>VZTX01008264.1:9857-94645 GCA_013400915.1 Pardalotus punctatus | reverse complement strand
AAAAAAAAAAAAAAAAAAAAAAAGACAGCTTTATCAACGCCTAGACAAGGGTTTATTATCTCATCAGAGCTAAAGCTCTTTGACAGAGACTGAAAAACAAACATCAGCCAGCTTTGGCCTACAGAACATTTTAAAGCACAAAACCTGCATCTTTTCTTGTGAAGGGATCTAAAACCAGGCCTCAACACTCCCCTCTTGCAGAAGAAACCCTCTCAGGGTGATGCTTTCGCTGCTTTGCTTCTGAGCTTCTTGCTAACCACACTTTTCACCTGGCAGGATTTCCACTGGCTGCAACACCCAGCAGAGCCATTTATCCCCAGTCTCCAGCCACCCATCCCATCTCAGCCATCCCTTCTCAACCTGTGTAAGGAGAATGAGCAGTTTTAAAAGTCCTCTTCAAACCTGGAACGATTCTTTACCTTCCAGCCACACCAGGCAAGATGTCCCCCAGCCAAAAAAGCAACAGGACCACAAACGGCTCGGTGAGGAGAGGAGCAGCAGCAGCTCAGGCTGCATCCCGTGAGGAAATAACACTCTCCTGGAAGGAGGGAAGTCTTCTCTCCACAGAAGGAATGTTTAGGGAGTGATTTCACACAATGAGAAGTATCTGCTAGAGACTGGCAAGAAGTGCCAGACTTCAAAGTAAAGACCTGATCCTTTTTTATTCTGTGGATTGGCGCTTTGAATGAGGACATTTGCAAATCCAGAGGGCTATCAACGAGCCCATACCTCACTCCTGCATCCTGGAAAGGCCCTGCCCTAATCCCACTGAATTCCCAGCTGCAGGAATGGTGCAAGAGGGCTGCAGGCAGTGCCTGATCCAGCAGCAGCCATGCCAGGCAGTGCCATCCCTGAGGTTTGTCACTGTCCCCTGGCAGTGCCCATCTCCCCTGGCAGATGCAGGACACACCTTGGGTGGGACAGTTGACTCCACCAGGTCAAGCTGAGGGGGGGTCCTCTGAAAGGGACCCCCATCCTACCTTCTCACCCTCACCTCTGCCTCCCCTCTGCATCGCTGGCTGAGCATTTCCATCAGTTACCCTGAACCAATTCAAGTGCTCGTGCAGCAGAGTCCACTAAAACAGCTGAAAATAAATCCGGGGAAAAAAAAAAAACAACAAAACAAAACAGAAAGTTTATTAGCTAGTTTCTGCTGAGCTAGTGAGTCGGTCTGGCACATGCCAAAGGCAGGACAGGGGTGCCCGTCTAGGGACACACGGGGACAGGACAGGACAATGTGTCTGCAGGGTGACGCAGGAGCCAGGAGGAGGGATGCTGAGTGGCACCTCCTTATTTTTTGGCAGCGGGGAGCTGTTAGGTGAGCTCAGGCAGATGTGGAAAGGCAGCCCTGAGAGGGGAACCGGCACCGATCAGTTGCCAGCATCCCCAGCGAGCGGGAGCTGGGCAGGGAGGGGAGCCCCAGCCTCCCCCTGCCACGGCCACAGCAGACACCCTGGGGCAACAGCCTCTCAAACTGCTCCAGCTACGGCTGCCAGATGCTGCCTGTCTGTGGCTTAACTGCATTTAGCACACTCAATGAAAAAAATCTGTATCAAATTAAGAAAATGAGTAATGTTAATGGGAGCTGCACGCAAGTGCTGGTAGGACAAAGGCTCCCCTTGTTAGCTCGGCCGCCAAATGCAAAGGCGACCATTACAGACCTATCAAGGTACCACCAGGACATGACACAGATCAAGTGTGACACATCTCCATGCTTTAAACAGGTCAATGGTGGTGTCACGAATGAATGAATTACCCCGAGCCTCGCGGAGATCAGCGCAGGGCCACGTGCTGCCAGCACAACTGGCTGGACGTTTTTCCAGCAGAAAATGTTGATTCATCAAAACCCGAACTTTTTGTGGGAATAGAGCGCCTTTGACGAAATCTCTCTCTCTCTGGGAGGGAGAGGTTTGAAAAGCAGAGCAGGGAGACAGGCACGTCTCCTGGAAGAGGCACCAGCGCCGTGATTCAGGCGCTCGCTGAAGACGCGGAAGATCCAGATTCGTATCTGCAGCCCAAGCCATGCAAATGAAGGGTGGCGACTTCTTCCTCCACGTCCTCAAAGAGGTGGCCTGACCATACACATTGGGAAAGGGCTCTCTCTCCCAGAAAACCTGCTCCTTCCTGCTTCAGAGCAGGGAAAATGTCAGAATTGTGGAAGTCTTCAACAAAGCCACCTTTGGGCCAGCTTGCGCATCAAGACACTGAGATGTGCTTTTTGAAAGCCCAAACTTAAGATTGATATCAAGGTTAGGCTGCCAGCAGGGAGAATAACAATTTTGCAGGAAAGCTTTGGTTTAAAACAGTGCTCCCTACACTGGGTACCCTGGAAAAGCAGGCTGACCTCCAGCTGAACTGCTGAGGTTTTGCTGGATGAGTCTTACATGAAATGGTTACACACAAATTATATCACATTCTAGATGACCACTGATGATGGCCCACTCAAAGAACATAATTTCCTTTAAAAACAGTAATTTTCCTTCCTCTTCCTCTACCCCTGATATTAAATTATTTCTTAAAATAATTACAAAACCTGAATACTCATTTCAATTAAACCTATGTTACTAACTCTTAAACTTGCGAAAGGTCGGACCACTAGATTCCAGAAGTATATCGGAAAAATATTAAATTTCCAACCAAATTTGAAGCACCTCACAAGACAACAGATTGCAAATTTAAAATTAGATTCTAGTGGGAGGCCCTGGTGACAAATCTGTATTTTTCTCCTGGAGCATAGCTCGAAGGCTGTGAGAACCAGAACAATGATCAAATCCACAGCGGGCAGTGAGCCTACAGAAATAAACTTTTGCTAAAATCTGCCAGCCAACAACAAAGATTTTTACTGAACTCACCAGAACCACATAGAAAAATGTACAAGACTAATAACCAAGTGTGAACACACACATTTTATTGTAATTAAAATGTGCTTTTTTTCAAAAGGGCAAGAGAGAAGCCGAAATTCCACAGAAAGCCTTTGAGTTTCTTGGAAACTCCAGCGGCATATTTCATTGTTTTCACATCAGAATCTCTTAACCCGCCACTTCTTTTTTGTGAGCCACTCTCACACGTGTTAAAGCACGGATGGACTGCAGAAAGACCCTGCAGGCAACTGGAGTAAGAGGAGGAGAGAGGGAGGAAGGGATGTCACCAGGAGCCGCTTGACAGCCATGGAGAAGTACCCAGAACATGCAGCTCAGCCTGCCCTTCCCCACCCCGAGCATCCCACAGCACAGAACCATCCTAAAGAAACACACAGGGACGCACATGTACCTTCCGAGGCAGTCCCGGTATCCAGCGCAACCTTCCCCCAGAGAGCTGTGGCATTTAGAGGTACAGAATTGCAAATGACCCCAAAATGAGCAGTAACTGGGACTGCAGAAGCTGTCAGCACCTGCCACTCAGCGACTCCATTACTCCCGCGTCAGAGTCTATGACTACATGCCAAAAACCTGGGGAGAAAGGGGAGAAAAACAAATCAGACAAAGGGTTAGCAGGGAGGGCTGCACAGGAACATCTTCTGCCGGAGCCTGGCAGCAGCACTTACCTAAGGAACACTGGCCAGTACAGCACCGAATGCTGTGCTCAAATTCAGATGATGGAATCTGAAGGTGGCAGAATAAATGAAAAACCCAGTCAAGCACCGCCAGCCCCGACCACAGGACGTGGAGAGTTCCTCTTCCCACAGCTCCGCACAATCAAAATCCCCACAGAGTTTAACATTCCCTTGCTGAGGCCGGTCTGTCTCAGCTCAGGGCCAAAACCACACCTGCATCTCAAGACGACCACCAAGAGAGGCACCTTCCAACAAAGCAGGGCTGAACTTCTGGCAGCAAGGGGAACCCAACCGCCCAGGAGAAGCTGGAAGGCCCCAGAGGAGATTTCTCTGCAGACTGTCTCATTTACAGAAAGGGCGGTTTTCCAGGCAGGGATTTCATTACCATTTTCCAAGGGCGAATCAGACTTTGGGGCAGAGCATTTACATCTGGTTTTGTTAGCGAGGAAAGGATTCTCGGGTTAATTGAGCTCACGAAGACACGGATACAAGAGACCAGTCTGAGCTTACTTAGACCTGACACAAGTCCTAAGGACGGTCCTAGAGTCCGACACTGAGCTCGTGTGGGTACCAAATCCCAGCCCTTTCCAGGCCTGGCACCCCTGCAGCGTTCCCGTGCAAGGACCCCAGCTCAAGTCCAGGCCTGGGAGAGGCTGAATGCGCTTCCCAATCCAGCTCTCCCTCAACTCCCCCTTCTCCCAGCCAAGCACCGGCACCAAAACATCACCTCAACACTGCACGTGGACTTGGGAGAGTTATAAACTTTTCCTCAAGTCCCACAGAACAAAACCCTGGGGAGGGATTCCTGATGCCCTTCATGTTCTTAGAGCTGCTTGGTGGGGAAAGTGTGATCCTCGCTCTTGGCTGGATTCTCAAAAGACATGAGAGACACTGCCTCTTTTTAAAATTAAAAATATTCTTGTTTTCTTTCTCTTCCTTCAGGTTCCCTTCTTTGCTCCCCACCTCCCCCTCTTCCCCCAAGCTGTTGGTTGAGATCTGAAAAGCAGTTCATGAATTGCTCAGGAGCTGGCAGAAATTAATAAAATGAAGCTCATTTATATTGAAATGGACTCATTATCATGCCAGCTGCCAATAATTTCCAAGAGGGGAATCTTGCTGACAAAAAAGGTCCTACAGGCAGGAGGCTCCCCACCTGCACCCACCGCACGGGGAGCAGCCCTGCCACGTGCATTCCTCACCTCCCAAAGAAAAGGAATTGGACCATCTCTGTTCAGATCCGCCTGCTACTGCCCCAAAAAGCCTGACCAAAAGAAGAACAAAACAGACACAGCCGAGCATTTGATCAAATCTTCCATCCTGACACAGGTTTTGAAGAGTTTGGAACTCAATAAAATCTGCTCCAGGGTGACACAAACTCTGGTCACTCCTGTGAAGAAACCAACTCCAAGGCAGCCCGTTCCACACAGCACTTGTGCTCCCCCAGCAAAAACCCTTCTCTTCTGGCAGTCCTTTGTTAAAAAGGGGATGTTTGCAGCTGGGTCCTGCACTACCAAATCCTCATGCTGTTCCAGTACATCTGAAGGGCTCACAACATCCTTTGCCACGAACAGATGAATACTGGGCACGCACAGCTCCTCCAGAAGAGAAGGATTTATCATTACTCATCAACTCTTTCCGAAAAGTTTTGCTCTTACTAACTTTTACAACTCGGACAGTCTCTCCTCAATGAAACCAAGTCACACTTTTCAGGAAGAACATCAGTTTTTCATCCTTTGTCTGACATTAATATACACTGGAAGAGCCCTCAGTGTCCTGGTTCATTCCAACAGCCCAAGCTCTGCCGCAGCAGAAATTCTGGAGTTCTGAAGCAGCCTCTGGCAAAGCCTTCCTTCCAACAAGGACCTGGAAGGTCCAGCAGGGCAAAAAGCAATGCCCATGCTCCTCACTCAGGAGGAAGGGCTGAAGCAAACACGAGCACAGCTCCCACACTTCCTTTCCAGCCCAGAGCCCAGGACACGTTTGCTCCCATGGATGCTCCTGCGGAGACTGGCCGAGGGGGAAGCTGACCAGTGATCCACCAGCCTGTTTTCCGGGGAGATGGACGACTGTGGTGTCACGAATATGGAATAATTGATCTAATTTTTTTAAAAAAATCAAATGAAGATTTTCAAACTTCTGCAAACATCCCCTGTTAGTGCCGACTGCTCCCAACACACTCAGACACATCCGTGGTGTGTGTGAGCCAAGGTCTGCGCACGTCAGTGCAGCTCCCCGCGTTCTTTGAAGGTCTGGAAGCAGCACAGCTGTATTTATTGCACAGCCACAAAACAGCGCCTGGAAAAACCAGGCCAAGGAGTCCCCACAGGGCTCATCGTGCCGCCAATCCCGGCCGAGAGAGCGTGCAGGAAACCTCCACGGACGGATGAAACGCAGAGTAAGGCAGCAAAACAGATTAAAGGAGCACCCTGTTATTCTTCACATCTGCTACCTGTGATTCCAGGTACAGCAAAGAGCTCTGACTTTCGCATGTTGGGAGCAGTTTGCAATGCCAAGAGTTTGGAGAAAAATCCAGCACACCTGTTTTCATTTTGCTTGCGGACACCTGACAAGAACATTAATGGATGAAAAATATGGAAGCTGCAGCTTTCTAAAAGCTTCCTTTTCAAAGCACAACCCTTCCTTTCCAGCACAGAAAAAATCAGCATGCAAATATATCCCCATGTCCAGTGAACAGGAAAAGCTGGTGAGAAGGACGACAGCTCTCTTTCAATTCTATTTTTACTTTTTCATCTTATGAGGCATTATTTTTGTCAGATTTCAAATGCAATCAGCTGGTTGTTAAGCAAATCTTCATCCAGTTTGGAGAAGCCCTCGGTAACTCTACCATCAAGCCTCAGGATGTACATACAGAGACGTGAAGCAGTAGTCATTCCATACAGAAATTGTTCAATATTCAGCAGCAGCTCTGGGCTGTATTCCCCACCCACGATCCCAGTTGCACGCCATTGTAACTCCAGTGTTCAATCCCATCTCCCAAAATGGAGAATCAGGCCCTTTATTTGTGACTGGAGGCCACATTTTGTTAGTTAATAATTAGTTAGCTAACATGAACTGCTGCTAAAATCAGTCCAGCCAATCCCCTGCCCTGCGACTGAGGCAAATGCTCTCCTGTGCTCCAGGGCTCTGGTGCTCTCCCCATCCCAGATCCCTGGGCTGCCCTCTGCAAAATAAAACCCACAGGAGAGGGAGCACAGAACATCCTCAGCTGGAAGGGTCCCACCAGGATCAGAGCCCAGCCCCAGCCCTGCACACACAGACCCCCCCAAATCCCACCCTGGGCACCCCTGGCAGCGTTATCCAAATGCTCCTGGAGCTCTGGCAGATTTGGGAATGTCCCCATTCCCTGGGGAGCCTGGGCAGTGTCCAGCACCCTCTGGGGGAAGAACCTTTCCCTGAAATCCAACCTAAACCTCCCTTGGAACAGCTCCAGCCCCTCCTGGGTCCTGTCCCTGTCCCAGGAAGCAGAGATTGGAGCTGCCCCTCTGGAGAAATCTGCAGACCCCAGTGAGGTCTGACCCCAGTCTCCTGCTCCAGCTGAACATTCCAAGTGCCCTCAGCCACTCCTTGTACGGCCCCTCCAGACCCTTCACCATCCCCACGTCCATCCTTTGGATGCTCCTCAATAGCTTTAGATCCTTCTTAAATGGCGGTGCCCAAAACTGCACCCAGGACTCGAGGTGAGGCCGCACCAGTGATGGGATGGATGGATCCACGGATGGATGGAGAACAGACTGCTCTATGCCCGGATCTTTGCTCAGAAATGCAGTTCAGGAATGCTCCAAGCTTCCCAGCTCTCGATGTAGACACTGAGCCCCGAGACCAACTTTAGTGGATTGCAGAAGCCGGTTGACTTTTAAAGCAGCGAAAATAAATGACAAACGTGCTCCTCTCTGTGTTTTCTTTTTATGACATTTAAAATGTCATAGAAGCCTTTGTTTGTGAGAAAAATTAATTTCAAACTGAGCACAGCTTGCGAGAAAAATTAATTTGAAACCAACCACGGTTTATAGTACCTGTTGAGGAGAATGGCTGCTCCTGAAACTGAAGTCTGATGACAGTGACCATCCAGAAGGGTCGGGGCACAATCCATACATCCCTCAGAACCGGCTGGCAGAGCTGGAATTGCTAAACCTCTTTGCAAGCATCTCGCTAACATGCAACCTCCGTGTCTGTCACGGCTCGGAGAACAATGCTGGGGATCCTCCAGATGAAGAGGAGGGGAAAGAAAAATAAACCCACATTCCCTTTGAGAAGAACTCCTAAAGGGGAAGGTGTGGGAAGCCCTGCTCCTACAGCTGGAGCACCACCCCTATGACAATTTCCAAGGGCGGGAAGAAAAGGCAAAAAGGGAGGGAGGGAGAGAGGTTTGTCAAGAGACCTTAAACCTCCACAGAGCCAAGAGTCAGCCATTCCCAAATGCCAGCTAAAGAAAACAAAACCAGGAGCACAACACTGATAAAGCACCGTGGGGCCTTGGCAATGAATTAATGGAAGAGCAGAGCAGGTAGCCCAAGGGAAAGCCCCCTCTCCAGGGTTTCTATATTTATAGATGGGATGTGAATAATTGACACACTTGTGGGTTTGTTTGTTTTTCAGTCATTTTTACACCTATCTGAGCATGTTTTAACTCTTTCTCCCTCCCTTCCCTTTTACTTTTAATGGTGGGAAAATCCCCCTTTCTCCCCTGGGGGGAACCTGCAAGGTTTTACATGTTTCCAGCAAAGGGCAGAGCAGGGGAAGGATTCTAATTTCAGATCATCAGACATAAGCAAATCTATGGGAAGCCATGAGGGCAACTCCCTGGAGCCTGTGGGGCAGACTAAGCCCAGCCACAAGGGAGCTGCAGGGAAGGAGCCCCCCAGCCTCTGTGGAGGCTATGAGGACTGGGTGTACATTTTTATATGTTACTTAAAAAAGTAAAAAGAATTCCCAAAATGCAGCTGAAATAAAAAATGAGGTGTGGTTTGTTTATTTACCTTTAGGTTCTATGTTATTGTTATTACACTTCACTTAAAAATTACTTTCTCCTTGTGCCAAATGAGCAGAGAACTGCTGATACACAGCAAGGGTGGGACGTGCCAAATGCACTAAAAAGATTTAGAAGTAACAAGAAAATGTTCCGGCCAGGAGACAGAGCTCCAAATGGATCTCTGGGAGCTCTCACTGTACAGCCAAGGAGTGGGACCTTGCCTGCACGGAAGAACCACCAAGCACCACAGGCTCCAGCAATAAAAACTGAAACCCTTGGCTTGAGTGACCGAGGAGACAGGATGTGAAGGATTAAAATGTTGTGGAAAAAAATTAAGGGCAATAATTGGGGTAGGGGGAATTGGAGAGGAAGTGCTTAGTGTATCTCCTCATTTAAGCACTGAGGTAAGTAATCTGATTTTCAAGCAATGCCAAAGACCTCACACAGATCATTAAGATGGTGCCTGAGATATGAAGTATCTAATTTTAGATACCCTGACTTAAGTACTAGGGAGGGATTCCAGAGGTCTACAGAAAAACAAACTGGTGTGAAATACAACTCAGGCAAAGACCATCAGCAGAGCTTTCCCTTTTTGGTCACACTTTTTCTGAGGGAGCATGAGGAACCTCACTGAATACCAAAGCTGTATGAGGTACCTCAATTACTGCTTTAGAGTCAGGAGAAAGGACAGCAAAATAACTTCCGTGCTGAGGCCCCGAGGGAAGCACAATAAGGAAAAGTTTTGAAGCAAAGGATGTCCTTTGCAGAGGACAGCATGCCTTGCACAAGTTTTGGCACCAGGATTTCTCTGTGAGCTCGTGCTTTTAAATCAGCACCGCTCAGGACTCAGCCTTCGCTGCAATTCCACTGGGGTGGGATAGAGAGGCTGGTGGCTCCAGCTCAGCAGGGCAGGGCTGGATTCCTGCCTGGCAGGCTTCCCAAAGCTCCCTTCTCTCTGTGAACACAGAAAGACTCAACACAGCCACATCCCCAAGGTGAGAGGGCACCGGGCGACTCCAAGGAGGAAAGCCGTGTTCAACCAGCAGAAACCATGCACTGAACATCCTCAACTTCCCAAAAATCAAAGTCTATCGCCTGATGTGTCAGTGACAGCACGGTTCTCTGGAGGGACAGGGACACGTGAAGATGCTGAGACAGCCGCTCACCCAGGCCAAAAGCCAGGATGCTCCACTGGACTCCCACCCTCCGCCTGCTCCAAGCGTTCCCGCCGTGGCTGCAGGAGACAACGGCAGCAACAAAAAGGAGCCTGAGGTTCCCAAAGGAGCACCAAGCTCCCCAAAACCTGACTGGGAATCCTGACTCCTGTTTAACCTGAGCCTGGGAGGAGGCAGGAGAGCAGAAAGCGGCTGCTGCTCCCACCTCCTGCCATCAGCCACACCAGCGCAGGTTTCCCAGCCGGGCGTTACCATCGCACAGCCCCGCTCCTCCAGCAGGCAGGGAAGGGGAAACCACGAATGCAAAGCTCGGCTGGGCTGTACCAGCTTGGCACTGCTGAAGGGAAAGTAAGCATTCAGGTTTTATCTTGCACGTCCTGACAGAACCTGATGGCTTCAGTTTGCCTGGGCTGACCGGTTTCAGTCACGACTCGTCCATCACACTTCCTGACACGGCTCTTCCCCCAGGGAGGAACACACAGCACCAGGGCCACATGTTGGGTGTTGCTTCTTTAATTAAGAGGGGACAAAACCCATGAGGGATGGGAATCCCAGGAGAAGACACCCTCAGGGCTCAGGGGTGAGCCCCCACCCTGGGAAGAGGTGGGCAGGGAGCAGAGCCGGAAAAAGGACGGATCAGCAAATGCTCTGGAGAGGAAAAGCCAGAAGTACCAAAAGCCAGGCTAAGGCAGCTCAGGGTGGAAAGCTGATACCCATCAGCTCTGAGTGCGGCCTCCAAATAAAATGAAGGCTTTGCCTTCTTCTCCAGGGAGCACATGGCGGGGAGAGGCATGTGAATCACCACATCTGAGGTTATCAGGAGCAAAATTCAGAGTTTAAAATGTGCCAGTCAGCAGAAGCTTTCAATCTGCATCCCAAAACTATGAGAGAAACAACCACAGGGATATGGGCAAGAATTTTTATATTAAAACCTGCGGATCAGGATCCTGCCTGGGACTGGAGAACAAGCGATCCCAGCAGTGATCTATCCATCTGTATATCAATGGAAGGCAAGGCTGGAGAGCACGGCTGAGAGATGGAATAGGGAATGACACGGGAAGAAATGGGAATTTGAATCATTTCTGCCTGCTACTCTTAATCGCTCCCTGCAAGAAGATGACCCATTTTCCAGAGGAGGAAAGGCAGAAGACACCTTTCCAGGGAACTACCGGTGGAGCTGAAGATGACAAAAACTGGCACAGGAATTATGATCTGCATAAGAGACTTTGCACAGAGGTTGTGCCAAGAAGAGAATTATCTCACTCAGGTTTTTTCATGCTTTCAATGACAGCACATAAAAATGAAATGTGCCAGTGACTTGTGCTGATGTCACAAAGCTGGAAAAAATCACAGTACAGAACAGACCTTTTGTCTTATATTGATCCCAAAGGGCCATGAGCTCCCTGTGTGACAGAAATGCCAAGAAAAGCAAAAGTAAATCACAGGATGCACCAAGCAGGACTTGCCCAGCAGAAACAGGAGTGACTGATGCTGCAGAAGACACTGACCTCATCTGGAATGCCATGTGCAATCCTCATCATGGCCAACATTAACGCAGAGCAGACACCTTCGGAAAAGCAGGACCAAAGTGAAGCTTCACTCCAGGAGGAGCTCAGAACAACAACAGTGCTGTCAAATGGAACACAAGCAGAGAGGCAGCCGAGCAGCCCCAGTGCATCCAGCTGGCTGGCTCAGGGCACAAACACGGCCCTGGACTCCTGACCAGCCTCGGTGAGACCCAGGGATCACAGCTGCACCAAGGGAGAGAGCTCATCCTTCCAAAACTCAAGCTGTTCCTGAGCAATAGGGAAAAAACAACAACAAATCCTCCACAGTTTGGCAGCACCGCAGTTGGTCCAGGTCCTCCTCTGGCTCTGCAATCTGCGGTCAATAAGCAGAGAATGTTGTTGCTGGCACACAGGAGCTGCCTGTGAGCGGTGCCCAGCAGCAGTGCCAGGTGACCAGCTGTGGGGCTTGTACCTGGGAGCTCCTGACATCCTGCACAGCACACTGCCAAAAACAGCTCCAGCTCAGCTCTCCCTGGAAAACGACTTCAAAAGTAGTGCCAGAGATGGGGCAAGGAGAGATGTTCCAAATCCTAAGTGGGAATATTTCAGCACCAGGCTCTCACTGTCTTTTCATGCAGTTACTGCCAGGTATAGTCACAGAAACAAAACATTGAGCTGAAGTATGGAAAAGTGGGATTGGGTTTTTTTTAAGCATTCTAAAGTATGTGTCAGAAATGCAAACTTCTCATAAAACAACAGCTATGCCTCCTCCAAATGCCAGGCAGGTGAAGTATCAGCCACACCATCAAACTAAACCACTGTAAATGCACACAGTGCTTAAATGACTCGACATGGCACTCAGTGCTCTGTGCCGGTGACAAGGTGGGGTTCGGGCACAGCTTGGACTCGATGGGCTCAGAGGTCTTTTCCAACCTCAATGGTCCTGTGATTCTGTGATGGATATTTTCAACAGCAGCAGCAAGTGCCATTCCATCATTTCAATGCTTCACGTTGGCCCAAAATAGCCCTGGAAGAAAATAACCAGTTTCCTCTTTACATTTAAAGAGAAGTAGATGATTTTAGTGGCTGAGAAAGCCACTGGTGTTTTCTGTGGCATGATTCCCAGGCCAAATGAAAACAAACCCTGCAGTAGATGTGTACACAGTGTATCTGTGGACACACTGACCAGAGTCACTTTACCTGTGCTACAAGGGAATTATGCAGCCCACCTGAGCTCACAGCAGCTCCTGAATTCACCTGAATGGCTTCTGTCCAACGGAACCACCTCCAAGCTGCAGCAAAGTCCAGCCTTTCCCGATAACTTCCCGGCACTGTTTTTGTCTGCATGCACACAGCCCCCACTGTGCTACTGGTTAAAGCAACTTTTACTCAAAAGGGTGTTAAAAATAACATCAGGGAGCAGGAATTTCTTCTTGAGATGCTTTTCCTCCCTCCAGAGCCAAAGCCACCAGGAGAGGTGACTCTCCCATGCCTTCCCCTCCACCAGCAGCCACAGCCACATCTCCACACCGGTCCTATGGATGAGGCCAGAAACAGTAAATTATTTTTTGCAGCAAGTGGATGCACCTCAGAGACAAAGTGACTGCTGCCACTTTCAAGGGAAGCCCTTTAAAGAGGTGACAAAAGAGAGAAGCAAAGGACACCTTTACAACAGAGCTAAGCAAAGACTCCGTGGTTCAGCATCAGCCCTTGCACCTCTTTTTGGAAGGCAATAACCCTTGTGCCAGTTCAGAGAGTTTTACCTTGAACTTTTCAGATCTGTACTACAGAGTTTGCCCTACAGGTGCTCTGAGACCTCTGGATGTTCTGCCATCAAAGAGAGGCTTGGCCTTAAAACATCACCTTATCACACATCATTGATGGGCTGCACATCCTTTCAAGTCCATGAGTGAAATCAAAATATTTCAAATGCAATTCCCTTCTTTATTTCCCTTGTTTATTTTTTTTCCACCGCTTTTCAGAGCTGACATACCTACATGAAAAGAGGAGGAGGAGGAGGTAAAAAGAAAACATATTTTGCACTTTATTATTTACAGTTTTCAATCAACTCCTACAAAATCTTTCTCAAGATGTTATTCCGTGCACATTAAAGCAGGAAGGACAGCTCTGTGCGGCGCAGGAATCAAAGCACAGCCTCGACACTGAGGTCAGATCTCCATTACAAATATTTGCCAGCACAGCTGTATCCACTGCTGTGACGGAGCATGACCTCTGACTGTGCCTGCAGAGGCCACTGCAATACAGCTACAGGAACAAAACTGTGACATGACTGATAGTAACACATCATCTTTTTAGTCCCAAAGAAAACCAAGCTCAGAATAAGCTCCCCCAGCAGCAGCTCTGCTTTGCCGGTGCGACGCAGCAACACAAACGCTCCCGGTTTTTCCGATGGCTTCCCGTCTGCAGGGCTGGGCAGAACCCTTGGCTCTGTCAGGGGAAGGAGAAGCGTCTCCTTCCCTGCAGAGTGCTGACTCCAGCCCTTCCTTCCAAAGGGAGCTGCCAAGCCTCTGCACATCGGGCTGCTCACAACAAGCTGCCACACGAGCGACCGGCGAGGTTCCGCCGGCACAGCAGCAGCTCTCCAACATCCTGCCCAAGAGCCACACCGAGAGCAGGGGAAATTCATTCAGGGTGCTCTGCATCGAGCCCCCAGAGAAGGGAAGAGGCTTGAAGAGTGGCACATGGAGCCAAAAAGCTCAGCCTGGCTTCTGACATTGCTGAATTGCAGTGGGAAATCTTGCTTTGCCTCATGCACAAAACTTCTACACCGAGAAGGAAAAGGGAGCAAAGAAGAGAGGGCAAAAAATCTCAGAGAAACAAGATGTTATTTCCCTGGCTTTTCCACACACCATTTCCTCAGGGGTCATTTTTAGCACCTTTTCTTTGCCCCACAGCCCATCACCAGCCAGGCCAGCACCATTCACCCCTCTCAGGGACTGTCCCACCTGGGCTTGGCTGCAGAGAAAGCTCCTTCTCCTCCTCCTCATTCCCTTCTCCCTGCTCTGCCCCAGGAGAGCCAGCAGAGAGGAGGAGGAGGAAGCTAAAGCAGTTCTCTGCCATCTCCCAGCACCTACCCCAGGTCACAGTCCTTGCCTCACTTTCCCATTAAAATAAAAAAGCGCCCTTCAAAAGAAACTAGCAATAAGTTCTGAAAACATCCTTGTTAACAACTTATATATAATTTTTCGAAATACCTGAAATTCTCCAGCAAAGTACCAGAAAAGCAGCCGAATACTCTCATTCCTCTGCAAAAAGTGTTCATTGCTCTGAACTTGAGAGAGCCAAAGGAAGGCAACACAGGCTAAAGAAATCCATCCCTCCTGGTGCCATCTGTAAGGCTGCAATTAGCTACCAGTATTTCTGTAACCCTATACAGTGTAGCAAACAGAAAATCCATTAACTGGGACATTTTTTGTGGGATTTCTGTCGGTTTGATTGTTCCAGAGGCTTATATTTATAAAAGATACAAAAACCTGACAGGCTTCCTTTGTTCAGCACTTCACAAAGATCCACTAACTTTCAGGGTTCAGGCCAGGCTTAATTATTAGATTCATAATTATGTAAGCAGGCAGTAAATCCCTTTTAAAGACAATAAAAACATTTGCAGAGCAACTTAATGTTAAGAAGCAGAGTGATGCTCCTCCAAGCATCACCCGAAATCCCAGCGCACCAATTAATATTGGGATATTGTTTAGCCTGACCATTTACCAGCACAGCAGGTCACGAGGGAGGAGTAATTTAAACCAGCCGTGGAATGGCTTTGAAATGAGACAAATAAACTGCTACAGTGATGGCTGGAAATGTGGTTTCCACCACCCCCATTCCCCGTGAGCCAAGCTTTACCTGAGGAGTCTGACTGACCTCACTGGGCAGCAGCACAGGGGGAAGAGCCCCTCGACCACCTCAGCCCTCCCCATCTCCCACCAGCCCCCCGGGACGGGGCTGTGAGCACAAGGAACCAGGCACTGAGGTTTGGCACGTCCTCCCTACGCCCAGCTGTGGGAAAGGAGGGAAGCACTCCATTATCACTCCTCACACAGGCTTTAACATGCCTGAACTTATTCTCTGCCTCTTAAAAAAACCCAAACAAGCCATGAAAAGGAATGTATAATCACCTGGCAGGGCACCTCTCTGCTCCAGCTTGCAGGCTCTGCCCCACCATATTCTTTTCCCAGCCCAACGTGACTTGTGAAACATTTTACACAATGGGCACCTCGAACTCTTCAAGGGAAACAACTTCCCAGCCCCACTGGCAGAACAGGCCCTTGCTGAGGGCTCCTGACAAGGAAAGATGCCCTGATGGGATCTGGACATGGAGGTGAAACAAGAAGAACAAGCATTTGTTGACAAAGGAGATGCAGCAAACGCTGGCCAAACGTGCACCCGAGGGCACCCCAGGATCTGGCAGGAACCCTTTGAGCACCACAATTCCCCCTGGATGGCCGTGCCCAGCACTGCAGATGCCAGTGGGGAAAAGCCTTCCCAGGAATAGTTCAGCTGTGGGCAGGCAGGAAGCTGTGCCAACACTGCCGACTCCAACAGCCGCGTCTGGCAGAGCCGCTCACAAAAACCAGAGCTCAATTTGAGGCACGAAACATTGAGAAAAACCCAAACCACGAGGCAGACAACAAGATCTGGAATATCAGAATTATGATATCACGGAATAGTTTGGGTTGGAAGGGACCTTAAAGCTCATCCCATTCCATCCCCTGCCATGGCAGGGACACCTTCCACTGTCCCAGGCTGCTCCAAGCCCCGTCCAACCTGGCCTTGGGCACTTCCAGGGATCCAGGGGCAGCCACAGAGAGGGGAAGGGATTGCAGTTGATCCTCCCAACAAATAAAAAAGCTGGGACAACTCTGGGAAGGTTTAGTGTGAGGATGTGTCCCTGTTCCCAGGGGCCCAGCAGGGTTAATAACCTGTTCCTCTCACAGCCCCGCACATAAATACACAATTTTGGGGCACAGGGCCACCTCTGTGTGTTCACGCTCAATAGTTCCATTTTAATTTTCCTCCTTAAGGCCCGATTTCCAACTGCATTCTGAAAAGGAAACGAGTCCTGGACTTGTTTGAACAAGTGGGCAACACCTGCTCCAGGCCTTTCGCTTTACTGCATTGTCTGGGGTTTGGGGTTTGTTCTTTAAAGCCCAACCTAACAGGCTTAGGGGAAAAAAAGAAAGGCCCGTAACCAGTTTCAGGAATAAGAGAGAAAAAGACTTCATTCATTCACTCCTTTGTTTTCCGGAAACTTACCCTGACATTTCTTTGTCAATACATCAGGAAAACTGCAGAAAATGCAAACATAGGCAGGATGGTGCTTCAAAGGGAGAAGGTACAGCCCTGCCTTGGCTCCAGTTTCTCCTGACCCAGCCTCTATTCTGGGATATTTCTGTATCAGAGAGCCCGTTTTACTGGAAGCAGAGAAGATCACAGCAGCTTCCCGCCTGCCAAGTGCAATTTCTTTATGCAAGATTTCCAGAATCCATCTTCTTTTCCTCCCCAGAAACGTGCTGTACAGTCAGAAGGAAGATATTGAAATGTCATCACGTGAGAGCCGGGCAGGGCTGAGCACTGCTGGAATGGGAACTGGCTCCCAGCAGACTCCAGGGACGTTTCCATCCCAGCACTCACGTCACTCAAGTTCTGCACTGTCCTGCAGGGCTGGGCTCCTTGCTTCCCACACCACCCTGACAGGCAACTCCATTAAACTAACCAAAAGTAACAAATCCTGCAGAATTCCAGCCAGAATTAGCCCACAACTCCATCTTGGAGCAGGGATGGATGTGAAGCGAGGGTTGCTAGTTCACCTATCGCCAGCGAAGATTCCCCGGCTCGTGCTTTTTCCAGGGAACTTCCAGATGAAGATTGACGAGACAGGAGGACAGCTCCCAGTCCAACCTGCCAGTGACTTCAGACTAAATTGAATTAGGAATTGGGAATCACACAGGAACACTGCTTGGAGGTTTTCTCTGCTCAAACACGATCCATCCACATGAAACAGAAAAGAATTATTTATCTGTCAGGCGTAATTTCACCGAATTAATTCATTAGGGAGTTTGGGGGGAATAATCAGGAGAATGCCACATGCTGTGAACAGATAAATAACATGTCCCGCTGTACACATTTTCTACCTTAGCCTGTATTTAAGGCAAGTAATAAATAACAACACTGAACATGGTTCTTAACACCAACATAAAACAAAATTAATTTTGTTGAGGCCCTTGCTGTACCAGTTGTAACAGGTTGATAAATCCTACAGAAAGGGCACAATTCACAAGGACCTTGCACACCTCTGCTGGGACAATTTTTAGGGATGTACTCAGCAAAAGATGATGCACAACAGGTTACATGCACCACAATGGGTTCAAATTCGCACATAAAAGAATAAATCAGAATAAATCCCATTTACTATCATGACAGCTAACTACAGATTCTAATTTAGCTGATGTGAGACCACATATTGACATCTTGGACTAGATTGACCATGAAGTTTTGACTGATGCCACACAAACCAATCTGATGCTTAAACAACAACAATTAATATGTTGTTAGCAACAGCAGCCTTAAAATGTCAAAACTCTACCAATACTTCCCCAACCCATTCAGGTGAAAAAACATCAATGCAAGAACCATCCAACTTTTTCTCAAGATTACAGTGCCTTGCATGAAAGAAACCAGGTGCAATGCAACCTGCCAAGTCAGTAAATAGAATTAGAACTAGAAGAGTAATAAATTCCATTTTTAATCAGGGAAAATGCCAGAAATAATTAAAAACTAATAATCATTATGGAAGCCCAGCTGAAATATTTGCTGATTTAAAATTAAAATGATCTTGCGTTGGACTAACAAAGAGTTATATTTAGAATATTTTCAACGTTCTTTTACTAAAAACAGCCAAGCCCAACATGCGTCCGCCTCCCTGATAGCAGAGGGAGCCACAGAGCATGATTATCTGCACTGGTCTATGAGAAGCTGCGGCACAAATGGTCATTTAGGCAAAACCCCACTCAGTTTCTGTAAGAAAGCCCAATAACCCAGCCCAGGCGCATGGTTTGAAAGCCTCCCGCTCTCAGGGATCAAGCTCCTCACATACATTTACACGTAATCCTCTGAGCACCATTACAGTGTCACAATGGAAATTAAATAACAGCTTTCAAGTGCAGCTATTGAGATAATCACACTCAGCCAGGGAAAGAATCAGCAAGCCCCAGCCCTCCCATCCACGGCTCCCAGTGAAACAGCTCGTGCCAACAGGTGGCATTTCAGATCCCACTCCGCACTGCTGAATAAACTGGGGTTGTACACAGCTGTCCCGGGGGAAGGCCCATTTTCTGTCATTAGTCTGATGGAATAACCTGCCCTACTCACACGGGGCGGGCTCAGGCCCCCGGTGCTTTCTCTGCCGCCGCTTATTTTCAGCTATTGAACAACACTTTCAGAGAACACTCAGCTCACATTGGGAGGATGTTTATCAGGGAAGTGCAGGGGTATTTAATGCTGAGAGCCCCTTATTTATCCCCAAGTTGTTGAATTCTAGAGGATTCTGTTCAATTGCAAGCAAAGAATTTCAGCATGCAGCACCCTGGCTGCCTGACAGCTTCAGCCGTTTATTCAGTGGTGAAGCTTAAGCAGAAGCTGTGTCTGAGAGAGAAGGTGCTAGATTAGGGCTCCGCTCTTCAACTTAATTCCAGGGATTCACAGGCAAGTACTTGAAATCTCCCTGTGTCTCAAATCCCCTTTTGCAGATGGAGAAATTCCTTTCCTGTCTCCCTGGAATAAAGCCAGAATAAATCACAGAATGGTTTGGGTTGGAGGGGACCTCAAAGATCATCCCTTCATCCAGGTGAGGTGGCCATGCAGGGACCTGGTGGTGACAAATGTCTCCTTAGACAGCAGGGGCTATGCTCAACACGGTGTAACTTCATCAGAGTATTGCAAAACTGAAACTCACTCTGATCCACAGAAAAGACCTCTAAAATGAAGTGAAAGGAGTCACATGCACCTCCAGAATGTGGCTGATACACAGACTTATGGGACCCACTCAATTACTTAGGGCTAATATTGCTAAAAACTGTACATCAGGCAGAGTGGAATATGAATCCCTGGCCTCCAGAATTCCTGTACTAGGTTTAAAAAGAGAGGCTGGACAAAGATAATCCTCTTATTGCTCTGTCAATTTTACTAGCAGAGACTCTAAATGTGAAATTTGCTCCAGCTTGAGCAATAAAAAAGTATTTTCATTTTCAGCCTCCCAAGAGCTCCGGCTAGGAGCCTCACCAAGCTCCAGGAGCTCGAGAACTCTGGGCCTTTGAGAGCCCTTCGAGTGGGGAGCGGAGAAAGAGGCTGGAGAGGCTTCCACACAAATGGATTAAACTTCTGAGACCTCTGGAGAATTTCACTCCCAACCTCACGGCAACACGTTGCGGTGCCGTCTGGTGCGAGCGGGGTTGTGAAAAGCAGGAGCTGCCAGGGAGGCGTGAAGTCTGTCCCTTCTGTGCCCAACTCTGAGCAGCGCGGGGACGTGACTCACATCTCACCGCAGACTGAGCCAGGCAAGACATTTCGTTGCCATTTAGACAATGAATCAGGAGCTCTGCGAGGAATACAACCCCTACAAGGTTTTATCTTCCTGTATTCAAAAACAGATTTTATTTTTAAAAAGGATTTGGTAACAGGGTAATTTTATATACCTGCTGAAAGTGTTCTGATCCTTGATTCCTTCTCAGCAGCATTACATGCTGCCAAAACCTTGAACCACAGATCCACGGAATATCCTGAGCTGGAAGGGACCCACAAGGACTGAGTCCAACTCCTGAACCTGCACGGGACATCTCAACAATCCCATCATATTCCTGAGAAACACCTTTCCTCTCTTGGATCTGTCTTACTTTTTCCATGAATATATAATCAAGGACCAAAGCAGGTTACAGAAAAGTCAGTGGAAGCAACAGGTAGGCAGAGGTTTTGAAAAACTGCTGCTGCTCCCTTAAGTGACTCATTTTGGGGTTCAAGGAGCAAAATGTGCATTAAAATTTCAAAGGATTCCTGTACAGAAATAGCTCTGCACAGCTGGAGTGGCTTCAAGTGAGATGCACACTCTGATGAGCAGGTTCAAGATTGCTCTGAAAAAGCTAAAGATCTGCAATCTTGTCTGAGTGCCAGGTGAGCTGTGCTCCTCCTAAACCCACGGAGGGAACATGGGCTGGGCAGCCATTTCAAACCCAGGATGATCAAACCTTGGGATAAGCATCCCCCGTGCCGGTGCCCCACAGGAGCAGGGAGCCAGCTTCACCCCCAGGCAAAGCTTGGAATCACAGACTGCTCCTGTGTCCCCATTGTGCTCTGCACATTTTCATCTGCAGGGGGGTCTTTTTTCTCTTAATATACTGATTTGCAATTTTGCCTGCCTGACCACTTGCTGTCCAGGAGCTGAGGTCTTACTGGGTTCCTTCAAAGCCTTCAACCTGTTTTGCGCTGCACATTTGTCCCCAGCACCAAACAAACATTTTCTGGAGCACTTCACTGTTTGCCTTCACAGGATGCACGTTCCTGACGTTCTGCGTTGCTGAACCCACAGAACCAGCACACTCCACTGAGACACTTCCCATAGGTTTGCACCTTGTTGCATCTGTGCTTTACACACAGGAGGGCCATGTTTGGAAGTTTCTTCCCCGTGAGACACCATTCACCCTGACCACCTCAGGAGCTGATCACGGGCCCTGCTGCATTTATCCTGCAGTTCTACCCGAGAGCTCTGGTGTGGGCTGAAACCGGAGCTCCACAGTCACAGGAGGATATGTGATCCTGGGTCCAGGAGCTCACACAAAGCTGGAGCTGTTTTCCCTGTCATCACAGACTTGGGATTGGCAATTATTTCACTGCCATCTATTTGGTGCTGGTGGGGGAAGCTCTGCCCTGCCTCAGGCAGCAGGGCAGCCCCAATTCCCATTTCCCATGGCACCTCATAGAACCATGGAACAATGGAACATCCTGAGTTGGATTCCCACAGGATCAGAGTCCAATCCCTGGCCCTGCACTGACACCCCAACAATCCCACCTTATCCATCCCAGGCAGCATTATCCAAACACTCCTGGAGCTCTGGCAGCCTCGGGCTGTGCCCATTCCCTGGGGAGCCTGGGCAGTGCCCAGCACCCTCTGGGGGGAGAGCCTTTTCTTGATATCCAGCATAAACCCCTCCAGACACACTCCAGCTGTTCCCTGGGGTCCTGTCCCTGGCCACCAGAGCAGAGATCAGTGCCATCCAACAGCAGAGCCAGGTTTTTGGCAGGAATTAAGTGGGTCAGCCTCCTGTTCTCCAGCAGAACCAACCTATGCATACCTGATGAGATCCCAGTCCCTGCAGCAGATTCAGAGAGACCAGACCCTCTGTCTGACCGCCATCCTGCCCAAATCTTCACCCTGTTCACTGCCAGCCTCTCCCTGCTCCCTAACCAAACACCTCTGCTGGAAAAAGAGCTCCCAGCGAGGACAGCCATAAGGTACTGGGAAACACGAGGCTTCTCCCTTAGCTCCCCGTGAGGCTGCCAGCACACCTTCCCTACAATGCCTTCATTTCCAAATAATGCAGCCCCTTTTCCCAAAGATGCAGCTCCAGCAGCCCGAGCCCTGCAGATGGATTTACTCTCAAAGCCAGGCTCCCAAAAAAGCCTCGGTTTCTCTCTTTCCACTTGCCCAGAAGAACAAACCAAGGGCACTGCAGTTTTCTCATGCCCCCAGACAGTCACTGCTCATTCCCTGCATTGCTTCACATTGTTTGGAAATACAGACTGTTGGAGCTCCTACACGGATGTGCAACTCTGCCCTTCTCTTGCCTCAACCCCTGCTGCACAAAGGCTGCAGGGCCCATTTCAGGAGAGGGGCACTGGCTGAGCCAGGGGGGAACGGACAGCCCTTGACCCGGGGCTCCCAGGGGTATTCCCAATGGATTCTCAGTCTTCATGGAGCTCTGGATATTTACATGAATTTCCCAACTCCAGGTGGCTCAAACAACTGATTGCATCTTACAGCTCCTCAAAAATCTCTTATTCCTTTTAATTTCCCTTTAAAAAAAGCTCTCCATAAACTCCAAACTTGAAGGTACACTCAGGTAACCATGTCAAGCATAAAGACCTGTTTGAAGCAGTAAACAGGAGCTGAAATGTCACGGATTCATTCAGGTGCCTCCAGGAATGACAGCTCAGAGGAACACATCACACAGTATGACTTTCCAAATTTTTAAAAACCAGGTTGGTAAATTACAGTGATTTATCACTCCACAGCAAAGTACACATGCACACAAAAGTGCTTCCCAGAAAAAGATTACCAAGCAATCATCCATATGTTACTAAAGCTTTAATTTGAAAAAAAAAAAAAAAAAAAGACCAGCAAGGAAGTGACTCCCACTGGCTTTTTATTGTCATAAATTTCACCCTGCAACTTCCAAGTGAATTGAGTTCTGGATTGTGCCTCGAGTCTTACACCCTGGCTGTGTGTGTTTCTGGTGCCTCTGCTGCCCATCTCACACCTCTTACAGCAGCACCCTCTAATTCACCACGGGGGGCCATGAGAATCAACAAAAACACAACTTTCCTCCCACTCCAGAGAGAAAAAACACCAGATTTTCATTGTTGCAAAGAAAGAAAAAAAAAAGGGCTCTTTGTTACTGCTAAAAAAAAAAACCACATCAGTCATTTTTCACCAAAACAACCTTTGGCATGTGTTACACATCACCTGCAGCAAGAGGCACGGGGTGCCTGACAAAGGCTCTCAGTCACCATTTCATCTCACTGCACAGACCTGCAGCCACCAGCGAGGAGTCCCACGCTCCCCGAAATCCGGAGAGCCCAGGGCTCCAATTCCTGCCGAGGGGCCTCGCTCCCGGCATCCCCTCACCAGGAGAGGAGGGAAACCACTGGCAAAGGGTTTCCCTTTGTGCACAGCTGAGCAGCAGGGGGGAAAGCCTGCAGGATCAGGCACAACCTCTGGGTTGGCTCTTCCAGGTTGTGCCAGCGTTCCTGCGAAAAAAAGGGAAAGAACATGGAATCCCCATCCCTGGGGGTGTCCAAGGGAACACCTGGACACGGCACTCAGTGCTCTGGTCTGGCTGACAAGGTGGGGATCACTTGGACTCCGTCATCTCAGAGATCTTTTCCACCCTAAAAGATTCTGTGCTTCTGTGGCTGCACCCAGCTCCCTTCCCAGCTCCCTTCCCAGCTCCCTTCCCAGCGGTGGCCTTGCGCAATGGGGAGTCTTTGTCTCCATTTCAGTGTCTGAGGGCCTGGGGCACACTCTGAATACACCTTCCCCACCCAGGTTAATGCAAATGAACAGCAAAGCAGTTCCCAGCTGGGAAGCAGACAGCAGAAGGCTCTTTGTTTTCCCTGTTGGAGGGACTGGACTGGGAGCACAGAGGGCTGTTTGCTCACCTGGGAAAGTCAGGACATCGGCGTTTCTGACCCTTCCCACAGTTTCCAGTGTAGGTCATGAAGCCAAGCTGCTGTGAAGGTATTTCAGCAGCCACTGGGCAGTGTAAGGTATGGAGGGAAGCTCTGACATGAGGGGCTCTGTTCATCTCCCAGAAACAGTGGAAGAAGATATTAATGCAAAACCTACACACTTCCCTTTTCCCCTCCAACTTCTGCTATTTTAGAGACCCAAAAACCACTTTCTGGCTTTGGACAAAATGCTACAGGAAAGGTCTGGCAGCTTCCCCAGCTCCTGCAGCTGCAGCTCTGCCTTGCTGGTGCCCTACACTGCCCAACTTCACGGAGCATCATCTTTGGAGGGGTCACCCTCAGAGCCCAACAGCTCCAGCACTACCTGAAAGGGACATTACCCTACACACACAGGAAAAACACCTGTTTCATAAAGACACTGCTATTCCAGAGCTGCTTCTGCACTTATTATCCAGTATCGCATCCCCTCAACAAGTGACACATTCTCTTGCACCTCATAGGAGAAACTGAGCGCCCCACTTCCAAACTGTTTGGAAGAGAAAACAGAAACAGAAATGCAGAGCAGCTTTCAGAAGAAAATAAATGTTTCTGACTCTTCAGAGACAAACCCAACTGTTCCCAACCCCATGGCTGCCCGCTGGCACCCCTCTTTCCCCTTCCCGCTGCAGAAGGGCACACCCATCGTGACTTCCACACATTCCTGTGTCCATATGGCTGATCTTTGGGCAATGTCCTGCCTGCAGACACTCGTGCCCTTGCAGCAGGATGTACGTGTGCAGGGTGATTTGTGGTCAGCCCCAAATCAGCTTCCAGAGGTGCTGCTCATTCCCTGTAACTCAGGGGCACCTCTGGCAACACGAGGTGACGCAATTTATCCTGCACCAGTCTTGCTGAAGTGGCACCACAGCACATTTTCCGTGCTCCTCCTAACAACAGGCTCCTGCAGCCCAGTGAATGCTTGGCCTCGTGCTAAACTCTGTGCACATCACCAGGAGTCTGAGCTCTTAATTACCCATCCTCTAGAACTACGGAATCACAGAAATGTTAAGGCTGGAAAAGACATCTAAGACCATCGAGTCCACTGTGGGATGTCTGTCTAGCCACAAAAGTGGCAGAGTTGAAGCACTGCTGTTTCCCGACCTCACCTGCTGGCCCAGAGCTCGACACTGGGAACACCACCAAGGGCAGAGAGCAGAGTGGGAACTGCTCTGGGTGCTGGCAGCAGCGAGACCACAGAGATTCCTGAGGCAAACCAGGAGCAGACCCCCTTCCCAGGACCAGAGCTACCAGAGCTTTCGCTGGGCTCAGCCTGCAGGTCCTGCCTGATGGGAACCTCCTTCCCCTGCCCAGATCATTCCTCTGCTTGGTTTTACAAGGGCTTTTCAAGCTGCCCGAGAACATCGCATCCCAACTCTCACGGAAAGCCTAATTGGAAGCCTCCAAAAGCAATTACACTAAAAGCACTCTGCAGTCAGTCAAGTACCTGTCTGCCAGCCACAGCACCAGCTCACGGGGCTGTGCCTCTGAGACACGGGCAGGCAGAAAGGCTTCACACGTGGAACCACACAGCAGCTTCCCCTGCAAGGAAGGAGGGGCTGGCAGCTCTCACAAACGCTCCCCTTCCTCAAGTCCTCTGCCTCCATCCCACCGGGAACGCAAACAAGCTGCCGGGAGCGAGTCTGCTGAACCAGGGAGAAGGATGTTTGTGTCTGTTTCCAGTTCACTTAGAATCTGAGATGTCACAACCAATAAAAACTACATTCTGGTTCTAGAAACCCCTAAATCTTACGTGACCTATGCCTTGTGAGGCACAATAAAAACATAAACATCTATGTGAAAACTTCCCCTTTCACCCCCTGCTTCTGCACTGCTTGTGGCACAGCTGGGCTAATCCCATTTCCACTGCTCTGCATTCTGACCTCCTTAAACAACCCCATGCGAGGATGTTAAAACACTCTAATCTATAAATAATGTATTCCCCTCATCCAGCAATGGATTACTGGGCCATAAAACTCCCTGGAACACTCCACACAGTCCCCAGTTTAACGAAATAATACCAAGGAAGACACATCAGTAGAGACTCGTCCTCTTTCTCAATGAATTTTTGTAAAGATTCGATGCCCCCGTTACTTTTGCACTGGATTTTTCTTTATAATTAATTATTTAGAAGCTAGTATTTGATTCTAGCAGCCTTTTTTTGTCCCCCACCAAAAACCCTTTCATTTTTTGAGCTAATAACCCTCACAACGTGAGAGAAGACCAGGGCTGGGGAACTCATCAAAGCCAAAGGGGAAGCAATGACGTCTCGCTGCTGCCCTTGATGTAGGTCTAAAGGTCTAAACTTGATGTAGTTTAGACCCAAGCCAACCTGTTGTCCCAAGCAGGGAGCTCCCATTTCTGCCCCCTCATCCTCCTGCCTCAATTTCTGGCAGGAGGATTCCCAAGCATTCCCTGAACCAGTCCAGGTCACTGATCCTGCAGGAAACTAGCTCTGTTTTCCTGGGCTTAATTTCCAAACAATCTTTACCTACAGCTCAAGCCAGAGTGTGTAACTTCATTAGAGATAAACGAGTCTGCTCCAAACACTGGTGCCTAATAGACTCACTGCCACTGCAAAATCAATGCCTCTCCACAACACCAATTCCAGCAGGAATCCTACCACTGATTTCCCAGGGCAAAAGCAAAAAGCTCAAGCAAACGCTTAAATGATGCAAATTTGTGGTTTGGCAGATTTTTTTCTGTCAGGCATTTTGGAAAAATAAAGCGTTTCTGCCTCAAAACAAGTTAGAAACCAGACAGGCACCCTTTAAAGAGCAAGTTCCCCAGGAAGCGTAACCAGGCCTGCCACATTTCGGCACCTGATCCCTCAGCTCCATGTGCCGTGC
Source organism: Pardalotus punctatus (assembly GCA_013400915.1). Lineage (NCBI taxonomy): Eukaryota > Metazoa > Chordata > Aves > Passeriformes > Pardalotidae > Pardalotus > Pardalotus punctatus. Next base: position 68,057 of record VZTX01008264.1, on the reverse strand, counting down.
TTAGCACAGCAATTTTCCACACCTTTTCCATAATGCACAGATCACTTTTAACTCTGAAAGGATGGGGGAAAACAGGCAACCCAGCAACACCCACCAAACCTGCTCGCTTCGTTCCACAGCACTGATCACGTGTGGAAATGTAAATCCCTCCTGCAATATTAAAACACCATCCAAGGAACTCACAGCCAGCTCAGCAACAGGGTCTGGTATATGAAACAAAACTGTGAAAGCACATTTCCAACAGCTCCAGAGTGACTTAATTCCCCGAAAAAGGTATGCATTACCCTTTGCCTCTGCCCCGAAGGATTACTCATGGCTGATGGGTTGCACAGCTCTGAGTCAGGGCTGAACCCTGCCCGTGGGAAGGCAAGCCCGTGCCCCTCGGGAAGCGGGAGCCATCCCTGCCATTCCCACGGCACCCTGGGGACAGCAGGTCGGGGTGGGGAGCGGGGACACGATGGGGAGCCCGTCCCCCAGAGTGTGGGGCTGGGACACATCGCTGCCGCTCGGTGCTCAGCCCTGATGCTTAGTCACAGTAATTGCAGAGCCAGGGCTCTGTGCTCACATTTCCTGTCACCAACCCAAGAATTAGGCAATTTAGATTCAGAGATAGCACCCGGGATATTAAATAACTTGATAAACGATCGCTGAAGGAACCAGGAGAAAAATGAGCAGCTCCATACGGAGGAGGTTCCCCCAGTCCTGGCTCCGCAGTGTTCCCAAATCTTTGGGAAGCGTGAGACCCCCCCATCCCAGCCTTCCCCCTCCCTGAGCAGCACTGCCCTTCACAGCCTGCCAGCCCTCCCCACCTCGCAGAGACACCCAGCAGAGCTGGATTCAGGTTGAAACCTTTCATGGGGCTCATTTTCAACAATTAAAGAGCATGGCAACCTGTAATTACGGAAAATAAAGCCAGACAGCTGGAGAAGGGAACATCTCTCGTCAGTAACACGATACTGCATTTTCCCTCTTAGGGAATTCAGCTATGAAGTCCCCAGCTCCCATTCAATCAGTTTCAGCCCTCGGTGTCTGGGCGAGCAACGCAAACCCCGGAAAAGCAAACAGCACTTGACAACCCAACTAAACACAACCCAGAGAAAGCAACACCTCTATCCACACCGGGGGAAAGACAGGAGCCGGGAGAGGAAAGCCTTCCTGGACACACGGCATCAGAGAGCCCAAACACATCTTCCCAGCTTTATCCGAGCCCCAGCTGCTCCCGCTCCCCCCCCGGCTCACAGCAGGCAGGCAGAGTTCCTGCCGCCTGCGAAGCTCTTACCGCTCATCATCAACAGCACAAACATCTTTGCCTCTTGTGCTTCCCAAGCCCCAGCTGCCGGCACCAGAAAGGAGGAAGCGCCAGCGTTTCATTCCCCTCCTGCTTCAGAGTGGGTGTAACTTGTGAAGTTTCACGCTAAGATGAGATGGGTCAATTGGGTGTGTTTGAAGGTTTGGGGTTTTGCCATCCCTCCCTTCCTCCCTCCCTCCCTCTCTTCCTCCCTCCCTCTCCTGATTAATTCCTCCCGTCACAGGCTTCAGACGAGCTGCCACTCAACCCCGCTGGCTCCAGAAATCTGAATTCCTAAGGACATCCCTCCAGGGTGACTTTAACTCACCAGCGCTGCGCGAGGAGCCAAGAACTAAATCCCCAGTCAGCCCACAGAGGTGACTTGCTGCTGCATTCCGAGCGCACCAGCTCCACAGTCCCTTCCCCACGCATGGTCCTTGGGATGCCGCTGTGTTTGCAGGGAGCAGCTCAGCAGCGAGACAGAAAATAAAGAAATTCTGACCTACTCTGCGCCTTTTGCTGCTGCCCTCGACTCCCTCACGACCCTGAGGGTTTCCCTGGGTACGTATCTGGATGGTGCATCTGGAGAGGACATGTTAAAAACACACCGGCAGCTGCTCCCACCGAGCTCCTCACAGGTGCAGAAGGGTTTCCAGGATCAGGAACTCCAGGGAATTAAAAATTACGCACGGATCTGGTTTTACTTAATTCCCTACTTCCACATAACTGTCTCTGGATTAAGATTTGAGCAGCAGCATCCTCCAGACCAGGGCTGGCTAATGGTTGCTATAAATAAGAAATACCAACACAAAACCCAAACCATCTGTGTTTATCCCCCAACTTCCCCCACCTTGCCTCTGCACCAAGTATATGGGAGAAGAAAAACAGGTATGAAACTGCTCTGGAAATTAAGTAGACAACAGAGTAAATATTCTTTATAAGCAGAAATCAAATTAATTAGCAAATTAACATTTACAACTCGGCGAGATACTTCACAAATACCAAGTATTGAGCAATAACCATACTCTTGCAGTCCCGCCCTCTGCAACCCAGCAGTGACCGCAAGTTGGGAAAAGGACAGAGCCATCAGGAAAAGAACAAAATAAAATGGTGAAATGTACGTGCAGGAGGAGGCCAGTTCTGACCCAGGGCTGAACACACTGCTGTGGGACTGCAAGGATTTAACAGCTGGAGTGAGGCTGTGAGGCTCACACACCCAGGTGCTGTGGGTGCCGGGGCAGAGCAGGGGAGGAGACGATTCTATTTTGGGACAGGGACAAGATATCAGAGAAGGAGTTTGACATGGTGCAGTCATCCTTACAGCCCCCGTGACCAGGAATAGGAGTGAGCAGCGAGTTTGAGCCCACTTCAAACAGCACACTGGGTTTAACTTCACATCTCAGCACCTGCAGCCTCAGATGTTCCCGACAGATCCACCCACACGCTGCACGAGATCCCCCCGTGACCACAGGCACACCCCAGGAGCACCAGAGCGCTCCACCTCGACAGCAGCAAAGGGCTGAAGGAGGGATGGGATCAGACATTCTGTTCGGACTGGGGAGCACTGAAACAATCAATCCTCAACTTCATGGTGAATTTGAACCCAGAATGAGCAAACCAACAGCTCCCATTTGCGGGACAAACAAGCACGAGAGTTTTCAGCACCGGGAACTCACAAACCCCGAGCAGACGAGCAGGTTTGGCGAGCCACGACTGACTCAGAGGGCGAGGGGGCTGCTGTTGCTGCTGCCTCCGGGTCCACTCGGGCACGGCCACCGCCTGCCCATCGGAACAGGTCAGAGCTCCCACACTGCGGAGCTGGGATCGCTCCCATCAGAACAGGATCGCTCCCACCGGAGCGGCCTCGCCGTGACGCGGACACGGAGCGTACCCACACACGGGTGTGCACACACAGCTCCCACGGACACTGCAATCACCTTTCCACACACAGGGGAGGGACAGGTGCTTACTGCGACAGATCAGCAGTGATTGTCTGGAGCGATTTTCAGATTCAGAGGGCAAAAAGCAGCACCACCCTTCTGCCACCAGCACCGGGTCCATCTGCCACAGCAGTGTGGGGCATCTCTTCCCGCTATCCAGAGCAAATCCTTGGCATGGCCAGAATTCCCAGGAAAGCATGACCTACATGTGCCCCCTCACTGTACGAGCTGCTTGCAGACAGCTTTCGATGGTGGTGTGACCACAGGTGGGATTTACATCACAGAACCATTTCACTGGAAAAGGCCTCCGAGGCCATCGAGTCCAAGCTGTGACCAATCCCTACCTTGTCCCCAGCCCAGAGCACCGAGTGCCACATCCAGCCCTTCCTTGGACACCTTCAGGGATGGGGACTCCAAACCTCCCTGGGTAGACCCTTCCAATGTTTAACAACCCTTTCCATGAAGAAATTCCTCCTGATGTCCACCCTGAACCTCCCCTGGCACAACTCGAGGCTGGTTCTCTCTCGTCCTGTCGCTGTTCCCTGGCAGCAGAGCCTGACCCTCGTGTGGCTGCCCCTCCTGTCAGGAGCTGTGCAGAGCCACAAGGTTCAGTGCAGATGTGTAAAAGCAAAGCACCGATTCCCCTTCAACCATTACCCACAGCAGCGCAGCCAAAACCAGCAAGCAATAAACAGCAAGCCTGACAGATGGAGAGCGATCCACGGAGGGAGAGGCAAGGGAAACCTTCTCCTGAGCTGTGTGGGATCCAGCCCACCTTCCTGCTGAGGAACGAGATGCTTCCTCCAGGGAAGCTTGGCGGGGTGAACGAGCCAGCAGGGCCAGGATGCTGGGAGCAGAGTCCCGGCTGCACAGGGAAGGTGTGGAGCAGCTGTCCCACGGGAGCCCGGCCAGGAGCCCCCGTGGGCAGTGCCCTGGCGGGCAGTGCCAGGCCCGGCGTGTCCGCTCCCGCTGGGGAGAACAGGCATTTCCAGGCCTGGCCCTGGCCCCGCTGACGCACCGGGATACACCCTTTTGATGTGGGCTCCTCCAGGGCGCGAGCCAGCTCGTGTAAACATCACTGCTCTCCTGCGCCAAGCCAGGAGCGAGCGACTACCAAAACCTGTTCTGAGACAACCTGGCATGTTCTGCCCGAAACGGCACGGAGACAGCCAGGCCAGCTCTGGAGCTGGATGGCTGCAGGGCACGCTGCCTGCAGGAGCCCCAGGAAGTGGCCATGAGCTCAACCCTGCAGCTGGGGATGAAATGACCCTCCCCTCCTCAGCAGAGTAATGATACCGCTGGGAAAAGCCTCTTTTCCGTCCATCCTTCGGGCAGGATGAATCCCACCAGTCTGGAGGAGACTGAGGTCAGACTTCGCCCAAGGGCTGCGGCTCCTCCCGAGGGGCAGCTCCAATCTCTGCTCCCTGTGATGCTGACAGGACCCAGGAAAGCGCTGAGCTGTGTCTGGAGAGGTTTAAGCTGGAGATCAGGGAAAAGTTCTTCCCCCAGAGGGTGCTGGACACTGCCCAGGCTACCCAGGGAATGAGCACAACCCCGAGGCTGCCAGAGCTCCAGGAGCATTTGGGTAACGTTGCCAGGGATGGACAGGGTGGGATTGTTGGGGGGTCTGTGCAGGGCCAGGGGTTGGACTGGATGATCCTTGTGGGTCCCTTCCAACTCAGTGATTCTATGAACTTTCCAAGGAGCCCACAGGCTCTCCCAAACACGGAGCTGAGACATGAAGATCCCACCACAGAGCCCAGAGGAGAAAGGTCCCACAACACAGCAGCAGTTCTCTGCGGTGAAAGGAAGAGAGTCCCATCAGACACAACCCAGGTCTGCATCCTGCACAGAGGTGTGTTTATCAGCCCTAATTAACATCCTGGGCCTCTCACACCCTGGCACACCTGCTAATTAGCACACATGAGTTCATATCATTTTAACAATGGATTAGCACTTGGGGCAGAAAAAAAGGGAGTCACTTCAGCACAGTGACTCACCCTGAGCACAGCAGGAAGGTGAGATACGAGGAGCATCTGCCACGCACACACGGGGCTCTGCAGACCGTATCTCCTTAACTAAGGCTTACTTTACAAAGCCAAGGTGCTTCAAAAATTCATGATTGTATCTGTCTTATTTTTCACCTGTGCACACAGGTGGCCTTGGAGGAGCGTTCTGTCTCCACCATCCAGACAACCGGAGCCACTTGGGTCTTTCTGCAAGTCATGGTGGAGTTCCCGAGGTCATTATCACCTACTTTGATCAAGCACGTTTCAGAACTCGACCTGGGGCCCACCGGCCACTCATCACCTGTCCAGAACACCCCCAGGGGAACACCAAGGAGCTGATGTCCAGGGCCAGCTTAGTGCTCCTCCAAACATCCCACAAGCACAGGCACAGCAGGCACCGGGCACACATCACTGGGACGTTAGTGCCCTTTTCCACGGAATCCTGGAAAAACTGCAGCCTTACAAACATAACCTGGCCTTCAAAGCTCCCTGGGATGATGAGGCCAAGCCATGCACTGGCTTTCACCCCAGAATCCCACTCCTTGTGCCTGTGTAGCTTCACGCACCTGGCAGGAGCAAAGGGTTGTCCCTGTGTAGGTGAGGACAGCTTGATTCAAGCCATCTTATATTCAACACCAAACTGAAGAAGAAAATTGACTTAGCTCACATTATTTTTTTTTAAACCTCAGCTTTCAAACTGAATCTCTGTGATGAAGCACCTCACAAGAGGGGACTGATGGAAAACCATCACACTGCCATCAGAATCACTTCCACCCCCTCAAATTGATGTTTAACACTGTCTGCCTTCACTTTGTCCAATAAAGACCTGCAAGCCAACCCTTGGTAATTACAGAACATTAATGCCATGAAAAATTACACTGGGTTGAATGTGTCTATACTCCCTGCTATCAGAAAGATTTTCTCAGCCTCATGTTTCTATTTGGGATTAGGAAGGGAGTTGTGAAAGGCAAGTATTGTTCAGCCACAAATAGTTGCCTTTCAGCCTCTACAGAAGTCAGGTAATGAATTACAGGAGGTTTTTTTCCTTTTGGAGAGGTCAGCAGATATATCAGCTCCTGGGAAAGCTGATCCCTGCCTGTAGTTTGGCTACAAGGGGAGCTGAAGAAGGTTCCTAATGAGCTCCATAGAGTGGATGCTGGCAGCGAACCAGCACCTTTGCCTGTGAAACCAAGACAAATGACAAGAAGCAGGAACTACCTCTGGCCCAAAAGCACCAGTTAAATTTTAAGGTTTGCATTTTGTGGCGCTGCTTGTGGCTGGCAGCCCTCGCACCAACGTGGGCACTCTGCTAGCAGACACCCAAAGAACATCCTGGGCTGGGAGGGACCCACAAGGATCATCCAGTCCAGCTCCTGGCCCTGCCAAGACACCCCAATAATCCCAGCCTGGGCATCCCTGAGAGCATTGTTCAAATGCTCCTGACACCATCTGGCTGTGTGTGGCACAAGGACAAGCCAGAGTTGAACAGAACAGGGACTGCTTCCCTTTTCCAGTGGAAGGCTCAAGGAGGAACATTTTATTTGAGACCTGCAATGCAAACACCTCCTCTCATTTCTTTGAAACTAGGCAGTAGCTGCTGTCATTTTCATGCTGCGTTCTGACACACTTCCACCACATCCCTGCCAATAGTTTTAATTTCATTGGAAAAATCAGCTCCGAACGAGAGTGACAAGCTGCACGCTGGTGACGACGCTGTCAAGTGATGGATAATGTAGGTTTACTTTAGCTGTCAAAACTTTTCAGCGCTAAAAATAGGTATCACAAGCTTTTGGACTCACTGCACTGAAGCATTAAACTCACAGGATATTGACACCCTCAGAGGCGTCCAAAGCCACTCACAGCTGAGCAGAACCAGCAACGTGTGATGGACAGAAAAGGTCTCTGAGTGTTACTTATTTTGAGAAGAGAAAAACAACTCACCCCAGAATGAAATCTCATCTCCACGCTGGCCCAAGCCGACAAGATGCTGCACATGCACCAAGAAACAGAACAGCACAATATGGGATGCACACACGGGCAGAGAGAAAGAAAGAGAAAAGCTTAAGAGAGAAAACCTTGTATGCTGTTACCCCAGCTCTTGGTCCAGATCCCACAGAATGGGAGGGCAGAGATCTTCCCACAGCAGCTCCTCCTTTCCTGCCTGTCATGCCTCACCTGCCCCAGCCCAGCAAGAAAGGACACAGAGCTGAGAGGCTGGGAAGGATGGGAAAGCCTGGGAAAAGCAAGGGGTTTTGCCAGAGGGCTGAGATTTCCATGGAAGGCACGAGCTCTGCCCAGGCAGTGACCCACTGAGGGACACCAGCCAGGCAGCAGCTCACCAAAGGGAGCAATGGTTTTGTGGGTGAGGTGGCATAGGAGGAGAAGCAGGCAAGAGGGACCATTTTCACACCAACTCCAGCTTTTTTGTTCCCTCTCAGGCACTGAGATGACAAGCGCAGGCAGGGTTGTCCCTACATTAGGCCAATATTTATGGCAGAAAGAAAATGAAGCATCATAAGGAATTACTAATTAGATGTTATCATAACCCTGTGTATAACTGAAGCAGCACTCCGATGTGCTTTGTAAATAATTAGCAAATTAACTTTCACAATGCCCCTGCAAGGCAAGTATTATCCCCATCTCCTGCACAGCCCTGATGGAAAAAAGAGACAGTTTGGGCAGATTGTTCCCCTGCCCTGGACAACTGCAGAGGTGCCCAAACACAGGGAAGGGACATCAAAGAGGAAGAGGGAATTGGAGGCTCAGGGGGGACCTTATGGCTCCCCACAACTCCTGGACAGGAGGGAGCAGCCAGGGGGGTCGGGCTCTGCTCCCAGGGAACCAAGAACTGGACAGGAGGGAACGANCCCACAACTCCTGGACAGGAGGGAACGGCCTTAAGTTGTGCCAGAGGAGGTGCAGGTTGGAAGCACTGGCAGGGGCTGCCCAGGGAGGTTTGGAGTGCCCATCCCTGGTGGTGTCCAAGGAATGTGGCACTCGGTGCTCTGGGCTGGTGACAAGGTGGTATCGGGCACAGCTTGGACGCTGGTCTCGGAGGTATTTTCCAACCTAAATGACTCTGTGATGCCAGGATTCCTCATGTGCTGGAGGCAGGAACTGGGAGAGGAAATGCTCTCCAGTCCCAGCAGATCCAAAGGAAACAACCCCGAGCGGCTGCTCCTTTGCAGACTCCAAGCACAGACCACCAGTGCCACCCAACTCCAGGGACAGGGCAGAAGGCACCCTGCCAGCAATTCCCCTGTCCAGGCAGAGCTTCCCTGCGTGCCCAGCTCCACCTCTCACCAGGGCAAGAGGGCTGCCACAAGCGGCCTTGCTCCCTCCTTCTCCCACACAGAGCTTCCTAACGGAGAAGGGAGCGGAGCAGCACCACAGCCACCCACCCACACCCCGCTGGCGTCACTGCCGCCTTCCCCCGACATGTGGGGCTGACTGGCACATCCAAACCCGAGTCACTCCCTCAACAGCTCGCTGCCAAGTGGTGGGAGCCGGGAAGTGAGGGGAGGGAGCAGAAAGGAAGAGGGCAGGAGCATCAGCGCTGCTGTGACTTGGTGCCGGATGCATGCTCCGAAAGAGGCAGACTCGCGTCTATTTTAGATGTGCTGCATAAAAATAAAAGATGCTGGTTGACTGCACGTGTTCTCATTTTTAGAAAACAAGCTCCAATTTATTTCTTCTATTACAGCCAGATGGTAAAAAAAAAAACAACCCAAAAAAACCCAACAACCTCCTCTCAATGTCACCTCAACGAAAAGAAGCCCTGACCTGGTTTCAACCTCCCTGACCAGAGCACGGCACGGGAACCACACCATTAACACCTCTCTTGGCGTACCCTGACCCCTCATTTACAGCCTGACCCAAAGCCCTCCAAGGTGAGCAGAGATCTGTACTTCAGGTCCTGCCCAGAGGGCCACCAGCACTGACTGTGCCAGGGTGACTCAGGGTTACAAACATTACAGCTGGCACACAGGGCTGGCACAACTGGACTGACCACACTGCTCTATGTCTTAGTGCCTTCCCTGCTTCTCCTTTTCAATTAACTTGTTCTAAGCTGCCTTGAGGGGTCTTTTTCCCTTTTAAAACTCACATCAAGTTACTTAATTGAAAGACCAACACAACCTTATACTGCAGTAAATGCTGGTTTTCAACTTCCCCTATTTATCCTCCCCTCACTCACAGCCATGACACAACATCCCATACAGTATTTCCATAGATCTGTTTGCCAGTGCTGCGCTCCTCACGAGGAACAAACCCTTCATTTCAAAGCAGTTTGGATCCATCTGTGGTTTCTGTCAGGCACCCACAATGGCGGTGCCCAGGCCAAGTCCATGTACACCGGATTTCAGTGGGCACAGGGAATCGCTGGCAGAGCAGTTGGGATACACCGACATCACCAGGAAGGTGCTCATGCAAAAAAGGCAAATGGGATAAGGTTCTCAGGAGAGACTGTGCAGGCTCTGTCCTTGGAGGTTTTCAAGCCTGAGCCCCCAGCTTCTAATGCCACTGCTACGTGACCTTGCCTTTTCACTTGCACAAATGTGAGACTGAAGGCTCAGAGATCCATAATTTCTCCGAGTGATCCCTAAGAATGAGAGTTCAGACACAGATTAACTGTTAAAGAAAGCTCAAGGGCAGAGACCTGGTCCCTTTCACTGGCAAAAGACTCATGTTCTGAAAATCATAATATTTCCAGAACTGCTGATTACTTTTCCTGATTTGTACTTTTTTTTTTTTTAAAGTCCTGCCTGTTCCTCCTACTTCTTATGAGGCTTTTCAGTATTTGTCTGTTACTTGCATGCTAAAGCCTGATTTGGGATTAAACACAACATTTGGGAGGTGGACTCCAATGCTGCCTGCTGTCACAGTTCCAGCTCTAAGAAGCTCGGAGAGATATCAGGACAGATCCTCCTCTGCGTAAGTCTGTGTGACCAAAGTTATTTTCCCCTTATTCTACTCCCCACACACACGCACACAGACATGATTAACACACAGTGCATGGGATGGATAGTGGTGGAGATGTATTAAAGTGGCAATAAATAGGCTGGGAGAACATAAAAATACACTGCAGAGCAGCAAAATAGCTCAGTTTCATCACTGCATTAAGAGCCCAAAAGCAGAAGTGGGGGATCGTGAGCTGAAGCGTGTCAAGAATGCTGGGCTTGGCCACTTGGAGAAATGACTTTTATAACCTGGCCCACTTCCCCCACTGCAGCAACACTCAGGGCAGATAAGGGAACTCCTCAAACCTAAAAAACCACATTCTGCATTTCGGGGTTCTGCAGAACCCGGCTGAGCTCCCTCCAGCTGAGGCCAGGCCAGCACAGAGGGTGTGAGCATCCATCTCCTCTCCCATTTCAGGGACACAGCAAAGACAGAGCCTCCTGCATCAGCCATGGATCAAAATCCTGCAGAGCCCCTGGAAAAGCAGAATAAAAAGCTCAGAATGCCTCAGGGCTCCTGCACTCTTCTCATCAGGGGATTCCACAGCACAGGTGATCCAGAGCCCTTCCAGGGAGAGGCTTCTCTTCCTCACTGTCCACCCTGACCCTCAGAGCAGGGACATCAGGATCCTGCTCTAAGGATCCAGGGACATCATCATTCTTAGAGCAGATGTCTCCTGGGACATCACCTTGCAGGACACAAGTGGAGAAGCTCTAAAATCCACAGCAAAGCAGCACAGCTCCACAGCTGGCAGGGAAGGGTTAAACCAAGGGCATCCATCTATCACTGGGCTTTGGAGTGAAGTGTTCTGATGACACTGCTGGGGCTACAGGAGAGCCAAAGAGGCTGCAAGACACCTCCTTCCTTCTCAGGCCTCTCCAAAAATGACCACATCAGGGCAGCCACATCCTGCCTATGTATTCCCACCTCCTCCAGCAACCCGGCTCCCAAAACACAGCTGGCCAAGACACCACGGTTTTATTTTCTGGCCATTCTGGCTCCCTGACCTTGCTCACTGTGCGCTGAGCAAAGCCCCGGTGGTGAACACTGGATTAAAAGGGGAGCTCAGGCTCAGAACCACGTCTCCACCACGGGGCAGGGAAGCTCAGGAGGGAATTGGGACTGGATTAGGGCTAACCAGGTGCACAACACACGGGTTATACTCTGGATCAGTACCTTGGTCTCATCCACAACCACCGGCCCTTGCAGGTGCTTCAAGCTAGAAGGGCTCGAGATTTGCTCTTAACAAAACCCAAGCACAAAAACATCGCACATGGTATCCCCCTTCCAAAAGAAAAAAAAAAAAAAAAAGAGAGAATTAAATTCTGTGTTTGCCATGGAAGAAGCACCAGGTTTCAGGGCAGGAGCCCCTATGGCATGAGTCAATATTTGATACAATAAGAGTGGGAGAGAAGGGAAGAGAGAGTGGAAACCTCTCCCAGTTTTCTGTTACTTTGCCTTAAATGCACTGTAGTTTATGTTCTCAATAAAAGCCTGTGCATATCTTTCCAACTTAAATGTGGATTGGAACCTCGGGATTACTGCCCTGGCAGAATTAATGTATTAGACATAAAAACCATAACATTTCATTATCCATTGTAAACCACATGTGCTTTCACTCTGGGGAGGCTGGAAATATCACCCAATTTCACTATCATCTTCTGTTAACGGACTGCCTTGCCACATGTTCACACGCTGGTATGCTCAGTTTGATGATATAGCAGTCTTCTGGTTTCATTCTTCTTTCTTTACAATGCTGACATTTTTTTAAATCATGTTTTTCTGTTCTGTTTTTGTCTCTGTGAAGGCACCACACTACAAAACCACTCAGCTGGAAAAAAAACCTTACCCTGGAACAAAAAAACAGCTCATATTTGTCTAGCTGAAAACTTACCATAACCTGATGTCTGAAACAGGGATAGAAGGCAACACAGAGGCAAGAAAACCTCAAATACAACAGGCAAGAAGACTCAGACTCATTTATAGGCACAGTAGGGTCTGTGGTCAATAGTGAGGCATTAAAGAACAGAATCTCTTCCCTCTGCAGTTTAAACTCCCTGTATTGTTCCTTCCCGCTCTCAGGCTGGCTGCAAATTCAAAGATTTGCATAAGCCACAGATTTTGTCTGTCTCTTTGAGAGGTCAAGACTGAGAAGCAGCACAACCTCATCCAGGACAAATGGGCCAGCTGGCAGCAATTTGGAGTGACCACACAGGAAGTGTGGGGAGGAACAGGGGCCAGAGAGGAGCCTTTAAAAGCTTGGGTCACGCTTCTATTGCAACTCACAGGGTGCCTCAGGGAAATCTTTCTATTTAATCAGTTTTGTATCTTTGCAAAGATTAGTGACCAACTGTCCCGATTTAGTGCTGCCATGTTTCTATAAACATTCCTGGACATGCTTGCTTGGATAAAACATGCAGCTGCTGACATGGGCTCTCACATAAACATTTCACTGTGCATCTCAAAGAAGCCTCAACATTTTTACTCCTGAGAGAGCACTCGATCTGCTCTGCAGGCTGGGGGGCTCTGCCCCAGGATGGAGAGGGGAGAGATGGGGAACAGAGCAGCACGAGGGTGGGCAGGAGCTGCAAACACACCCCTTCCCCAAATCCACCCCAGTCCTTACTCACATGAGGGTGTCACAGCAGTGAACAGGAAAGGAGGGAAACATTGGCTGTCCCACGTAGCTCCTGGAATGAAAAAGGTAGATTAAATGGTCAACTTCAAGCAACCAGATGCACAGAGCTGGTGTTCAGCTGCCTGACCCTCTGCAACACACCTCAGCCAAAATTCAGCAGCCAGACTTTTATCACTAGCACAACCTCGACCTATTAATACGGGGTGGGGGGATAATTCAAATCCAAATTGCTCCTCACTGTTTGTTGCTGTTTCTGTCTGGCCAGAGCCACAAAAGCCAATTAAGGCGGTTTCCCTTCAGTCTGTGGTCGGTCAGCTCCAGGCACCGAGGGCTGCAGGCAGCAGTTACTTGTTCTGAAGCAACTCTTTCCACAGGACTTGGGTTCAGCTAATTGTACCACGGCTATTGATCTGCAGTTTTATAGAAAGCCTGGCTCCCAGTTGCATGCTCTCAGCAAAATTACACTCAGGGTTAGTGTGCATCTCACAGAACAACAACCTGGAAGCACTGGCAGAGGTTTAAGGTAGTAAAACAGAACGTATTTTAAAAATAAACCCCTAGAATGCCTGCACAACTGAAGCAGAAAAAGGTCACTTATCCCCAGCAAATATCATCCCCACACACTGCTCAGAGATTGGAAACATGACTGGATTGACAACTCCTAAGCATCATCCAGCAGAGATTTCCTATGGCTCTTCTCCCTGGCCAGCGCTCCCCATCACCTCAGGACACGGATTTGTGGGAGGCAGAGCTTGCTGACTGCTCCTCATTGGGAATGGCTGTTTTCCCACAGCAGGAAAGTGGGAAGAGCAGTTTTCCGTGGCCATCCAACCCACTCCAACGCACCGAGCGCTCCAAAGCCCTCGCAGCTCCAAGGGCTGAGGATGATGTAACATCATCAGACATCTGCCAAATAAATAAGCAAGCTCCAACGTGCCTCGCTCCAAACCTGCACAGCAATTTCCATTCCAGAGCAGGAACTTGTACTGGGGTTTAATACTCTCTCCAGTATATGCCTTTCCACAAAGAAAATCTGTGCCCACTGCTCCAGGAACACACGTAATCCTTGTAAGCAGATGTCAGCCTCCAAAGCTGAGAAAATGACTTTGTTCTTTGGGATCAGGGAATTTAAAATGCAAGAAGTTGAAATGTCCTGATGAATTCGGTAACTTAAACCCCGGGAGGAAACACCTGCCCTCTGAACAGCCGCCCAGCTGAACACCCGCCGCCGTTTTATCCGTCCATAATTCCACGGGAATGGTCTTTTGCTGGTTGACAATCCAGCAGCCACAGCCAAAGAGCTGGGAAAGAGAGGAGGGAGCTGCCAAGAGCAAAGAGCCCCAATCCCACAGCACTGCCCCATGCAGCAGTTCTCAGACAAAAACTTCCAAGCTGGTGCTGCTCCGCAAGGATCCACCAAACCCAACACCAGTCCCACCACCCACCCACCCTGCAGGGACTCCAGTTAACCCCAACAGTGATTTGGGGTCACAGATGCACAGATACACCTCCCCTCTCCCAGCAAACCACACACAGAAATAGCAGCATTTCCCTGGTTTTTACAGCAGGTAAAATACGTCTCCGGGATGTCACAGGGAAGAAAAGACACAGCCAGGACAAGAGGATTTTCATCAAAAAGTAAACAACTGGATGTAGTGATTTTTTCAGAGATCTGCTTGGTAGAGTCTCACGGGATAAAGCCCTGGAAGGAAGAGCCCATGAAACCTGGTTAATACTCAAGGCTCACCTCCTCCAAGCGGGAAGACAGGTAAGAACTCCAGGAGACCTGTGTGGACAAACAAGGAGCCCCTGAAAAAATTCAAACACAAAAAGGAGGCCTAAAGAGGATGAAAGCAAGGAGAGGTAGGCTGGGAGGAATATGGAGAGACTGTCCAAGCAGCCAGGCTGGATGGGGCTTGGAGCAACCTGGTCTATAGAATATGTCCCTTCCTGTGGCAGGGGAGTGGAACAAGATGGGATTTCAGGTCCCTTCCAACCCAAACCATTCTGTTTCTTGTGCTGGCTGCTGCTTTACCTCAGCAGAGCCGGGTTTCCAGGAACAAAAACAGACAGAAGCTCAGCTAAACAAACACAGCGTGTCCCACACACCTTGCGCAGCCAGGAGGGCTTGGCAGAAGAGGGAACTGTGTCTACAGGGAGCTCAGGACAGACAGCAGCAGATTAGCAACACTTCTGGGAGATTTCAGCCTGTGAAGGATATGGAGATCAGCCTGGAAGTCTTAATTCCTGCTGGCGTGAGTCCTAACGATGGGCAGAGCTGTCGCTCCGCCACGATTAAATCTGCGCTGATAGCCAGGGCTGGGCCGGGCGCTTCTTCTTCCCACCACCCCCGGTGGGGTGTGGAGAGCCCCGGGGAGAGGCTGTGCTGGCCCTGATCCGGGCTGGGGATGCAGCAGCTCCACAGAGCTTCCACCACCACGTGCTCAGCACAGACGCGCTCTGCCGAGAGCTTGCACCGAACACCGGCGGGTGCCACGTGTGCCCAAATCCCTCTCCCAGCCCACAAAATCCTTCTCCCAGCTCCTGCCCCATCACCAGTGTCTGCCCCTGCAGCAGCTCCTCGGACATGAGGCATTTCCCTCCCTTGCCTGGCTGGGGCCGAAGAGCCCAAGTGATGGACACACGGCCCACGGGCCAGACCGAGCACAGACCAGACCAGCAAATCCCAGGAGAAGCAGATCCCAGATTTCCCAAAGCAGAGAGCAACAGCAACTGCCTGCTCTTCTTCCCCATCCTTGAGTCCCTCTTGGGACAAAACCAGAGCGGGGGCAGCCTCCTGCCACCAGCACTGCAGGAACCAAACATGATGCAGGAGAGGCTGGAGGTGTCCTGCAATGAAACACTTCATCAGAACCCTCACAGGGAAGACACCACGTCCAGATTAGGCAGACAGGCTCAGCTCTGACATCTCCTAGGCTTAGCTTGCCTAAAACTATATTTCAACAATATGTGTTTAACACAGAGCTCGGGATGTGCACAGTTTTTAACGCATCTCTTGAAAGGTGAGCAGAAAAACAAATGAAAGCGTTGCTAAAAAAAAAATCCCTTTTCCCATGTAAACTAACAGAAATTCAGCTAGAAGATCTACAAAGAGTTTGTATTTTGTGTGAGAAGAATCTGTGATACCTGACTACCCTCAGGTCAGAGCACTGATGTCTTCTCCCCCGGGAGCTCCAGCCTTCTTAGGGATCTGTTTTGTCTTATCTACAAAAGCTGTTTCTTCCCTTTTTCTGTTCTGGAAGCTCGCAGGGAAACCCCAGCATCCCCAACAACTGCTGTAAATCCCCAGTTCTTTTTCTGATTTAAGCATGGCTGCAGCAGCCCGGTAACATCAGCCAGTACTTATCCTGGAAAACATGTAACTCCAATTCAACAATCCTATTACATATGCTCCCAGCATTTGTACAGGAGAGATTTAGCTCTTAGCTCTCCATTGCTTTATCTCTTGCTGGGTTTGCCAGGGCAGAAATTATCTCAGGCTATAAACAGGTCATATCCAAATGCTTCTCCTATCTTTGCTGCAAATCTGGGGAAAAAAGTCACGTAGCTGCTGTGCACTGTCCAGCTCCCTCAGTGCTCACCAGGCCCCTCCTCTGGAGCTCTGTGGGAAGAGAAGGCTGGCCCACCTCCCCAGAATTCCATCTCCTCAGCATCCCACCTCTAAACCATCTGCCAGAAACACAGCCTGCCCCACCAAGGGGTCCCTCCCAGGAGTGTCACGCTCCCAAGGATCATGGCAGCTGCAGAGGTCACAGGTCTGACAGGATGAAGGGCAAAAAGCCCATCCAGGGCTGAGATCCCAGCAGCAGAGGTGGCAAAGGACAAAATGAGGAGAAAACAAGGAACGTGAATACGTGCATGGATGGAAAAACCCACCCTCTCTATGCTGGTGACTTGCCCTAAAGCCTGTGGCTGGGCTGGGAGGGTGGATCCACCCTGGAATGCCTTGCTGCTGGCTCATGCCATCCTGCTCTCTTCTGCCTCTGATCCCCCAAACTCCACGGGCCAGGTCCCCATGGCCCTTCCTGTGCCCTGCCTTTGTCAGCAAACTGAGCCAAGCCGTCCCCGTGTCTCAGCAACACACCCACCTCTCGCATAAAAAAATAAAATAAATCAGGGCTAAACCACTTCTGCCTCATTTATTCCAAGAGCACTGTTCCCACAGACCTGTATCCATGAGATAGGTGTGCAGTTCTTGAATCACCACCTCCTCCATCTAGCACTGACACCCAGGTTTAAGGCTGTGTTCCCATCCACCTGCCAGGTACCTCTTTCCCTGTGGAACCTCCCCGGCGCTCTTGCCCAACACCTGTCTCTTACCTCACCCCACTTTTCCTCACATCACACCTCTGAACCATTCTTGTCAACTCACGGTTTAGTCACTCTTAGCAAGTCCAAACCCCAGCTGTCTTTGCCAGCAAGACGCTTCTATCTCCGTGAGAACATCAGCCTGGCTTCCTGGATTCCTGCTCCCAGAAAGTCTGGGACATCCCACGGAGCAGGCAGTGCTCTCGAGAAACACCTGTCAGGGCAACAGTGGCGCTTCCAGAGGCTTTGGGCTCATCCTGCAGCAGCTCCACTCAAGGAGCACCAGCTGGATGTACATGGAGAGGAAAGGAAGGATTAAGACAAATGGCTGTGCAGATATGCCAGTAAAATTAAGCTGCCCAAACCCACAGCAACTCAGTTCTAGAGCATTAAAAAGTAATTAAAAAAAATAAAAAATCACCCTGATACTCAAGGATGTAATGTTTTTTCTTTTCTGGAAAACATGCCAAGAGAAACAGCGAGCAGGTCACCGTCAGCCCCAGCCATGCTCTGCCAACACCGCTAAAGCTGCTCACAAGAATTCCTTCTGTTTTCCCCAGCAGCCTCCAAGGCAAATTGCTGCCTTGGCTTCCAAGGAGAACAGCACACCTTGCCTTGGGAGCACAGCATCCAAACACCCACAAGGAGCCATTCTCATTAACAAACCCGGAGTTTCACTCACGACATCACCCTGCAAGAAAAGAAAAACCTACAAGACGCCTGGGAATGATCCCAGCTGTTTCCTCTGGAAAATATCTTCTCCCCACCCTTGCAGCACCCTGAACTCCTCTGGCTGTGCTGTTTGGCTCTGCCCCCATGGTCAGAGACCGAGGTGTGGCTGTTGCAGCCCCTCACCCCTGACCCACAGCTTCCAACATCCGTTTTTCCTCCTTCCTTCCTTCCTCCCTCCCGCTTCCATCCGTCCCTTTCCCACCAGCCAACAAGCCCAGCCTTTGTCTTCCCCTCCATGCAGCTCTGATCCCCGTGCCCTCTCCCACCCTGCTCCCCCCCCTGCATTGTGGCATCCAAACACTGCAAAGTTTAGGAACATACAAGAGTTTCTGGAGGGAAGAAATCTGAAGAATAGCCCTTGAGTACGTGCTGAGTGTTTTTATTTCAAACAGAGCTTATACCTGATGCAGATACCAGTGACTGTGGGCACACTCCTCACCTCACCTGCCACCCAGCTTGCCCCACACCCCCTGCCTTCCTCATGGAAAGCCTGGATTGGGGTCTTTGCTTTCAGTTTCTGTCCTGCAAGAAACTCTGCAAAGCAACAAAGCCTTGCAGAAATGTCTCCAGGCTCAGCAGGCTCCTCTGCCCTCGCAGCAAGGTGCACTTCCTCCCACAGGTGCCTCCGGAGCAGCCCCTCCTCGGGAGATCCCCAAGCGCCGCGGGTGCAGATCAAACAGATCAAAGAGAGAAACCTCCCCTCCGCTTCCACTTCAGCTTTGCCTTCAAATCAGCCTCTCTGATGTGCTGCTTCTCTTTCATTACTGCTCCTTTCGCCTCCTGGTCCTGTCCACGGCTCTGGCCTTGGATGACGCTGTCAGCTCCATCACCAGCAATATTTGATCGGCGCCGTTCCAGCCCCTCTCTTCCCTCAGACAGACTCACTCCTTACACCTGCTGCTCCCAGGACACTTTTTCCCAGCGCAGGTGATGTCTCTGCAGTGGGGCTGCAGGTCCTGAGTGGTTACAGCACCGAGCACAGCCCTGGCAAACGCCCGCTCCGAGGACAGCGCAGCAGCAGCAGCCAGGAAGGTGGCAATCTGCACCAGATCTCTGTTTATACACATACACACACACAAAAACGCTGCTAAGTGCTTTCTGAGAGGGAGGTGGGACCAGAGAGCTCCTCTAACCTACACAATCCTACCATTCTGACAGTTTCTTGTAAACAAAATAATCCAGGCTGGAGCTGGAAGCTGCTGCTCACTTGACAGCACAGCAGAGAGGTCTTGCAGCTCTGCGTCCTCTCTGCTGTGACATTTCACTTCTCAAATCAATCACAATTCAGACTAGACAGCAAAGGTCTCTTTCTAGGGCTCTACCTCTGCAAACCCTCCCGTAAGGAAGGAGATAATTGCACCTGCTTAAGGCTGAGGAACATCACCGCAGTGCAACATGCTATTATTGTAGCACCTGGAAAAATTGGATGGAGAAACCACCAACAAAAAGTCCCCACTGCTCAAAAAACACTTCATGCTTTTCCCTTTCCCCAGTGCTTTCTGACAGGGGAAGGAGGGCTCATTTCTGGAGATAGCCTATTTAAATTTAATCTGTAATTTTATTTGGCAGCTTGTTCCTGGCCCAAAGGTGTCCATGCCTTCCACTGGCATTCTCCAAAGGAGCAATTCTGCCCCTGGAAAGTGGGGAGCTCTCAGTTAGCACCAGGAAGAGAGAGATGATGTTTAGTTTGACAATGAGACTGTCAGTGGGCTCTGAAATGTCACTCCCACACCTCGCAGATGCAGTTGGCTCATCCCTTGTTTTAGAGGAATGTACTGAAGCTCCTTTTGCAACTGATACAAAATGTTTCTCCAGGCTGGAGCTTTATTTTGGAAAAAAAAAAAAAATCTCTCATTCCCTTTCCATTGAAAGACATTTTAATTAATTCTCTTGAACATATTTAAACTGTTCCATCGTTTTTAAAGAAGCTTTCACAGGGACAAACCATGTCCTTAAGTAGAACCCATATGGCACCAAGCTGAACTAAAAAAGCCCCAAAACAATACAAAAAAGCAAAGTGATACTTCAAGTACATGGATCCTCTACCTATCATCATTCTTGTCCCTGACTTTGCCAGAACTTATATCTGTGAATAACTCTGGACGGATAACCAGGACAAATGTTTGTATAATGGCAGCTTGACAGTGCAACTTGTTTTGAAACAAGCATGTAAGATAAATCACAACTGGAATGACAGGAAAAGAAACAAGTGAGAGGAGACACCAAAAACTCGTGGGAGAAAGATAACACAAGTTCCACGGAGTTCTGGTATCTTATCTTACAAATGAGCCCATCTTTTCTGTACTAAAAATAATCTATTAGATGAGCTTTTCATTTTAGTATCAATTCTCAATCCCTATAAAAATTGTCCCAAAAAGCCTTAAGCACCACCACTGCATTCTTCACATCCTCTTGACCCCTTCACATTTCTTGCTCCTCTCTGGCCAAATGCAGGTGGAAAAGGAGGAAAGCCTTACAAAGCAGCCGAACTTCACTGTATCCTGAAACCTGGATATATGCGAATGTGGATGCAGAAAGAAAAATTTATTTCTGAGTTATTATTTCAAAAATAAACCTTTGATTTTTATCCTGTGGCAACTAAACCTCTCTTCCTTGCAAGTCCTGACACCGAATTCCACGGAAATTGGACTGAGCCATGACATTTTCCAAGGGCCCAGATCTATACGCCCATGTGCTGCTCTTCATCACTAAACATATTGGATTTGTCTCTTAGGGTTGGAACAACACCATTTACCCTCTGTTCTACCAAAGTTTAAAAGTGAACTCGGTGGGTTGATTATTTGTCTTAAAACAATTGTCTTAAAGGCAATGATCACGTTATCGCAGGCAATAAAATCAGCTTGTTTTTAGAACTCATCACAGCTCTGTAAATTTGCTCTTCTGCTTCCACAGAAGGCTGAATTTTCTTCTTGGGCAAAACTGGTTATATACAAATATTACTGTATGTAAATATGTATCAGACTGGTTGCTGATCTTTGGCTGGAGGAAGGAAGACAAGCACACCCCACAGCAAATCCTGTGCAGTTGCTCTCCTCCATTACACAAACACTTGGCAGGCTTCCAGTGTAAAATTTATGCACTAAAATTAGCTCTCACAATTGCAATCAATTGCAACAATCAAGCATAAGTAATTCCAGGGAAAGGAAAAAAAAAGGTGAGCGTGGCAAACAATGCCAGGGCACTGCAGTGGCTCCTCCACTGACCCATCCTTGTGTCCAGCAGCGTTTTCCTTCCTGTTGTTCACAGGGCTGCAAACACAACCCGTAACCACAGCAATTCCTCACCAAGCAGCTTCCTCCTGCCCTGCCCCAGAATGTTTCGCATTTTGGGACATTCTCCTTTTGGGATGCTCTCCCCATCTCGGGGAATGCTGCTGGGAAGAGACCCTGGAGACTCTGCAGGGCAGAGGATGCCCAGGGAAGGGAGGTGCAGCTCCGCAGGTCCCCATGGAGCTGCAGGGCTCAGGGACAACACAACCCTGGCTCTGTAGGCTCTTCCCAGGCTGAATCCCACCTCCAGCTCTGGCTGTGGGGCAGCAAAGCCCCTTTCCAAGAGAAACAGGCAGGGCTGGGGCTCCAAAGTCCCCATCACGATGTGCACACCACCACTTTACAAACAGGAGCCTCATTTTCTCCTTGCAGTGTGGGGTGGGGTTAAGGGTTAAAAGCCATCTTAGCAACCATCCCAAGGCATCAGAACAGCCCTAAGAAGGAGATTTCCGTGGGTTTTAAGACAACTCCACAACTCTTTGGTGCATACACCATTTTTTACTCTCCCATGTGATGTACTCAGCACACACACAGCCATGGTACAGTGCCAGGGCACCGCTTTGTGCAGGTTTTTCCTCCCCCCTCGAAACAACAACTCATGAAACTCCTAATAAATGTTACATTGCTTGGAAAGAAAGGCAGAAAATGTATATAAACTTCTGGCAACCAAACACATATGGCAGGAATATGCTGGAGAATACAGAATGCACCAGAGAACACAAATAATTACAAACCCTCCCTGGGTAATTGAGTGTAAATATTACAGCTGATGGCTTCTTCTCTCCCACATACAAACACATCAGTGCCTGTCCCCCCACCTTAATATGGGCTGTCCTCTGTCTCCTTATACCAACAATCTACATAACTTCTGGCCCCTGAGAACCTACATCTTGCATGTCATCACACATTAAAACTGAATTACCTGCCACTGTTTTCATTCCCTCCTGGCGTTTGGGTTGGATTTCTATTTTAAACAGGTTGCAGCTGTATTACAAAGGAGTAGAGAAAGATAAACAAGCAGATGGTGTTAAAGGCACATTTTAGTTTTGCAAGGAGTACAAGAAGCTTGCGTGGTGCAGCCTGATCAAACCAGCAAAGCCCTTGGTACCACAGAATTGTCTCCTTTCCTCAGTTCCCAACAGCAGATGCTCTTCTGACCCACACCTATCCCGTAAAAGAGAAAAACAAGCATGAACTCACCATTCTTTCTATCACCTAAAAGCTACCTTAAACTCAAGCACACTGAGAAAATTTGGAATTATTTCATTTTTATAGGAGAGTATTTACACTTTCAATGCAACTGCAAATGATAAAAGTTATGCATAAAATGCAGGGGTGAAGTCAAGTTATCTAAAATTCCTCATTTTGAGTTGGCATCAAGAGCAAAAAGCGTTTAGGGAAAGATTTTTTAAAAGTATGAGCTACAAGGGATAGTTTTAAGTATAGCAAAAATGGAGATGTCTAGGGGAAAGGAAATGGGGGAAAATGAAGCTGATAATCAGGAATGGCGGATGTAACAACACACCAGGCTGCAGAACGCCCTCCAAAAACCACGGAAAGATAATCTTTTCGAAAAGCTTTGCCACAGCAGCAGATGACCACCGGACACTTCTTTACAAATCTCATAGTGCTACGGAAACGCAATGATATCCCAAACACAGGAACCTTCTTAGACCGGACAGACACGGAAAAGAAAACGGCCACACTCCAAAAGAATCCTAAAATATTTCCTGTGCTGACTTTCACGAAAGCAAACAGCAGCAGAGACTGGTGCAGAAGTGTTCCCAGAAAGGAGAGCCCTCCTGGACCCCGCTCCTCGGGAGGGACCTGCGGTGCCAGGCTGCTCCAGGGGCTGAGCGGCCACAAGCAGCCTCTCCAGCAGGAAATTCCACACCTGGCACGGCCAGCCTGGCACCACACCTGTGCCCAGGCAGGTGACTGCTCAGGTGACAGCCCACAAACACACTCACACACCTGGATACGCAGGAGGAACACTTGGTTTCAAAGGTATTTCTATGAAAACACTGCGGAAATTTCTCTCCTGTCTCAAACGGCACCGCTCATGCACAAAGTCAATCCACTCACGGTTATTTCTGTCCCACCCCACCACCAGAGACAAAACTACAGCCTCTGAGCGCCCTAGGAGAGCCCAGAGACCCGGCCTGAGGTTCAGAGAGGCTCTGCCACCCTGCAAGGAGCTATTTTCGGAGATCTCTCTGGTTGCTAGGGCAAACTCCCAGCAATGAGCACCATCCACCAGGCAGGGTCTGGTGTGCCAGTCAGGAGAGGGGGAAGGAATTGAGAGGAGAGATGACTAAGCAGGGAACGTGAGAAACCAAACAAAATGCCAGGCTGGGGAGAAAAACATGGCCATGGCTTCCAACAGTGCTCAGCTGAACTCCTACGTGAAACAAGCCTGGCTGGATTGAGCCAACAGAGCCCCAGTCAGCCTGAAAGAAATTTCCAAAGAAATTTCCAAAGGCTGAACAAGGCCTCCTGCTGCCCCCCAGCAGGATTAACTCTATCCAAACACCACCTCTGAGCCGGAGCACACGTTCACACAGCTCTCCTGGACCGCTGCTCCTGGTCCTTTACACAAGGCAGCCAGCAAGGCAGAGGGGAAGCACTTAGCCCTCAATTGCACACCAAGTCTCCTGCAAAATTAGGAAATAGCTCCAGATGCTCAAAGCCCCACAAATAACCGATGGATCAGGTTTCTAGGAGCTCTATGCATGGAGAGCTTTTCATTTGCAAAATTACTGGAGCTTGGTTTACAGCAGCCTCTTACACATCTGGATAGTCTTATGTAGTTTACAAAAGACCATGACAGTTTTTCTATTCATTTCTCTCTCTTTTTCTGAGCTTTCAGCTCAAAAATATCCTTAGAAGGTTAACGGTGCAAAAGTGGTAAAGAGAGTACAGTGTTGTGGGGGGTATAAACTCTGTTCCTTTTTCTCCACAAACAGTGAAGAGACTCATACAATAATCTCACTTAGGGTTCTAAACAACTCAGTTTTGAAAAATGAGGTTTAACCACCACTGAAACCTAAGACCATAAAGAGAAAAACATATGTGCACATGGACTTAGAGAAAGCAAACAGCTTTTCAAAACAGAACTCCTCTGACACACTCCTAAAGAAAGTGTCTTTTATTTAAATCATCATCAGCTGAAGGGCAGGGGAAGGGCTCCAACACATACATGTCAGCAAGAACTCCCACTCCACACAGGCAAAAACACTGGCACAAAAGTAAACCAATCACTTCCTAAGCTGCTAGGATGCCATTATAAATTTTTATTTATATATATATATATATATCTCCATGTGATATTTGCACATAGTGTATCACAACGTAGGGCTTTTTTTAAGTAACTTCAGGATAGAATTTAGTCATAGGGCAACACACCTGTACAGAAAAGATTCAAGGGGAAGACATGCTCTAATCCAAGTGAAATCCCCCACAGTCAGGAGACCCATCCTTATTGACAGAGATCCTTGAAGGTCTCTTCCAACCTTGATGATTCTGTGATTCCTTCCTCTACTTCCCACCAGAGGAAATAAGGGTTAATAAATATTGGGAAGGAACGTGCCTGTAGCATGACCAGGATGCACACGTGGTTAGAAGTTTCCTGGAGCATGAGGAAGCTCATGAGAGCACAGAATGCACGATTAGGGAGGGAGGATGGAAGGTACCAGGAGGTCTGAGATATTTTGGGGGAGATACACACACAGGCTCACCCCATCTCCTGACAAGCCTCCGACGCCGCATGCGCCTCTGGAAGAGCAGTGGAGTTGATGGAAAGGTCAGCCTGAGCTGCTGCACTTCTGTTTGCAGCCCTCCTCCCCGAGCTGCAGAGTTTCTAAATTAATCTGGGTCTTTGGGCTTGTCAGCTTTTATTGCCATTTCTTAGGGCAAAGCCCGGCTTTCACGCCACAGCCCACACGGCTGAAATCCCCCGACAAGTTCACTGAGTGCTTTTTGCAATTCGCCTTTGCCCTTTCTCATCCCAGCGTACTCCCTTAAGTGTCTCCTAAAAACCCAAGGAAGGAAAGGCGCTTAGTCTGCTCCTCATCCCCGCTCCCTGGAACATTTTAATCAGGAGGTGGCCGGCGGCTCCCCCCAGGAACAGCCCTGCTTTGTAGGATTGTGCTCCACGGGTCACACCAGGGGGTCAGCCCCCACCAATCCCCCCCTCCCCAAATCCTGACCTTCCGTCTTGAGGATGCCAGAGGGCAAGAAATCCTGCTTCTGTGCAACAAAGCATTGTTAAAGGGAAAATTCCTCCTTTTTTTTTTTTTTAAATCCTTTACAAGTCTGGGAGAATTGGGATTGTTCGGGCTAGAGAAGAGAAGGCTTTGGGGTGACCTAATTGTAGCCCTCCAGGACCTGAAGGAGCTGCAGGAAAGATGGAGAGAGACTTTTAAAAGGGCCTGGAAGGACAGGACAAGGGGGAATGGCTTCCCATTGCCAGAGGGCAGGGACAGATGGGATATTGGGAAGGGATTGTTCCCTGGGAGGGTGGGCAGGCCCTGGCACAGGGTGCCTAGAGCAGCTGGGGCTGTCCCTGGATCCCTGGCAGTGTCCAAGGCCAGGCTGGACAGGGCTCAGAGCACCCTGGGACAGTGGAAAGTGTCCACACTCATGGCAGGGGGTGGGACTGGATGGGCTTTAAGGCCCCTTGCCACCCAAAGGAGTCTGTGACTCTGTGATTCTGTGATCTGCGTGTCTATTGCCCCACAACAGAAATCATCCTATGCCCACCAAAATCAGGCAAGAATTTACTGATCCCCTCTCAGACACTGCAGGGACTGAGCCAAAGCCTGGAAACCTGCACTGGCTGTCCTGTGACAACACCTCCCCTAGTTTAATTTCACTTAAGTACAGGAAGGGGAAGAAGAAAACAGTAAAAAAAAGGCATTTAACTAATAACTGGAAACTTTGTGTTAACCAAACCAAGGCACTGCACTGGGGCAAAAGAGCACGGTAAGCACCCAGACATAACCCACCGTGCCCTCCTGGCAGGATCAGCTGCTCAGATCCAACAGCTCACATCTGTCAGTGCTGGCAGTTTGCAACTGGAGAGTCTCAGGGAGGGCTGATTCACGGCTGCACTATGGAATTCCCATGCCTTCGTTTCACACTGGCAGCTTCGTAGTGAGGGAAACCCTGAGGGAAAACCAGGGAATGGGGCAGTGGGGGCAGAAGAAAGAAGCTCTGCTCAGACATGCCCAGGAAAAGGAGAACCCTGGGGAGGATGCTCCCTTTCCAGCGGGGCTTCAGCTTTATCAGAAACAGCGTGGGCCTCCACACTCCCAGGAAATGCTGCAGGTGGAAGCTGATGCAGTGACGTCCTGCAGAGCCCTAGGGTCACACAGCCCTGCAGGGACCACCATGGCCACAGCAGGCATGGGGCAGCACCATCCATCCTCCTTCCCTCCCTCCTTCCCCCCCAAAACAGAGCGGTGGGGGTCATGCAGCATCTCCAACGCTGCTCCCCCCTGCTCCCCGCACAGTCCTGGTGCCACAGGCAGGGACCAGCAGTCTTTACAGGGGCAGACTGTCAGGAGACACCTCTGCCCTCCCAAACACACCAGCAGGGCCAAGGATACACACCTGAATGGGCATGGGGCAGGGCCAGCTATGGGAAAATCCCAAAGCCCAGCACTGGCCCAGGGCTCAGGCACACGCTGGAGAAACCCCCTCCTCGAAAGGAGCTCCTCGGATTGCTGGAAATATGGAGTTGCCAAGCATCCAAACCACGAGGTCTGCTTCACACCTGGGGTTTTCTGAGGGGGCTTTCCAGTGGGTTGGTATTTTTAACTGCTGCTGGGTCCATGTGACAAATGTTAAGCATGTGAGACTCGAATCCTCATGATTAAAGAGGCAGAGAAAAGGGGGGGATGTGTGGTGGGACACACATGATGCCACAACAGAAACCCACACATTTAAACTATAAAAACCTAAGAGGAAGGATAGCACACAAGTTTTATCCCAGAAGTAGCAAAGTCTTATTTTTTTCCTTCTTGAAAACATGTCAGTTACTGAAGAAAGTAAAAAATAAAATAAAAGAATGGAATCATGGTCTGACATGGCATTTGTCCTTACCTTGGCAAGACCTTGTTTTCCAGATGTCTAACAGCTCCTAGGTGAACACAGCAGCTCCGGAGGGACAGAGTTTGTCAGGACTGTCTGCAGAGATCCCTGGAAAGCAGAGGGGCTGAGTTCTCCCTCTGGGCAGTCCCATTGACAACAGATTTCAGCCCTCACGGTCCCTCCACTTGGCTTCTCCGTGGCAGAGGGTCTGGAGAGGAGCCTCCTGCACAGAGAGCAAACAGGGGCTGACACGGCGTTTATGCAACGTTCACGACCAGTGCCTAATGATGAAGGAGAGCTTGCCATGGAAACTGCAAGGAGCTGGTTTGTTTGAGGCACAGAGCCCGTGTTTCAAGTGAGAGCTGCTCACAGGCAAACATCTGAACTGCACTGAAGTTTTTCATTCCCACGTGCTCCCCAGAAAACAGCCTGTCCCACCCAGCGGCTACAGCACGCTTCCAAACAAAGACCTTTGGAACTGTTCCTCCCTTCAGCTACAGCCAGGTGAAATGAAGGAATGGATCCACCGCTGTAGGGTTTGGAGAGAAGTCCCCAAGGGACCACGGAGGCTTAGCAGGCTGCCAGCCCACATCAGCTCCCGAAATGCAGAGCCTTGGAGCCCGGTCCCAGTCCTGCAGAGCCCCGGTCACTCAGAGTGACCCGGTAATCCAATCAGGCTGTCTAGAGACATAAACCAAAACAAAACGGGCAAGGAAGGGAAAAGGAAAAGCAAAAAAACGATGCCTAAAGTGGAGTGTATCCTCATTACTGCCCCAACTGCAGCTGCAAGCAGAACTCAGCTGGGACACAGTGGCCGGAGGGAGGGACAGCACCCTGCGGAGAGCCCAGCCTGGAGCTCCATCACCAGGCACAGGAGCTGCTCACGGGCTGCACGGGAGCCCTGACAGCCCTTCCCAACCAGGCTGCCCAGGAAAGCTTGGAGTGACAACTCCAGCCTGTTCCAGCTGCTTCCCTGCCTTCTGTCACACCACATTCAGCACTGCCAGGAATTCTGAGGAGTGCAGTATCCATAAACCACGAAGCTGCAACGGGACCAGGGAACGGACCCAATGATCCTCACGAGTCACTCCCAACTCCAGATATTCCATGATTCTATGATCATTCCTTCTGAACACAGCTGGGTGGCCAGGACTGGTCCTAGAGCCCTCCCTCAGGGTGCCTGCTCCCACCTGCCCATCCCACCAGGTGCCCAACTCCAAAGAGTATCCATCCCACAGATGCCTCACATCAAACAAACATGAACGAGTCCAGGAGAAAGCACACATTCAGCTCTAAAGGTCAGAACCTCTGGGAAGACGAGGGAAGTGCAATTTGGGAAAAACCCCACCACAGCAAAAAGGACATTTCTGGGTACAACAACTGTTTAAACTGCTGGTGGTTTTCACATGCCTAAGAAATGAGCATGGCCAAAGTGCTAAAAATACTTTTTAGGAAACTTTCTCGCTAGACTCTGGTTTCTGCTGAGACAGGAGGTCATGACAGACACAGACCCAGAGCAGCAGCCACTGACGCATTTGTTTGTGGATGTAAAAGCTCAAAAACACAAAACCATGACCTCAGCTCCCATGCTGGAAGCCCAAACAGCATCATCTGGGAGCTGGGAAAACAACAAAATGAAAGAAAAAAGCCTTATATATGCCATTGCTCTGGAAAATTAGAATTCTGAATAGGAAATTAAACATAAGGCTTGTTCTATACGATGATAACTATCAGCACGTCAGGGGTTTCATGGTTTCTCTGTTATCTTAACAAATGCATCTTGCTTGAACTGCAGGAGTTAAAAATGCAGAACATCCTGACTTCCCAGAGATAATTCTGCAAACAAGGAGTGACAGGGATGCACTTCTACCACTGATTTCTTTCCTGAATAACTTTATCAGCACTTCCACTCCGCAGGGAGATCCAGATGTTTTATCAAGATGGATTTCCCATCCAAGCCAGGTTTGAAAGCGTGACAGGTTGAAGAGCTGGGCATCAACCTCTTGTTCAGAAAACTCCTTCTCCTGAGGATTATCCAAAGGGATTCTTTTTGTACGCTGTGACACCAGTGAAGAGGAGGCACCAATGAAATGTTTGCCAGGCTCCCAGCCCCTGTGTGAGTGTGGCCAGCAGCTGCACAGGCCCAGGCAAAACCCTCAGCAAACACAACATTTTTGTACCCTCTCCACGGACGATTAGCAACAGAGCCCGAAATGTCAAAACCCAACTCTTAATTACCGAAGTTGGCACTTAATGGCTCCAATTACAATTTCCACTGATTTCTGAAAATTGGATTCTACACTACACTTGCCGTGTTTAAATGCGTTTCTTACCTCATTTGTGATAATTATACTCTGACAAACTAATTTAAAATACGGTAGAGATTTCTAAAATACTGCTTTAAAGTAGTGGGGATTTAAGAACAAAACATTGCTTAAGCCTCCCCCTTTCCACATTTTTTTATCACACTCCTTTCAGGGCCCAGGAATGCTGAGGGTTAAAAGATGAGAGATACAAAGGACAGTATTTTGTCAAAATGCCATCAAAGGGTGTTTTACAAGTAGGAAACAGCATTTTATTTCTGTGATAGAAACTCACTGTCTTATCCCCTTGTATCACAGAAATTAACTTCTCCTTTTATCCTAAATCCCACCAGAAGTTGCTCTTGTCAGGCTCAGCATCAGCAGAGCCACAGTGGACCCTAGCAAGGAGGAAATTCATCAGGAAGGAATAAATACATTTCTCAGTCACAACTAGCAGCTCTGTACCTCACCTGCGTGCTGAGACCTACCAACAAAACCTGCCTTTGGGGTGAGCCTGGATTCTGCAGGATGCAGCTGAAGCCACCTCAGGATGCCTCTCCTTTATCAGAGAATTGTTTTCAAGCTCCTGTTCATAACTAGTAAAAGAAATAGAAAAGGACAGATGAGTCCATTTCAAGAAAGTAAGCCACCAACAGAAAGAGCACACTAAAATGTGGTATTTTAAGGCTCATATGATACAGAGAGCAGCAATTTCTCCAGACCATGCCCTTTCCACACGTTTTTCTCCTGAAAAAAAGGAAGGAAAAGCCACTAACATCCCCTGATCCCTTTGCCAACCTGCAACTCAGAGATCTGTAGCAGAGTTGCAGCAGCCTGGCAGGAGCCACGGGAGCTGCGGATCGTCACAGCAGCGAGTCCCAGCACCGGGACAAATTCCTCCTGATCCCTGCAGGAACAGGGCCATTGCAGGAGCCAGCAAGGACATGACAAAAGCCACCTGAGGGGAAGGTACAAACAGGGTTTCAGCTCCTGAGGGATCACAGCTGCCCCAAAGGAGTGATGACATCCTGGATGGACACCGGGGTGCCACCCTCCAGGGGACACCACGTGCCCACCAGCTCAGCACAGAGCAAACCTGCTGCACGTGTTCACCGGGCACAGAGTGGACTCAGGAGGACACGGACCACGCTCCCACTCTGGCACAGGGACAGAATATGCCCGTGGCACAGCTGCTCCTCGCAGTGATACTTTTTCATTCTGCTCGTTTCTGCTTTATTTCCATTCTCGTCTTTCACAGATACCCATTACTCAGCAGTGGTTGTAGGATTTTATGTTCACATATGGTTTAAAGAGGTGGCTGTTTAATGTTCCCTATATGTAAATAACTACATGCTGCTCCAGTCCCTGCTGAGCAAGTGAAGGAATGATTAGATTATAAATCTCCAGCACAGAAACATGTCAGGTTGGTTTTTATCTACAAACACATTAGAGCTTACACCGGGTTACATTTTCTATCTTCCCTTTTACCCACAAATTCCCATTGCTTTTAATGAGCACATAAAACAACCAGCAACAGGAAAAATCATCCTGGAAAGCAGGAGTCCAGGGGAGCAGCCAGCATCCCCCAGCCTGGGGCAGGGCTTTTGCCATCATGGTGCAGAGCTGAACCTAGAATGGCAATTCTGGTTGTGGTGTGGGAACCCCCATGGCAGGGTGGGGAGCAGGAGCCCTGACCCCTGTGCTGGCACTGCTGGGACAGCTCCAGGGCTGCATCCAGGTCTGTGCCCGCGCTCCAAGAGAGACCCTGAGGGGCTGGAGGTGTCCAGGGATGGAACGGAGCTGGGAAGGGGCTGGAGGTGTCCAGGGATGGAACGGAGCTGGGAAGGGGCTGGAGCCCCAGGAGAGGCTGAGGGAGCTGGGAAAGGGCTGAGCCTGGAGCAAAGGGGGCTCAGGGGGGACCTTGTGGCTCTGCACAGCTCCTGACAGGAGGGGACAGCCGGGGGGGTCGGGCTCTGCTCCCAGGGAACAGGGACAGGAGGAGAGGGAACGGGGCCAGGGGAGGCTCAGGGTGGACAGCAGCAGGAATTTCCCCATGGAAAGGACTGTTAAACATTGGAAGGGGCTGACCAGGGAGGTCTGGAGTCCCCATCCATGGAGGGGTCCAAGGAAGGACTGGCCATGACACTCAGTGCTCCGGGCTGGGGACAAGGTGGGATCAGTCACACCTTGGACTCGATGACCTCAGAAGTCTCTCCCAATCTCAGGGACTCTGTGATTCTGAGCCCATGGGACAACATGGCAACTCCTGCCACCCCTGCTCCCTGCTGGTGCCCCACAGGAGCAGGAGCTGCTGCACAGAGAACCAGCTTCACCCTGAGCCAAAACCAAGCACGGGAAAATCATGGAATCACAGGATGGTCTGGGTTGGAAGGGACCTTAAAGCCCAGCCAGTTCCACCCCCTGCCACGGGCAGGGACACCTCCCAGCAGCCCAGGTGGCTCAGCAGAGCAGCACATCACGGTAGGAGCCAGGAGGGCAAACACCTGCATTTCACATGACTCTGCTTTTCCTGTATTTGCGGCGTAACCCCAGCGCTGCTGCTGGAAACCAAAACACGTTTTTCAGTGTAATTTATCATCTATTTCACATGGCTGACAGTACTCATTTCAAATCAAAGCTCCCAGGCCAAGCACATTAAAACCATTTCTATTTTTCAGAAGTGAATGCCACGAGGGCTAGAAGCAACATTAACATACCCGCTCACATTTCCAGACTGTCCGGTATCAGAAACCAGCACGGAGAGAATAATCTTTTGAACTTTCCAAGGTGGAGAAATACTCTTTAAATAAAGAGGAGATACATAATTCCTTGCTCAGCTGGTCTCCCTTCCCTGGTGAGCCACAACAGACCATAGGAAACACCCCTGCTCCTGCAGAGCAAGGAAAGCAAGGCAGAAAGCTCTCCCTGGCTCCTGGGAAGATACCCTGCTGCCACAAATAAATAGGAGACCTCCATCACAGGCACCCCCAGGCAGCCCATGCAACCCACAAAGGCACCAAAGTCACTCATGTGCCACCACCAAGGTGCCAGGGCTTCCCCTGCAAGCACCTCCCTGGGTGGTGCCTAGAAATCCACCTCTGGTGGCAAACAAACAAGCAAAACCAGGGAAAGGCTCACAAGGCAGAAATGAAGATGCTAATCAAGAAGGCAGGACAGAAGGAAAAAAACCCTCTGGCCTGTGGAAGCAGGCAGTTGATAGCCTGAAACTGGGTATTAATTCAATTTATACAACTGCAGTCCAAGCTATCAAGCTTGAGCTAAGTCTCTGTAGTGAGGAGCCACTGGAGTGACTGCAAGAGCTACGGGATCCAAAAGATGCTCCAGACCAACACTGCAGAACGATGATGGGAGGAAAACACTGCAGAATGATGATGGGAGGAACCCCAAAGCTGCTCAGCTTTGTCTTTTCCCTCCCCATCCTACCCCCACACTCTCCCATTATATTAATGAGGAATCCTTGCCCAAATCCAGCCCCTGTACCCAATTTCTGCTGACCTAAAGTTATCCTGCAGCAGATGATGGATCTCTTCCTACCCCAGCAGCCTCTGCTGCCTGGCATTGCTCTGCATATTAACGATCCCTAATGACACCTAAAAGCCTCTGCAAAGTCTCGCATATGGATTTTACCACTTAGTCAGAAGCCATAAAGAGCCAACACTGGCAGAGTGGGTTTAATGACCAAAACCAAGCAAGGAAAGCATTCATTAAGACATCATCTGACTCTTGTGGAAAGGGGCATTAAGAAGATTTTTCTCTTGGACCGGTGGTGGGAGGTGAGTAAGGTGATGAGTAGTATTAGTTTGAAAGGGATCTTTAAAATATGCATTATTTAAGTTGGCAGGGAATAAGTCTGTTCAGTGGAAGCAGGGGAGGGGGGAAAACGGTCAGGGGAGTGAAGGGAAAGAGCTGCCTGCCCATGACATTGTCAGCTTTGGACAGTCATGGAAGATTAGTCCTCAGGAATATAAATCACCTTCAGCCAGGGCTCCTGGAATGCGCTGCTCCCCGTGACTGCTGAAGAGGCACTGCCAGCTGATCCTCACCTCTCAAGATCAGGATGACGACTGGGCTGAAAAGAGGGGTTAATTAAACAAAGAGGCAAATAGGCAAGAGACTTGAGGAATTGATTAGACAATGAAAGCAAATGACTTGGCAAAACAACCCTGATATCACATCCAAGAGATGCAGTGCCATTCTAGTGATTGATATTCTCACTGGATGTCCCTGCAGCAATGGGGAGTGCTGGGACATTTATTGGGGTAAATGAAATCACAACCCAGACACCTCCTTTTCTACTCTGGGCAGGGAGAAAAAGCTGCCAGGGATTTCTTCATCCAGAAACCAAAGCACCAAGGACTCGGGGAAATTATCACTTTGCCAAAATAAGGCTCAGAAAAATACATTCATCAAGCTTCCGTGACATTTGTCATTTGCTTGCTTGGAGGAACAATGCATCAGCATTCACACAGGTGACCAGAACCAGAAAGCCAGTGTCCTTCCTCATTTCTGCTCCCCAGCCAGACTCCATGTTTTCCACTCGCCCATGCAGATCTATTTCAGTTTGTTTGGGAAATCACATGGCCAGGGGAAGGCCCAGAGCCTTGGGAAAAAACACATGTCAACCGTAGACCATGCCTGTGTTACTCATCCAAAGGATATTTAACGCTTTTTTGGTAAGATATCAGTAAAGAAAAGAGACTTCAGTCTGGTTTCAAGTCTTGAATCATTGTGTTCATGAGGTCAAAACTACAGCTGGTACAAATTTACTTCCCACTGCCATCAATCCCAGTGCTGTAACACTGAAATATCCCGGCTGGCCGAGCAGCAACGGCGCAGACTGCCCTGCATTTTTAACCTTGATTATACATAATTGTTAATCACTGACCCATTCTCCGGCCGTCCTGGTTGCTAAGCGACCCGTTTTTGCTCCAGATACTTTTTAAAGCTGGTTAAGGAATGGCCAAAAGTCAACAGCATGAGGATTGAGACTACTGGGGACAGATCTTGTCAGAAAAGCAAGGGAGACTCACCCACACCTCTACCCAGGGTGTCATAAAACACTCAGTAATAACACCTTGGCACCTCTGAAAGCCCCCCAGAGCAGCCCCAAGGCTTGCACACCTTCCAGGGAAAACCAGGCTCCTAATGGGAATGTAATTACCCTCCCAGGCAAGAGAGCAGGGACTTTCAGAGACCAATGATTAAAAATAATCAGGCAGAATTAATCAGGTGAGGGTAGAAACCATCCAGCCCGTGTTTCTGCACCCATGTCACACCTCAGCCCTCCCTTCCCAGCTCCCCATGCCCTGCCAGCTCCCAGCTGCGCCCAAATTCCTCTCGNTTTCTGCACCCATGTCACACCTCATCCCTCCCTTCCCAGCTCCCAGCTGTGCCCAAATTCCTCTCATGCCTACCAGGATCCTTTGGATCTCTGGGAAGGGACATCAGAACTCTGGGACTTTTACCCTTCTGGCAAATTAAGTTGAGTGGGACACAGGGCAACATCCACAGTCCTCCCTGTGCCATCTACCTCTGCTTTTCCCTCTTTTTTTCCCATTTTTGGAAAACACTCTGAGAAAGGGCAATCCTCCTCAGGGCAACGTGTCCTTTTCCTCCTGCTGCTCCACTCCTGCATCACCCTCTCAGGAACAGCCACTGTGGTGTGTCATGATTATTTTCCTATAGAAACAGGATTTTTGTCCTGTAGAAACCGGTGGTTAAGACGTTACAGATTCACACAGAAGCAAGACTAAGCAATCATCAATTGTTAGGAGGGAACTGATAAAAAAATTCAGGATTTGCAAAGAACAGGAAAACGCCAAGATTCTGTTTTTCTGCCTTTTCTTCTTTTAAATATAACCTCGTGATGTGGGTTATAGTCACAACCGTAGTTACTGGTGTAACCAGTGAAAATCAGACCTTTGAGATCAGGTTCCCAAAGCAGCTGAGCACTTCAGTAGGAGGCTGTGGCCACGTGCCAGAGTGGGAACTCCAGTAGCTGAACATATTTTCTCATTTTTAGAACTGTTATCAGTTCAATACATTGATGCAAACATGCCTTTTTTAGGTTTTTTAAGTTTTCCTTTAAACCTTAGCGCAGCCTAACATATCTAAGGCCAGGCTGGACAGGGTTTGGAGCAACCTGAGATTGTGGAAGCTGTTCCTGCCCAAAGCAGCAGAGTGGAACCAGATGATTTTTAAAATCCCTTCCAACCTAAACCAGTCTGTGATTCTCTGATTCTATGAAGTACTGGGGTAAATACACCCAGACAGCAAAGGCTTCCAGCTCGCACCTCTCTTTTCCTGTCAGGAATCATCCTCTCACCAAAAGCAGCCCAGGCTACAACACCAATGTTTTAGGAGTACCAGACATGGCTTAAAGCACGATTTTGCAAAGAGAAGGAAAAAGATTTGGACATTAGGATGGTAGCCAGGGACAACAAGCAAACAAAATGGAGAGGGGTGTAAGGATCAAGAGGCTGCTATGAAATGATTAGCCTGGAAAAGAAATGATTAAGCATGAAGAAGTCACCCAAAACCAGGGGGCCCCGTGAGTAATTTGACCACGTGTGTTTGGATTTTTTGATAGTGCGTTATCAAGGAGTGAAAACCTCTCACTTAGCCCAGCTTGCCTTTGCTGCTGCTCCCGGGGCCGGGCGGGTTTATGGCACTTGGTAGGAATAAAGCGAGTTGTGCAGCACAAAACTCCGTCACTGCCCTGTCAGTCACTGCAGGCAACACGATCCCATCACCTCCAGCTGACCCTGGGAAGTTAAGCATTGTTTCATGAAAAAATCCTGGAGCTTGCTGATGGCAATCTGCCCTCCAGACAGGCCTTGCGCAACGCTGACCCCATCCCAAGCCAAGGCATCGCCCAGCAGGACCGGGAACCCGACAAACACCCTCAGCACAGGAGCCAGACACACAAACCCAGGGCTTCGGGAAGGCTGCTGGGATTCAACGGCAGCGTTTGCACCGGTTCTGCAGAGGAAGGGCTGGAGACAACCCAGAGCACAAACTCTGCCAAGCAAAACTGCTGGGAGCAGGACGGCTCACTGCTCACTCCTGCAAGCAAAGCTTCCAGGAAAAGAAAACAAACCCCTTTTGGGCCGAGAAGTGCCTGGAGTACAAAAGCTGGACTCGGCTCTGTCCTCTGCGTTCCTCAAGAATCCAAAGGATCAGCGGGGAGAGCCCAACAGTGCAATGGGACAGAAGGGACAGCACTGCCACAGCCAATCCCTTCTGCTGAAGAGAACTCACCTTCCCAAACAGCCATTAATCCACCACCCTTCAGCTCTAAAATTCATACAAATTATTTTATTCATAATTAATTAAGGTCTCTAAATGTGGAAATTAAATTACCATTTACAGCGCAGCAGGAGATAGCACAGGAAAACCTGGATGGCAGCGACAGCTCTGCACGGATTGGGAGGACAGGGGGGTGGGGGCTCTGTCATTCCAGCATCTTTAAAAGGCTGCTCAGGTCCACTCACAAGAGACCTTTATGTCTCAAGTGCCAAACTAACCCCAAAACTCAGGTGCTCCTCATCTCTGCTGTCCATAAGTCCCAGGACTTTTGCATTAGGGGCACATTTTCAGGACAGCAAAAGACCCAGCGTTCCTTTCCTCACTTTGCTCCTCTGCTGGCAAACAAGCTGTCGGGAGAACAAAAGAGCCGCTCCTCACCACGTGCATCCAACCTCACCTTTCCATTTGGATCAGGCTGCTGGGAAAGAGAGAGCATACAGGCAAACAGATGGCCCTGCTCTGAACACGAGGCAGAATTCACTCGAGGGGTCGGGCGTTGGGGAGGGAATGGGATGAACAAACGGCAGCTCAACACCACCACTCACGGCCCTGCTGTGACACAATCCACAGCCACCGACGTTTCTCCTCAATTCACAAGGGAAAGATTGTGAAAAGTGATTTTCCTTCTCGTTTCAATGGCAAAGGATCATCTGAATTGGTGGTGGGGATGATTCCGTGGTAGTTTCAAAGGTAACTCCTTCCCATCCCTGACAGCCCAGGGACGCACTCAGGATCAGAATCCAACAGGAGAGTGAGGATCCTTTTCCCTTACAGTCAGCTCCTGGTTTCCCCAATCGACAAGGGAGTTTAGGATGAGAAGATGGTCTGTACACACCTACTCAAAAAGACCAGGAAGCAGATGTGTCCCGCACATTCCCATGCTCAGCAGGGCAGGCAGATTGCAGAAAGGGTAATAGCCATGTTGAAATTAAGCAAAGAAGAAAAGGATCATGTATGTGACCTTTCTAGTTCCACATAGCCAAAAATAACGATGCACCAAGTACAGGGATGTTTCAGGGTTACACTCCCCCCAAAAACCCTTAGTGAAGTCAGGGAGGGCTGAGTGGGTGCCTGCGCCAAGTCTTCCTTACAGAGGGAACGGGGGGAAGCTCCTTGCAGCACCCCACAGGAGCCTTCTGAGATCAGTCCTGCACTTGGCAAGGCAAACTCACCACACCAAGGAACAGCACAGGCATGTTTGGTGCTGGAAAAGCAGGCTCCGAAGAGATTGAGAATGTGGATAGCAGGAACAAGAAGAACTGCTCCGTCTGGTCCCTCCTCCTCATGCGCCCGTGGCCACGAACCCGCTGTCTGTGTGACTCCAACCACCTGGTGAGTCCCTTCTGCCGCTGACACACGACGGACGTGGGACTCCGTGAGGGATCCACGTCTCCCAGGCTGGCGTGATTCATGCCTTCAGCTCCACGGGAACCCAGGTCAGCTCCTGAGGGGTGGCTGCTCCATAAACAGTCAGAGGTCAGCGCTTCCAAAGTGCCTGGAGGCACACTCACACACACTGATAAAACTGAGCACCAAAAGAAACGCAACTCTTGCGGAACAGGCAGCACTGAAAACCCAGGCTTGCTCCCTGCAATATATCTAGTAGACAGAACGGAAACAGCTCCATTCTCCTTTCCAGTTCAGGCTATTCCAGCTGCTGATGGTTTCAGCCCCACAGAGGCCAAGGCTTTGCAAGTCTATCCAAGGTCTGTATTTACACATCACAAGTTTAAGAGTTCAGCAGATGCCCCAAGTGCAGTTGGTATTTCAGTGCCATACCCAAGGGAGATCATCTCTGCGTGTCTGCACCTCCAGCAAGCTCCCTGATCACAGTGGAGCTGAACAAAACTCTTGGTTTTCAACTGGAATGAACAATTTTATAGATCCAGCTCAAACTGAGTCGAGGGAAGGCCAACAAAGCTGGTGAAGGGTCTAGAGGGTAAGTCTGAGGTGGAGAGGCTGGGGGGGCTCAGGCTGGAGAAAAGGAGGCTCAGGGGGGACCTTGTGGCCCTCCCTGACCAGAGGGGACAGCCAGGGGATGTCAGGCTCTGCTCCCAGGAACAGGGACAGGAGGAGAGGAAACAGCCTCAAGCTGCACCGGGGGAAGTTCAGGTTCGACATCAGGAGGAATTTCTTCATGGAAAGCGTGGTCAGGCATTGGCAGGGGCTGCTCAGGGAAGCTGTGGTGTCCCCATCCCTGGAAGTGTCCAAGGAAGGACTGGATGTGGCACTCAGTGCTCCTGGCTGGGGGACACGGAGGGGATTGAGCACAGACTGGATTCAATGATCCTGGAAGTCCTTTCCAACATAAATGATTCCGTGATTCAGGGATGCCAGCCTCAAATAACGAGCCATGGGTGAGAAGTGAGCTGAGGTGCACCTCACAACTTGGGCTGCACAGAAACATCCCTCCCACACTGAGGGGAGCCAAAGACCCCTCCAAAGGCAGCTCTGTTACAATTTGCCAGCAAACCTCTTCTTGAAGACCTCGAGAGCTGCAGCCACGTCCCAGGCACCCTGGAGAAAGATGTCTCGAGAAAGGAGATGCTTCCATACTCCCTCACCAGCACAGCTCCTTCTGC
Organism: Pardalotus punctatus; assembly: GCA_013400915.1. NCBI lineage: Eukaryota > Metazoa > Chordata > Aves > Passeriformes > Pardalotidae > Pardalotus > Pardalotus punctatus. The sequence continues at coordinate 28,565 of VZTX01008264.1, read as the reverse complement.
AAAACACTGTTTTGTAAAGCCTGGCATAAATCAGACCCCACTCCTACAAACACATCCTCACCTCCTGTTCCCATCACACAAACCTACCAGGACTGCTTCCAAACCCATGGGAGTGCCCCAGCACCCTGTAAGCCTTTGGGAAGCGTGAGCAGGGAGCACCGTGCCCAACACTCAGATTTTGTTTGCACATTTGCTGTCTCACTTAATACCAGATAATCCCAAAGGAGTGGGTGCCCTGTGCTCCAAGACCCCCGAGCTCCCTGCTCGGTCTGAACGCTCCCACCCTCATTCCTTCCCCGAGCACTGGGTCCAGCTCTCCACAAGGAAAAGCCAGCAATGCTCTGATTCACACAGCCCAAATCCCAGACACTTCCCAGCAGCACAAACACAAACTTTTGAGCACAGCAGGCAGGAAAACAGCAATTTCCTCATCAGAACAACTTTCATGCGCAGCAGGACCCAAAACAGCAGAAACACCTTCTGCAAGCCACCCTCACCAAAGTGAGAGCACCTCACACATCATAAATACCACTCCTGAGCTGGGCATCAAGGGCTTTGCTTCTTAACGAGCCTTTTCAAACCAGAGCAGACAATGACCACAAAACAATTACAAAGAATAACACTGGAAAATGCCCATTAGGAAGAATACATGAATAAAGCTTCAAAGGAGAAAAAAACTTCAACAAAGATACTTCTCGTTTTTACCCAGCTACAGACAGTACTGATTTAAGGGAAAACATTTGGCTGGAAAACACAGAATCATAGAATAGAATTTATTTTAATTATGTAACTGACTTCCCACACAAACAAATCCATGCTATGGAAAACACTTTTAAAATGGCACAAGTTGAGCCAAAGAGAAGAATATGCCACAGTAATTAATGCTTCTTTGCAATCTCTACAAGGTATTCACCATTTGGTTTTGCCCAAGGGAAATAAACACTGCTGCAAAGTGACATAAAACACTGTTCCAGAGTAAAATCTGTCTCTGGCCCGTCCTGATTTCTCCTTGGAAAAATCTACATGTGCACACAAACTGAGAGAAGTGGGTGAGCTCCTGAAGGCCCTTCCCAGACTGGGCATCACCTCTCCATCCCTGCCTCCCTGTGGGGACACTGCCAGGGCACCCAGTGGGTAGCAGGGGACCAGTGTTCTGTCCAGCCCCTGTCCCAGAGGTTCCTGGGGCTGTCTGGGTGGCTTTGGGACACCTGGCACAGCTCTGCTGCCCATTCCCACCAGGAATGGCATAAAAGCCACCACAGCCGCTCATGGCGTGGCAACCAGGAACGAAAGGAGTGGAAATCACCGTCACCCCCACTTCAGGAAACTGTCTTCAAGTATAAAAACTTTTTATTTCAGCTCCATTTCTACCCAGCTGAAGCATCCCAAGCTGCCTGGGGTTATCAGCATAAACATCAAACGTGTGGAGCCGCATTAGGCACGTCAGCAGCTGCCCGAGTCACAGCAATGCCAGACTAAATTGCTAACCCAGCGATGATCACCAGGATCCCAGGGAATTGCATGCACAGGAAGAAAGAAAAACGAGATAGATATATAGATAGTTAAGAAGAAAGTGTACCAGGCAATTAAAAAGAAGAATATAAAATTTCTTCACATCAGAGGAAAAATCATCATCCAGGCTATTCCACTCCATTAATTTTTTAGCAGTGCTACCCATTCAAGGCAAATATCAGACAGAGAATTGATACTTCAAGCCTTTTGAAGCAAATCTTCTTCCAGAAAAAGGAGAAGCGACCTGATAGCAATCCATTTGCAATGAGGAAAAAAAGGGATTCCCTCTCACGCACAGCAAAGTCAGCAGCAAAACTCCCCGATTATTGCAGGCTGGTTTCAGCAATACCTCTGATTTCAAAGGGGCTCAGAAGCCAAGCCTTAAAACAAGTCAGTAAAGTCAAATACTTTTGCAGTGAAGGGTTCAGAGGCAGTGAGTTTTTTTGGGAGCTTTGACATATTCATTTATTCATGTTTCTCCTCCCCAGTTTGTGACACTGTTATATCAAAAGCTCGATCTAAACCCCAAAGGAGAAAATTCCAGTTTATTGCATTTTTATATACTGTTTAAATGACAGGAGGTAATTTTTGGACCGACCCTCAGGCAGCAGCCCCAGAGCCAGGCTCCTTTCCCAGGGAAGACACCAAAAGCTTCTCCTGTCAGCAGGATGCTCATGCAAGCCCTCCTTGCTTTAATTAGGGGATAGTCCTGACCTCCTTGCCTGCAGAGAAGGAATTTAACAGTTAGGACAACCTTCTCTGTAACCCAGCACAGGTTTGACATAAGATACAGCCCAAATTCCCCCAACCTAAACCATTTCCAATGGGAATTCTCACAGTCAAGGAAGGGAGAGCAAGAGCAATTCCGTAAAGCCACAGAAGGTGCAAAGCTGAGCAACAATCTCATCAAAGACTTGTCCTGCTATTTCAGCACAAGCTCCCTTTGTAAAGAAAAAGAAGAAAAAAGGCAAACTGCTGCTGAAAATATATTTTGGAGGTTACATAAGGGATGTTTAAAAAAACTAAAACCCTATTAATTCTTTTCTAAAAGGAAAACATCCTGAACGAAGGCCCTAGGAAGAAATAAAAATAAACTCCTGCCACAATTGCACACCATTGACTCAAGACCCCTCTGCTGAATGCACACAAGGAGTCTTCAGGCAGGGCTTCCCCTGCACTTCCGAGTGTTCAACTCCTCTGCTCTTAACACTGGATCAGATAAATAAATCAAATTGAATACTGTATGCATGAGTAACTCCTGACTTCAAATATTTATGTAAGACTATTCTCGTTCCCCCCAATGTGGGTCATCCACAGTGCCAAGACATCCAGATCCACAGCAGCAGGGACTAGTGAGGATGAGCACCAGCAATGTTCTTTGCCATCTGGATCACTGCAGGTGACTCAGGTGGGTCTCAGCTTCCAGGCAGCTGAGGAGGGTCCCCAGAGCCACAGGGTCAGACAGCAAAGCCAAATATCCCAACAGGAGATGGGAAGAGCACGGGTCAGGGTGTGATCCTCCCCTCTGCTCAGTCCTGGGAGGCACCTCTGGAGTGCTGTGTCCAGCTTGGATCCTCAACCCAGCAGGGACAGGGAGCTCCTGGAGCAGATCCAGTGGAGACTGCACAGATGAAGAAGAGCCTGGAGCATCTCAGTGCCCAGGTTGGGCTGAGGGAGCTGGGGCTGCTCAGCCTCCAGAGGAGCCCCAGCTGTCCCTGGGTGTCCCTGGCTGCAGGGAGGGTTCAGAGCAGGACCAGGCTCTGCTCCAGGGTCCAGCAATGGCACCAAGGAATGGCAGGGACCGAGCCCAGGGAGCTCCCCCTGCACAGGAGGCAGAACTTCTGTCCTGGGCAGTGCCCAGCCCTGAGCAGAGAGCAGGGAGGCTGTGGAGTCTCCTCCCTGGGGACATTCCAGAGCCACATGGACGCTCCTGAGCTCTGGGCACCAGGTGACCCACGGTGGTCCCTGCCAGCCTGACCCACGCTGGATTCTGTGGCTCTGAGCAGTTGGTTTGACTGCAGGTTTCCGACAGCAGCCTGATCCCAAACGTTACCCTGCAACGAGGCATCCACACAAGTTGGATCAGCACAATTAAAACGAGACAGAACAATCCTATTACAGCTAGGCTGGCTAGTTTCTAACACAGACAAGCTTAAATACATACTTAATTAGCTATTTTAAGAAAGCTCAGTAGTCTCTTTCTAGGACTAGCTTTCCAGAACTCAAGGGACCACCAGCAGCGATTTTAAAAGGGAAAAAAATCCAAACCCATTTCCATCAGTAGCAGAAGCCCCATGGAGACCACAGGGACACACGGATCCCCTCGCCAGCCCTGGAGCTGTGCAAACCCACATCACAGGTTGCCTTGAGGCCCCTGTGCCCTGCCTGGCGCTGAATGCCACACCTGGAGCAGCAGCCACATTCCAGGAACCAGGAGAACTCTCGCTCACTCGGCAGATAACAAAAGTACCAGTGCAAGCAGCAGACTCCTTATTCCCATTATTCCCATTATCCAGTGTGACAGGGAGCTCGCAGCCCCTGGCAGGGTCACTGCAGCTGAACCACGGGGCAGAGCATCCTGTGATACTCACAGCCTCGTGGTTAGACATGGATTTATTTTCTTTATCAGTGTTTTCTTTACGAGGCAGGCACTATTGTACATGAAATGCTGAAGCACACTGGGCCTTCGGGTCACAGGCTGGACACCACTTTAACACAAATAAATACCGAGGGGTATGCTGGGTAACATTCACCTAAAAAAACAAAAAAAAAAAAAAAACAAACACCCAAAAAACCAACCAAACAAAAAAAAACAAACAAAAAAAANCCAACCAAACAAACAAAAACAAACCAAAAAAAACCAAAAAAACCCAAAAAAACCCCACCAACTAAAGACACTACTTGAACCAAAATAGCAGTATGTTTGCTTTAGGCCCCTGGAGTGGGAGCAGGTTTCGCAACCCAAGAACAAAGAGGGCAGAGTAAGTGGCAGCAGGACACTGATAACAAGAAAGGGAGATGAAAACAGACCCAAACAGCAGAACGAACTTTCAACAAACCTGAAAGGAGAAACCCAGGGTTCGACAATCACTTTGGCATCACTGTGATTTCGGCTATATGGATGGAGAGATCATTATCAATGTTTAAATTCCCTTAAATTCTATTTCTACAAGATATATCTTATTCTGTAAAAAGGAGTTACACAAAACAACTCTACTTTGGCACACTTTCAGGCCCTGAATTTTGGAATGTTCTAAAGTTAAATGAGAATGGGAAATTTTAATCTCAGCTAGGAGAAACAGTATTTCAAACAGAGAAAACATTGGCACAGGTTAGCAAATGACAAATTGATTGAACCTCTTTCAAAAGCTTACAATGGTAGAAATTATCGTCTTCCACCGAGCCTACAGAGATAATTTTAAAGGAAAGCATCCACTGAGGAGTGACACTGCCATATCCAACTGGAAAGACAAGATTTAAGGCTAGATTAAGTTTTGCTGGCAAGCCAGAGGAACTCCATTGATGTCAGCTGTCCTACACACTCAGGCCAAGCCAGGAGGTGTTTTATGGCACCACACAGAGTGACCTCAGCTTGGAGCTTCCATTAGCAAGGAACAGCATGTCCCACTGAGGCCCTAAAGCCCTTGGATTCATCCAAACCTCCCATCTCCATCTGCCACCAAGTCAAACCAGTAACACTCATCATCCTGGTCCTGAAACGTGCAATGGCACATGCAAGAAATATGCTCCACTTGATCTGGGAGACAGATCAGATCCCAGCACTTCTTAATTCCTTCAGAAAGACAGAAACCTTTAATGCCTCAAAAAAGAGGCCATTCCAGCAGCATTTGGCTGTCTGCACTTGTTGAAAGCAAAGAAAAAAAGGTTACCAGTTCTCCTCAACAGGTATCTAAAGATTGGGAAGGAAGTGCACGTGCACCTTCTGCAGGGAAACAGAAAACAACACACACAAAATTGCCTCACCTTTCCCATATTTCTGGCATCTTCCTGTCATATAACGCTACAGAGCAAAAGGAAAGCCCAAAGCATCCTGCACACAAAAGGAGAAAAGCTGGTCTTTCACAGGGATAAAAGGAGGTGCAGTACCTGTCCCTGAAGTACAAACAGGTTCAGACACTTTCTCTTATGGACATGAAGTGTTTCACATACAGTTTGTCCCACCACTTCCAGCATTAACGTGCTGGGGAAGGGAAGAAGGAGGGAGGAAGGAGGGAGGAAGGAGGGAAGAAGAAGGGAGGAAGAAGGGAGGAAGAAGGGAGGAAGAAGGGAGGAAGAAGGGAGGAAGAAGGGAGGAAGAAGGGAGGAAGAAGGGAGGAAGAAGGGAGGAAGAAGGGAGGAAGAAGGGAGGAAGAACATTGTACATTTGCATCAGACACTTTGATGGGATGAACAGCTCCACGTCCCCATGTTTATTAAAGATGGGATTAAGTGCACAGACATACCAGAATTTTTTTTAAAGGGGCAGGGGGGTTAGTTTGGTTTGGTTGTTTGCTGTTTGTTTTTTTTAATTTGACACAGAATCATTTCCTTGTTCTTTCTATCCACAACGAGAAATCCTGAATTGCCAGCCCAAACTGAGTGAAGACACTTTTAACTCCTTGACTCCCCAGGTGCCTCTGTATTTTCATTATCACTTATCATAGAATCTCCTGAGTTGGAAGGATCCCACAAGGATCATCCAGTCCAACTCTCAGCCCTGCACAGACCCCCCAACAATCCCACCCTGTCCATCCCAGGCAGCGTTATCCAAGTGCTCCTGGAGCTCTGGCAGCCTCAGGGCCGTGCCCATTCCCTGGGGAGCCTGGGCAGTGCCCAGCACCCTCTGGGAGAAGAACCTTTTCTTTATATCCATCCTAAACCTCCCCAGACACAGGGTTCAGGTTCCCTCGGGTAATGGTGATGGTGATTAAATTATCCCTTTTCACAAAACCCAGGGCAGGCTTAGAAACAGAACTAGTCAAGCACAGGCTTTTCCATTTTTGGCACAGCTCTCCAGAGGAAGCAGTTTCACCACTGAAGTACAACTGACAGTCAAGATCAAGAAAACAATTCAGTGACATGGAGAGGGATGCCCAGCTTAGCAGATCAGCACCCCAACACAGGTGATGGGAAAGCCCTATGCAGATCCCAGGCAGGGCAACGCTCCTGGGTAACTCTCAGAAATGCTTAATGACTGTCATTGCTCCCTTGGAAAACTTTCAAAAGTACAAAAAACATAGGAATTTCCAGCTTCTGCTTGGGAGGAGGATGATATTCTTTTTAGGACAACCTAACAAGAGACTGCCGTCCACCACTGACATTAAGCTGAACTGTCATCCCCTCATTCTAACCCAGGTTTTGTCTCATCCTTGCAGGCTCTGCAAAAACAGGGTCAAGGAACACAGATGTCTTCCCAAGGCCCCCACCCAGCAGTGGGTGCTGACAAACCGCTTCAAATGAGCATTCCCCACAAGAGGGGCACAGAAACCCAGAAGGAGATTTCTCAGAACCTGAAAGATTATCGGTGGCCCAACAGGATAAACAGCTCCCTGTCTGCCTGTGCTGGAGCAGATGAGCCACGAGGCAAGAAATCCACACATTCCTTCTGTCAACAAGGATTTGGGATGATCTGAGAGAGGATCCTCAGCCCAAGCTGCTCACATTATCCTGAGGCTCACTCCCACCACGCATGAGCTCTTCGCTCTCCTGCCTATCCAAGGAGGGAATGAACTACCTCCCTGTAGATGAGATTCAGTTGTTCACTGATTCCAGAGACCTGGAGCATCTGCAGCAGGCAGATCCCCCGCAGCATTTCATGTCCTGCCATTCCCAATTCCCCACGGCATTATTCCCATCAGGGTGCCCCCGCCTCCTCTGCGGGATTTCAGCTGGTGGGGATCCTAAGGGCTCTCAGCAAAACTCTGCTTCCACTGCTGCCAACCCTTACAGCATGCCAGAGCTCCAACCCTTCTGGAAAAACATTCTTTCCTCTGTCTTGTCCACCCATGTTCCCTTTCTTTTGTCCCCCATCCCGGGATGAAGCAAACAGGTCAGGCAAGAACCAGGCTCAAGGATGTCCTTCCACACTTCCAGCACAGGAAGCAACCTGAAGCATCATTTCTCTTCAAGAAAATTTGGTTTCTCTGCAGAAGAATGACGGGTTTGCTCCTACAGCTACACCAAGCTGAGAGTTTGGTTTTAAGCACAGGGCTCAGCACCCTTTGCTGCTGCCTCTCCTGCTCCCACTGCAGGGCAAAATGAGGCAATGGGGAAAGCACTGACCAAAAAAACCAAACTGGCAACACGCTCCATTGGAATGGAACAATCCAAGACAGCAAGAGGGTACCTGTTACCCCAGCAAGCCCTGCTTTCATTCTGAGCTCTGCAGAAACAGAGGGCCAGATCAAGAAACCAAACTAGAGGAGCCAGGGCCAGGAACAGGCACAGAAGTTCAGCAAGGAGGGAGCAAGTGTGCAAGGAAGTGTGCAAACTCACCTGGCCAGAGTTCCAGCGTCCAGAAGAAGGAAGGGCACCCGCTTCTCCTTCCAGCAGCTCTCTGTGCTTGTCCTGGCACACCTGCCCTACCCAGATCTGCACAGAAGCAGGGGACACAGCAGGAGCCCCCCAGCAGCCACATCCATCTGCCCCAGGAGCTCCGTGGGACTGGACCAACAGTTCAGCTCTCTGAAACAGTCAGTGAAAGCCAGAGAGCCTGGGGGTCAGATGGGGGACAGATAAAGCTACCTGGGGCAGGGGCTGAGGGGAAGGAGATGACTCCCTGCCACAAAAATGCAGACAGCTTATCTATCAGACCCCAGGGGGTCCCTTCTGAGGGATGTTTTTCCTCCTTTTCCAGGAAGAGAAAGGAGGGGGGAGTGTCTTTTGGCACTCCTAGTTAAAAAATACAGAGCAGACCTACTCTCTGCTGGCCAAACCTACAAACACTCCTCCCACGTCCCCCTCCAGGTGCCTCCTCACTGGCCCCCTGCCCCTCTCTCCCAAGACAAGAGGCAGAGGACATCAGTGCAGATTCCACACCTTAAAGGGGATAAAAAGGCAAGGAAAACGGATGGTGTGTGGGATCCAACAGTGAAGTCAAGCATTTGACTTCTCAACTACATCCCAGCACTAAACAGGTGCATTTTTCTCCCTGCCTTGATCCAAGGGTGCCCATACTCACAGGTTTTGTTTTAACATGGTCTGCTGTCTTAAAAACAGAGCCCAGCTTTGCTGCTGAGAGCTTTGGGGAAACTTCTTACCATCTCTATAGAAGAACCATTTAGGTGACAAGGACAGGGGGATGGATGCACCCTCGGCACCTCTGCTGATGATACCGAGCTGTGTGGTGGGGTCACACACCAGAGGGAAGGGATGGGGCATCCAGAGGGACCTGGATGGGCTGGACAGGTGGGACTGTGAGAACCTTGTGATGTTCAACCAGGCCAAGTGCAGGTCCTGCCACGGGGTTTGGCAGTGCCAAGGACAGACTTAGGCTGGGAGGGAAACGGATGGGCTGAGCCCTGGGGAGAAAGACTGGCTAGATGAGAAGCTGGATGTGCCCTGGCCATGAAACCCCCTGTGCTGGTCCCCCAGTNGGGCTGCCCCTGGATCCCTGGAAGTGCCCAAGGCCAGGCTGGACAGGGCTTGGGACAGCCTGGGACAGTGGGAGGTGTCCCTGCCATGGCAGGGGTGGCACTGGGTGATCTTTAAGGTCCCTTCACAGCCCCAGAGCCAGCCTGGCTACCCACAGATGGCCCGGGCACGCTGCAGTGAGTAATGCAATTAGGGAGCCCGAAGTACCCCGGTCACATGCCCAAGGACTGTCTGCAGGGATGCCAAAGCTTTTAACACTGCAATTAATTCACCCTTCACCTGAGGCACACACACACATTAAAAAATAAATAAATAAACAAACCAAAGAAACCAAACCCACCCCACCCACAGCGTGGATTTGGCCATCAGCTGAACTGCTGGCTGCTGGACAACACCATCCAAGCCTCTTCTTGAGCCATCACGAGCCTCACACAACACACACCTGACAGATACGATGGCAACGCTGCCAATTTTCAAGTTCGTATTACTCGGAGAGAAACGCATACAGTCCTCACAAAAACTGGCGCAGAGGGTCAGAAATAAAGTGAGAGGCTCCCTCTGAAAAAAAAAAAAGCTGATAAATACAAATAGGGTACAAAATCCCCCCCGATGGAAGTTGGGAGAGCATTTTGGAGAAGCGACAGTAGCACTTGCCCTGCTCTATCCTCATGCCTAGGACAAGGGTCTGGCACCATTTAGTACCTTTGTAGATATGAATACAGAAATACAGATATATTTCATAGTGGAAGAAAAAAATCAGTGTGATGTGAGGATGCCTTCACAGGAAGAGGAGGATACACAAAGAGCTGCCTTGTTCACCCAGGCTGGGCTCACCTCAAACCCTGCCCCAGCCGGTGCTTCCGAACACACACAAGTGGCCGAAGGAAAACTGCCCTTCTCACAACCTTCTGAAGCATTCCTGTGATGCAAAACAGAGCATTCCCCTGGAATCACATGCTGCCAACAAACAATTTCCACATGTAGAAGGGAAGCAGGAATTTCACACCAATCCCAAGTTGAAAGCTAAACGGCTTTAATTTCGGAAACAAGGACGAAAACGTGAGTTGCCAACAAATAATTGCCCAAAGTAAAACACGGCACTCAGCCTCTCACACAACCCTTTCAGAGAGGACACAGGCACATCAGGAGGGTTCCAGTGCAATAATTACAATTAATCCATTGCTTAATCTCCTAATCACTTCTGGGCAAACACCATCCTCAGACATTTGTAAACCACACAATCATCCAGGTTGGAAAACACCTCCAAGCCCATGGAGTCCAAGCTGTCCACAATCCCAGCCTTGCCACCCAGCCCAGAGCACTGAGGGCCACATTCAGGCATTCCCTGGACCCCTCCAGGGGTGGGAACTGCACCAATGTCTGACCACCCTTCCTGTGAAGAAATTCCTGCTGATGTCCAACCTGAACCTCTCTAAATGACACACTCCTTTTCAAACCATCCTACTCACAAAAATTTCACCAAGAAAAGAAACTGGCAAGTGCCCAGGTTACACCAGCTACTACACTCTGAGCTCCAAAAAAGGAGGATTCTCAGCCAAGGCCCAGAAGTTCCCCACACTGGGGGTCTCACCAGATCCTTTGGCTGGGGTTTAAATGGTTCACGAGCTGCTTCAGTAACTGGATATGCAGAACCCCCACCAACTCCCTCTCACTCAGTATATTCCACCCAACATATACAGAACAGATTTAAACAGGCAGGGAATGAGTTTAACCACCCCGTGGGACACAATAACTCAGTGTTAGCAGCAATGTCTGAGAACAGACAAGGGTAAGAATAGAAATTCTGGCAGGTTTTGTGACACTTCAGTTCTGTGTCTCACTTGGCAGGTTTAGAAAAGACCTCGAACACCGAATTTTCTTTGCTTTATTACCAGAGGAAAGAAAATATTCCAGCATGGGAGCCCTGAAGCTAAAATTAAACCCCTGTAATTTGGGTTCAGCAGAAGTTGGTACAATTCAGATCCCAGCCACAATGAGAGGTCTCCAACATTATCAACTGTCAACAATTACTACTGGCCAGGCACACAAACCAGCTTTGTTCTGCACTGGAAGCCACAAATGCAAGCTGCAGTAATTGCTACCAAAGGCAAAACACACAAAAACCCCAGCCAGGCCACGCAAAATACTCTCCAAAGAGCAATATAGGAATGGACACAGACCTCTTGCTATCTCCATTCACATCTTTAAAAAACCAAGAGTTAAATCCAATGCTGTATACCCAGCAAAGGAGGGGGCTAGCAAGGAAAAAAGAACCTAAAAAGACACTTGTTAACGATTAGGAGTTGAATGCACATTTAATGGAACATCCTGTTCATTAGCGATGGAATTTCATTAGCAGTTTAAGGGAAAGCGACACATGGAAAAGACAAAACGCAATCAGTTTCTCCTGGAATTGCACACATTGCCACACTGATCCTCAGCAAGCTCATCCCAACCCGTATTAAAACCCAAATCAATTAATACTAATTGCTCACCTTATTTTCACAGAGGGATCTTCGCACTTCAGCAAGCCTCAATAAAAAAGTGAAGACAAAAGGCGATTTGTACAAAAGCAATTCACTTGTCTGGCGTTTCTATATTCACTTAGCTATGCATTTCATTCTGCTGGCAGGTGATTCTGTCAGCTCCAGCCTCCTTCCTCACAACCACCCCTGAGCAAAGGGACAGCACGAGCCTGTCCCGTTGTTAGAACCCACAAAACAAAGTTTTATGAGTCACAGGAGAAATCCCAAAGCTACTGACTTCGTTGCCAGATCTGCCAAGGCATCAGTGTGACCTCCCCAGGACACAGTGATGCCCAAGCCAGGCAATGTGTTTTACTGGAAACAAGCCAGGATTTTTGTTCTCAGAATCCTGGGATGGCTGGGATCTCTGGAGATCACCCAGTCCAACCCCCCTGCCATGGAGCAAGAGACACAGAACTCTCCAGGTAGGTTTGGGATGTGTCTAGAGAGGGAGACCCCACACCCTCCCTGGGCAGCTGTGCCAGGGTTCTGTCTCCTTGGACAGAAGTTCTTCCTCCTGTTGAGGTGGAACTTGTTGTGTTCCAGCTCATGGCCATCACTGACAGCTGCCCATCTCCCAGATCAGACACCAAATCCTCTGGATCAGAACCTACTGCCATTTCCTCAGAGCCTGACGGTACCAAAACATGAGATGAAAAGCTGGAAAAGCTAACTGCAATCAGGTTTTTTTCTTCCTTCCTGCGCCTCTGCAGATCACAGTCAGTAGAGAACAGATTTAAAAGTGCCCCTGCAACTGTGCCACACCTGCCCAGACTTCAGCGAAAGGTTCATGGTGCAGGAACAAGCCACAGATGGAGGCCTCCTGCAAGTCCTGCAGGTAGGAATGCAGAAATGCAGGTAGGGCATACATTTAGGCTTTCATCAAAGTTCCAAACAGCACAGAAACTCCCCAGGAGCTTGCTGGGTGGTCAGGAAGCAGGACTCCCAAGGTTTCAGACACGCTTTCCATAAGCAAACTGAGCTGAGGGGCTGGTGCAGCCAAACAGCCATGCTGGAGCACTGAGAGGCTTTTTGTCCAAGGCCAGGCTGGTGACTGAGGGCAGCTGTTTCCAGGGGCAATCCAGCAAAGAGAAGAGTGCAGGGACAGAGTGGAAGGGCTGGAGAGGCCATTCCTCCCCAAGACATGCCAAGGGGGAAAGGCAGGCTAAGATTTGCCTTAGGAGAGGCAAAACGCGACAGGCTGGGGTATGGGGTAATTTGAAAGAACAAAACCTGCCTGCTGCTACAGCCCTGGATGGGTCCCACAGACAAGCAGGAACTGGATCCAAGCAGGAATTGCCCTGGCTTGCTGAGAGCTGGGTGTCTAGCTGAGCACGGCTTCTAAGGAACGGTGGAAAGCCAGAGGGAGGGCTGAAGCCATGACAAATCCGCCAGGTTACTGTAAAACATAAAAATACAAATATTTTAAAAAATGGAGGTGGGGAACAAAAAAACCCAAATGCCAAGTGAAACTTTCCTAATGCCACTGGCTTTCTGCACACTTCATCCTGCAAATGAGACAGACAAGATACAGGCAGTCGGGATATTCATGTTCTTGCAGAGTAGTGCTGGCGTAGCAGGAAAAATCGTGGGCAAAGAATTCCACCACAGCTTTCTGGCATGAGGTTTTACATCTCTAGATATAAGATGTTTTGAGTGAGAGATGTTTTCCAGCTGTGGTTTAACTGGAGCCCAGAGACATTCAGCTGCTCTATAAAGGTAGTTCCTAAGAGCACTTTTTGACAACAAAGGGAGAGGAAACTCCAGTCATCTGAGAGTGCTTTTGTCAGCCAGTCTGAGCACTGACTGAGGCAGGATGAGACGGGTCACACATCAGGGAAAATGATTTCTTTCTTTAGATGCCTGCTTTGGGAAGAGCCCACAGCAGCAGGATTGGGAGAGCAGGGACTTGGCTCCTGGTTCCTCAACCCCTCACACCAGCAGTGCCAAGGGAAGGCCAGCCCTGCCCTGCAGCAAGGCACACAATTAGGCAAAGCAAACGAGTTGTCAATAAACCCTTGAGCGTTCAATGAGATGTTGCTAATGGGGAGGCAAACGTGCACTGTCAGAATCCCTGCCGCGAGAGCAACAATCCTCAAGTTATGCTTGATGTTTCTGTGATGAAGCTATTTTCAGTTGCTTTGAATCTTCTTCAGGAAAGGCAGTCTTGGAATAAAAAAAAAAAAAAAAAAAGTCACGACTGTTCTGAGCTGAGATGCACACATTTAATCAGTCCAGGTATTTAAATTATTTATCCATGAGGAGGAAAACTGTACTAATCTTAGGCACAGAGCATATGAAGGGGAAAAGCAGACACAAAGACATGCCAAATACTGTGATGCAGCAGAGAATCTCTCACGCATGAGGTAACCGTGGCCAGAGGTGTCCCAAGCGTTTGTTACTGCAGCCTGGGCTGCAAAACTCAAAACACAGAGATTTGCTGCTACCAGAAGAAAGGTTTCCCGACTGTGAGGTGAAATTATTGTTTTCAGCAAGCACAATGTCCTAAAGCTGGGGCTTTCCCTAGTTAGAAAGGGCAGAACTTTAAAACTGGTTTTTGAGTTTTTTTTTTCAAACCAGTGTCTGGGGGGAAACACAGCATTTCAGGAACTATTCTGCCCCAAGCAAGTGCCACATCCAGTGCCCTGGACCAGCCCACCCCTCCTCATCACTGACACACAGAAAACAACCTCTCCTTTCCTCTCTGGTCTGAGCCTTCTCCTCCTCTCCCTCCCCTGCCAAAGCCAAGGGTCTGCCCAAGCTGCAGGAGAGCTCCCAGCTGGAAGATGCACGGTGTATCCCACTGCAGCCTTGCTCTCACGGGAACAAGCCCCAAACTAAAATCCCTCCTGGGGCTGTGCCATATCACAGAGTTTGGGGCTGAGCACAGAGAAATAAAAATCTCCACCTTTCCTTAAAGTGACTCAGGGAGAAGTTCAAGGTATTTCAGCTCACTTCAAGCCACTGCCAGCTGCTGTTTCAATCATTTTGTTTCTCTAATCTGGGCAGCACACCAAAGATCACAAGGTTTGGGTTTAAAGTTTCATTTCAAAAACATCTTGTAGGAGAAGAATCGTTCCTCCGTTTTATTAAGCAAAGCCCATAGGCTGCTGACAGGGCTGTTGTAGGCGGCAGCATCAACGGGACATTATATACACGGTAAATATGAAAAGAAAAAAACACCGAACTAGAAGACTACTAATAAAAATAGACAGGAAGACACCGAGACACTCTCTTTGTAATTCCTTTTTACACAAGTCAACACTTAAAGTCTCGTGGCTGAGTTTCCCCAAGTACCTTACAAAGCACTTAACAGCATCATTGCTCAAACCAATACAAGCACCCAGCAGGTCCATTTCTAAGGAAATGTTATGTTCCTTACTGACAAAACACTTCACTGAACAAGGAGAAACCAACAAGGAAGTGACACCCACTCCTTTGAAAGTATACTTGGGCTCTAATTGAGTTACAATGGGAAAATGACTTGTTGTGATGGCCAAGGTCCTTGGAATTACTGTTCAGAGTGTCTGCGAGGCACTGCAAGAGCAGCACGGTTCCACAAGGAGCAACAGCCAAAGGAGAGGGGAAAGAGAAGGAAAGCAAAAAATAATAATAAGAGACCAGCCTTTGGCAACTATGGCCTGCCCAACTGCCCCCAGGTACAGGGGATCCTGAGCCCCCTTCCTTCTTATTTCCAGCCTTGGGAAGCCTTCATTTGATGTTTGTTTTCAGCTGTCATCAGCGTTTTTACACTGTTTTGTCAGTGTTTTCCCTCTGGGGGAAGAACCTTTCCCTGATATCCAACCCAAACCTGCCCTGGCACAGCTCCAGCCCTTCCCTGCCACTGTCACAGAGAGCAGAGACCGGAGCTGCCCCTCTGGAGGAGCTGCAGACCCCAGTGAGATACCCACCCCTCCATCTCCTCTGCTCCAGCTGGACATTCCAAGTGCCCTCAGCCACTCCTTGTACAGCCCCTCCAGACCCTTCCACCATCCTCCTGTCCCTCCATTGGATGCTCTCCAACAGCTTTAGATCTTTCTGATGTTGTGGTGTCCAAAACTGCCCCCACTCAACAGGGCACATGTCATTTTTTTGGTCTTTTCTGCTTGTGGTTCTTTTTGTGGGTTGCTTGGGGTTTTTTAATTAAGGTGCCCTTTGCTGTAACTCTAAGCATAATTACTTTGGGGGCTGACATTTCCCATTCCTGTTCTCATGGCAGAGGTACATATCTGAAGAAGATCTGCTTGGTCATTCAAGGCTTTTAAACGTGTTCCCAGATAAGCACAGCTGCATTTTTAACAGTAGCTGAAATTACAGAATTTAAGAAAGGAAAATTTGATATAACGTTTCATGCTTTAGTTAACAGTCTTCCAAGACACAAAGCTGCTCCAGTTGCTCTGGAAACTGTAACTTGGACACAACCATGCAGATACATCAGCCCCCCGGCTATAAACGAAACCACTTTAGCAACACTGCACATTTGTATGACAAACATTTATTAAAGCAAGCATTGCATCCTGATCTGCCTATAGGAAGGGCACATCCCATGGTCCTCCACAACAGCGCACAGCTCCGATTTCCTTTGAGCTGTAAGAAAGGCGACTGGACAGTCAGGGGGCGTGTGGATCTAGCACTGCAATAACACCCCCCCAGGTAAGGGAGGGAGGGGAACACGGGTGGGTTTTGAGGGAGATGCCATGGATTCAGAGCAGGCTGTGCCTATCCCACCCCAGGCACAGCTGGGAGCAAATGGCGCTACCAAAGGGAGGGCTTGGAAGACAAAGGGACACGGTGGACAGGCTGGGATCTGGCACACACACACTCCTGGCCCAGGAGCAGGCAGTGGGAAGCTGGGAACAGAGCAGGAACAGCCACTGGGAGAAGGAAAGCAGGAGGGGGATGCTCAAACAGCGAGTAGGAGGAATGAGTGAGGGGTGTTCACGGAGGAGGACTGGACGCAGCACCACACCAGATGCCAGACACATGGGCTTTTTAAAAACAGGGGGAAATATTCCATACACAAACGACGGCCTGAGTGCTGGTTGCTGTGGAAACCATAACTTTGAATTCAGTGGCTAAAACCCAGCACTGCTATTTATACCCTGCTCCTCACTACAGCATGAGAACTTAGCCTCGAAAGCAGAGCTCTGGTACTCACAAACATGGTTTTCCTCCTGTTACACACACTGATCCACTCAAACCAGGCAGCACAACGTTTTTCCAATGCTCCTGGCCACTGAAGGACTACACAGCACGATCACCTCTGATGGGCAAAAAAAACCCCACACTACTGCCCTTCCTCTTCCAAGCAAGACCAGAGGAATCCCTGGACAGTCACTGGGGAGAAGTCATTGGATCCTACTTGGGTCGGGAGAAACCAGAGACACCAAGAAGGCTGTTTCAAACAGCAGTTTATCTTGTCTCTCTCAAGGCAAATTCCAGTCAGCATCACCTGAGATTACGCAGGGCCAGATCCCAAAGTCAGTTATCATTAAAGATGACATACATTTGTTTAAGGACTCCACAATATTGCCTTTAATATCCCGGAAAGCATAACTGGGTCATTAACGCAAGAATAACAACAACAACAGAAAGGCTGCAGAATAAACCATTTTGGAGAGAATCCCTGCAACAGCATGCATTTTCAAGTTGCTCTGCTGTTGGAGAAGGAAATGGCTTTTTCCTCCATGGGAATCACTATTCTGGGGCAGCAAATGCTCCCGCAGCCGAAGCGGGAGTGATCTGCCTGCAACCAAAGCTGAGGTGAGCCAAGTATGTCACATTCCTTTTCCACCTCCACCATTCCAGGGCCTGGAAGGGAAGAAACAGCCCCATTCATCCCCCACCCACTCCTCAATCCTGTTTTCCCCCAAGCAGGATGAAGGTGCAAGTGTAGCACAGCCAATAAATACCACAGGGTGACAATCCCATTCCAAGACACTTCCCAGACCTGGGCACGTATCGGTCCCCAAATCAATGTAGAATGGCAAAGAAGGCAAAAGCTGAGAGAGAACCACGCTTGCCAAGGTCACTCACACCTTCAGAATCCCACGGGACTGTCCCATCCGTGGGGCTCCCTGGGAAGCAGCAAGGACAGTGGTTCCATGCAATCCAACAGCAACGCTCTGCCCACCCAAGGCAGGGTTTTCCAGAGGAAGGGCAGCCAGGGATTGCACAGGGACAGGAACGGGGACGCAGCAGACAAGCTCCAGGAGCTGCGGAGCCAGGAGGGGTGGCAGGAGTTGCTCTCTGTGGGATTGGGCCCTTACAGCAGAGGAGAAGGAGGTCTCGTCTGCCCTTGCTCAATAATTTACATTACAGCACTGAAGTGTCATTGAAAATGACAGGAGCATTTTAATAACACAGGAAGGGGAAAAGATGCTCTAATCACAGACACCCAACTAATACTCCATAGGTCTCAGCCTCTCCTAATTTCTTCCAATTCATTTTTTTTAACCTGAATTTCAAGAAGATTAACAAGTCCCGAGCGCTACCTACTCTCGAACGCTGGTCAGTTTCCGCTAGCCCGGTGCTCTGGATGCCCCGCAGAAAGTGGGAATGAAGGACCATTGAAGAGGAACAACATGCCAGTTTCTCCCAGCGCTTCCCAACCCAACGTGGAAGCACTGGAAATACACACACTCGTTCCGGCAATTCCATTAGGACCGCGTTTGTGCCAGCGCTTCCCGTGGATCCCGGGGCTGCGAGCATCCTTCGGGAGCCCGCAACTCCTGCCAGGGCAGCGCTTCCCATGGATCCCCGGGCTGCGAGCATCCCTCGGGAGCCGTAACTCCGGGCTGTGCCTGCCCCCGGTGACCCCGCGGCCAGGGCGGGCACCCCACCTGCCTCACACCCACCACCTGCCCGTGCCCCCAGAGCCCCGGGCCGCTCAGCCCGCGGCATCCCCCGGCGGGGAACGGAGCGGCCACCGAGCAGCAGCCGCCCGCGGGGCTCTCGGGGGGTCCCGCAGCCCCCGCGGTGCCATTTCCAGCGCTCCCGGAGGCTGCGGCAGGGCCGGCTCGGGACCCGCCGCACGCCCCCCGTGCGGAGCGGGGACGGAGACGCCCGCGATGCCCCG
>VZTX01008263.1:135200-167805 GCA_013400915.1 Pardalotus punctatus | reverse complement strand
GTTGGTTTTTTTTTTTCTTGTTTTATTGTTTTTTGGGGTTTTTTTTTTTTTGTTTGGTTTTTTTTTTTTTTTTTTCCCCCCTACTAAAAAGGCTCATATGGCTTTTCTGGTCTTCTGAAGTGAATGCTACATGTCAGAAGAGTATTAACTTACTGAATCAAAATTTACATAAGACTGACTGAATCCAGCTGGGTGGCAGAAGAAACACATAATACATTTTTTGTATGACTAAATGCTCTAGGTGATGATGTCCATAGGTATTTCTTAATAACCTGATGCACTAACTAAAGTTTAAGGCTTCTCTGTCTAAAAAAGTGTGCTTTCTGTGCATGAAGTAATTACCACTGAAAACTAAAAGTTGTAGCCTTTAACATACTTTATTCAATATCCCTCTTCAGTCTTTGAGCTTCTGGTTTTTTTTTATTGTAAGAGACATGTCCTGTCCAGATACATTATTTGTGGTTAGGAAAATGATAAATATTTCTAAGTGACCATTCAGTTTTTTTATTTGGGAGATGGATGATTGTTGACTATGTACTTGAATAGTATTGTACTACTTCTATGCTATTTTCAAAGGCCTTTCTAGATAGGAATTTACAGAAAATGCATTTTGTACTCATGGCTCTACAACTAACAATAATCTTCTTTACATTGTAACAGCAAGCAAAAATGTTTCAAACCCTGGAGTTATATTCCTGATGGAATTATGCCAATTTTTTGGCGTGTTGTATATTGGACATCTCAGTTTTTAACGTGGTAAGTAAGGCAAAAGGATATGGCAAAGACTATGACATCATTTTTTAGAGCATTATCTTAACAGTCATAACAGTCTTTAAAAATGTGTATCACTGTGGCAAAGAGTTTTTAAATTGCATATTATTTGCTAGTAGTGAAATTTCTGTAATAATTACTGTACTAATTTAGGCATATTCTTTTTTTTCTTGTTTCTGTGGAAGCAAATTTCAGGTGGCAGCCATTTACCCTTGGTTCACTTTTGTAGTTGAAATTGAGCAATTTACACATGAAGGTGTTATGGATAGGCTGTCTGAAAAAAATGGTTTTTAGGCAACCAGATACAAAAAAATTCCATGAATAAGTTGGGAAATTTTTGAGTAATATTGTAAATTATTTTGTTTTATTGGATATATTATATAAAGCTTTAAAAGATTGTCTGTGGGGTTTTGGGTTGTCCATATTTTGTGTGGTTTCTGGTCAACATGTCATCAAATAATTACTGTTGTAGCTACTCAAGGATATCAGGGTTAGTAGTTCATTCTTGTTGATCACAGATTTTTCATAGTAAAGCTAACTGTATTGTTTTTATCTGCGGCTTGTTTAAGGTTTGCCATCAGACAGGTACATCTAGAATAAAAACATATAAGTAGCTAATTCCTTAGAAGCTTGGGAATCTTAAACATTAGCACCCATGCCTCAGTAACCTGACACTGCTAAAGTACTTTTTGAGGGGGTTGGTGGTTTGGATGTTTAGGAGATTTTTTTGGTGGAGGTTGGGGGTTTTTCTTTGTTCTCTTTTTTTATTTTTATTGGCTGCTGTGATTTTGTTTTGTTTCCTTTTCTCCTAGGATTCTGCTGCCTTTCATGCAGTCATATGCTAGATCAGGAGGGTTCTCCATCACTGGAAAGATTAAAACTGCTTTGATTGAGAATGCCATCTATTATGGCACTTACTTGCTGATTTTTGGAGCATTTCTAATATATGTGGCTGTAAACCCAAACTTCAATTTACAATGGTAAGAATAATGTTGTAAACACTTGCATGAGTTCTTACAGAATTGTCATAGATAATTTCTTCTGTGGATGAAATGGGTCTTTCTGAAAGAACTAAACTAAGCTTTAGTTGATCTAATGTTTTACTAGGCAGTTAGAAAGTTATGATAACTTTTTATATGAAACAGGGCTATTTTACATATTTATAGAAATTTGGTCTTTGGTTTTCTGATTCTGATATGTACAGCAGAGGAATCCTTTTCTATTTGCAATGATGCATTTTTCTCCATACAAACACATTTGCAAAGTTAGTGCAGAAACTTTCAGTGTTTCAGAACATTTCAAAACGTCAGTACTTCCAGTGTTTCTGAATGCTGTAGAATTTAAAGGTGAAATGAAAAGTTAAAATAATTGACATCTGTAAATTGCTAGTAGTCTTCCATACTAGATGGAATATGAATCTGAACACAGACTTCTCATCACAATATTCTGAATATAAATCCTGGGTTCTGAGGCTGTTTCTTACAGTGACTGCCGTTACGCTGTTTTGACATCACTTTCAGTAAGTCTGATAAGTTCATGTTGCTTCCTAAGAGAGCATACTCCCTTAGGAGAATGGTTTGTTTGAGAAATTACAAGCAAATTTTCATCTTCCCTCCATAGTGAGCAGAAATATCGGAGATACAGGAAAATTGTAGCAGCTTTAAACGTGGCAAAGTAGCAGACTAGCTCTAAGCAAAAGTTTATGTGATACTGAGTCTGTTCCTGTAAAGTTGAAAGTTGTATTGGTGCATATTGATATTTCAAGGATGGTTTCTTGGAGGTGGGGTAGGAAGATGTTGTTTGTTTGGGTTTTTTATACTGTTTTGTTTCCTTAGGAACCAACTTCAGACTATTGGAATAGCTGCTGCAAATACATGGGGTCTGTTCCTTCTTGTGTTGCTTTTGGGTTATGGTTTGGTGGAAATCCCTCGTTCTCACTGGAATGGGGCCAAGAGGGGTTACCTTCTCATGAAGACTTATTTCAAAGCTGCCAAACTGATGACTGAAAAAGCAGATGCAGAAGAGAATTTAGAGGATATTATGGAGGTAATTAACTAACTTTCCCTATGAAAAAAGTGAAGGCTGCTGTTAGTTGTGTTTGACTTTGCTGGTGTTGACTTGTGGGAGGGAAATGTAAGTAGCATCAGCTTACTGTAAAATATCTGTAAACTATGAAAATCATCATAGTGTACCACTTGATAACAGTTGGTCCATGCAGAAGTCAAAGCAGAAATAGTCCTTGCTGTGAAGAACTTAAAAGTCCTAGCAACTTGATAACTATTATTTGTTAAGTCTCTTCTTTTATCGACCCTTTTTGAGTCATACTGGTCACTAACGAATAACATTTCAGAGTGAGCTTGAATAGTCTGCACAGATGTTTCACTGGTGTTCGAATTGTGTATTTCTTCTTTTATACTCTGCTCACAATGTATTTCTGAAATTTTGAGAAGAGTTTCCGTATTGTGCAGCTACACTTATATGGTTTTTGAGAATATATAGATAATTGTTTTTTTCAAGGTTTCTTTTGAGACTCTATTGATAAGTGTCAGTGAGCAATAGGGTCTAATGTACAAGAACAGAGTAGAAATCCAGCCCTTTGAATTCCTGGTTCTGCTGCTGGGATACCATGGCTTGGAATAATATGTATGAACTGTTGTACGGTAGGGTGGAAATTGTGTTACATGTCAGTATAAATGAGTAGTAGAATTTTCATTATCAGTAATAGCAATTAGAAGAAACCACTAAAAACAGCTAAAAACATCGAAGTGGGACATAACTACAAAACTTACTAGAAAATGAGCAGTGAAGCCTTTTTTTACCAGGATAGGACTTAAAACAGATAGAATATTTCCACTGGAAGGGACCAACAATGGTCGTCTGCTCCAGCTGTCTGACCACTTCAGAGCTGACCAAAAGTTGAAGTAAATTACTAAGAGCGTTGTTCAAATGCCTGGAGAGAGAGGTGCTGATCTTGTTTCCCTAGGATCCAGTGACAGGATGCATGGGAGTGGTTCAAAGCTGCACCCACAGAGGTCCAGACTGGACATTAAGAAGCATTTCCTTACCACAAGGGGAGTGGGTGGTCTCACACTGCAACAGGCTTCCTGAAGAGCTGGTCAATGCCCTGAGTCAGTCAGTCGGTTTTACCTGTAACTTGAACAAGAAAGTCTTTTCCATTTCAGCCTTCGTGCATAGGAACCAATCCTTCACACATTTGTATAGTAGTGTTTGCACACTGATGTTCTTTCTTAAAAAAATACATAGATGTTCCTAGCAAATACATCACTTACCCCTTATGAGATGTTTAGTAAAGCTATGGCTTTTAGCGAGATGTTTTTTGGTTGTTTTTTTTTTTTTTGGTTTTTTTTTTAGGCTTTGATGGCTGTCTTTCCCAGGTGGGAGGGCTGCAACTTGAATTGACCAGTAAAAATTTATAATGCATTAAATATTTATTCAATTGACATTTTTAATTTGGCATTTTTAAACTACTCTGTAATTTTTTCTCTCAACAGGAAGTCCGTAAAGTAAGTGAGAGTATCAAATATAACCACCCCTTGAGGAAATGTGTTGATACAATACTGAAAAAGGTAACCAATTGCTCATCTTCAACCATAATTATTCATTTGGGAGGAGGTGCTTCTTGCATGTACAGAATACTTCTACATTATTTTCTTTTCCTCTAAATGTAAAATCTCTAGTTGGCATCTTCTAAGTTTCTGTCGATACTGTGTGAAATTTCTTTGTGAAATGCTTTTTTATGACATACATAATTATCAGTTGTATTCTGACATAGAGAATGTTGTAGAATGAGAAAAATATATGTTTAGAGTGAGCTTTTCAGTTGCGTGGAATGCCTCAAACTTCTCCAGATAATTAGCAAAAACTGTTTGATACTGCTTCATCTCCCAGTTAATTTTCTCTTTTTTTTCCAGTGCCCTACTGAGTACCAGGAAAGAATGGGTAGGAACATGGATGATTATGAAGACTTTGATGAAAGACAGAACAGTTATCCAAGTGAAAAAAGTTTGGCCAAACTTCACAAGCAGGTATATTAATAGATGGGAGAATGCCTCACTTATGCTGATATACTGAGACTAAATGCTAGTCAAAGATTTTGAATGCACTTCATCTGGATTGTTGAGTATAGTGGGTTTAAGCTACTTAACAAAAACTTTTCTTGGTGAAAGCACAGAATTTTAATATCCCAAGCGATCAAAGTTCTGGATGTGTAAAAAGTGTTCTTCTTGTGTTATATCTTGATAATATTTTAGCTGTCTGAGTAAGCTTTGTAATGGTTGATTGACAGTGCATTCTGAAAAAGAAATTGTAGTAAAAGCTTGATATTCACTGTAGAAATAAAGTGGTAGGTTGGAAAAAGCAGGCTCTTACTGTTACAGATGTATGTTGTGAAAGAGCTGCAAAACTCAGTAATCATGTATGTAGTCTTTTATGTATTTAGAGAATTAACTGCCTGCTTTTTGTGGATATACAGAATTAGTCTTTGCAACTCTGCAATGCACGCATTTTCAAGGGATTTTGCAAGTATTTTCTGCCATTTCCTGAAATGAGTACCTTGTAACCCAAATTTCTTGCAATTTATTGTAGGTAATTTATTCAGTACAGAGACATCGTCGTACACAGGTCCAGTGGCAAATTCTTTTAGAGCAAGCATTTTACCTCGAAGACGTGGCAAAAAATGAAAGCAGTGCAACTCGACAGTTTGTTCATACCTTTCATTCCCAGGAACCAGAAAACAAAATTATTCAGTATTTCTATACACCAACGGTTGGTAAGTGCTGCCATGCAGATTTTGAGTATGTCAAGGCATAACTGATACCATTCTGTAAAAAGAACCAGTTGTTTTATGTAAAAAGTTCAGCTGCAGTAGAGGGAAGCAAGTCCACAATATTAATGTGTTTATGCAATGGAATAGCTATCAGATACTGACTTAGACTCTTGACCATAAGTCTAAATTTTATTCACAAATTCAGTAGCAGTTATGTGTTGTAATGAAGCAATAGCAAGCTTTGAAGCCTTTTGTGAGGGAGTTCTGTTTCTGGTTGTGTAATTTTCATTAACCTGTTCTGGATATTTTCTGTTTGTTTTTTCCAGAGTGGTACTGGGAATGTCTTCTACGACCATGGTTTTATAGGGTGCTTGCAGTTGTGCTGGCCACCTTCTCAGTCATTGTTGTGTGGTCAGAGTGCACATTTTTCAGCACAAGACCAGTTCTGTCACTATTTGCAGTTTTCATACAGCTGGCAGAAAAGACATATAATTATATATACATAGAGGTAAGTTGGAGATAATCACTTGACAAAAATATTTTCAGATAAATGGTTATAAGAACAGTAGATCAAATAGATTTAAAAGTAAATCTCTAAATAATCTGTCAACTTTCAGAAGGTCTTAAATATATAGAACCAAACTTTGTTTCTGTGGAGGAAGTCTGCCTTTAGCCACACTTCTTGAAACTGTCAAATACCATGTGAAAGCATGACCCAGCTGGCCTGAATATCATATGCAGAGTAATTTCTGAAACAGTAGCTTGGAGCATAGGTGTTAATTAGACTTTCTGTCTCATCAGCCATGTGTCTGATCTCAGTTTCCTAAACAGGAATTTGCTGATGACCAGGAATCCAGTCACAGGTGTGGCTAGCATATGGGTGCACAAATTCATCAGTAAAGATACTGAACTGAAAAATTCCATTATACTTAGGAAAACTAGACTTGAAAACACTTGGGTTTATGCCTTTTTTATGGGAAGAAATGCCAGATCAGTCATAGTAATTATTGAGGCAATTATAGCAATTTTATTTACATAACAAGTAGTAATAGTAGAGTGTTCCTAGGGTCAACTGTGTTAGCTTCTGTGTAGAATGTTACAAGTATCATTTTCAGTTTAAATTGCTCAGAAAAACTCCTGAAACTCTTCTCAGAGCTGGTGGTGTTCTCCCTTCTCAAAATGAAAAGTTAAGGCTGGAGATGGTCTGTGCATGTGACAGACCAGGCTATGTGCTGAACACATTGAAACCTTTAATAGAATTCTGCATTTAAACAACTTAACAATGTTTTTTTCCCCTAGATGGCCTGTTTTCTTACCATCTTTTTCCTGAGTATCTGTGTTTACTCTACTGTCTTCAGGATCCGTGTATTTAACTATTATTACTTAGCTTCACATCATCAGACAGATGCATACAGTCTCCTTTTCAGTGGCATGTGAGTATTAGGTATATGTTTTGCAGGTGTTCTATCAAGTACTGAATTGAAAATGTCCATGAAACTTCCATTTACATTTTTTATTTGTAATTTATGAGTATAATTCCTAATGAGCTGTACCTCATTATTCTATAATAGATCCAGTTATGATTTGCAGTTAATGTAAGAAACTCCTTTAAATGCTGTTGCCTCTTGCATTTGTGCAGGTTATTTTGCCGTCTTACTCCTCCATTGTGCTTGAACTTTCTGGGCTTGACCCACATGGATGCAACAATCTCTCACAAAAACACTCAGCCAACTGCTTACACATCTGTAAGTAAGAAAATGTGGATTTGAGCTTTCAGTGTGGTTTGGAGAATAGGCAAAGTATTTTTAAATACATCTTATAGTAAGATTCAGATATTGAAATATTTTTGGAAGTATTAAACAGGGTAAAAAACTTGGTTATAGACCAGGAGTTTGGTAATGATTTCTAGGAGTCATCAATAGCTTTTTTCTTTTTTTTTTCCCCCCTCTTTATCTTAAGAAAGTAAAGTATTATACTTTAGAGTTCAGGCTGTTCTTCCCTTCCTAATATAAATTCCTATTAGTTTTAGCTTTCACTGGCTTTAGCATGTAGGACATCTCCATAGATTGGGAGCAATCCTAACTTCCTACTGAAAACCAGTGAGTGTGGTTTTATTGAAGAACTGGTTTCTGTGGCAACTTACATCTCACATCTTTGTTGTTAGTAACTGGATTCTTAGTGTTGTCTGAAGACTCTTTTCACAGTAGATGAAAAAAAATCCACCAGATTTGTACTTGTTCTGGAGTAGGTCAAAGTACAAAGTAGCATTTTAGAAACCTCAAAGTGGATACATTGCTGGAGGTGCCTTTACATCTGGTTATTCTGAATCACATCTGTGATGATAATATTGCCTGTTTCAGTAAATGTAAAGGATTGTATATTTATGCAAGAAGGCACAGTCTTCGTGGGTTTATGTATAATATAGCTAATTAGAGCTTGTTCTTATGGATCTTTTTCCTAGATAATGGGATCCATGAGAGTGCTGTCCTTCATTGCAGATGGATTTTATATTTATTACCCAATGCTTGTTGTCATTCTCTGTATTGCTACATACTTTAGGTAAGTGATTTGCAAGACGGATCTTCCATGTTTCTTTGCATTAACAAAAGTAGTTTCATCTAATTCAGGAAGGGATTCAGTGCTCCTTTTCCAGCAGTTGAGTTGTGTCATTTTAATAAAAATGCAAAACCTAAATCCACAGATTGCTATTTATATAGGTGAAATGCATACATTTTAAGAACATAGATTGTATTAACTCGTAACTGACTTAATGTAAACTTCACTCCTAGATTTTGTAGGGTGATCTGTTCAAACTTTGGAACCTAGGGACATTTAGATTATGCTTTTGAGATTGAAAATACCATGAGGAAGCTACATTTTCAACAAAGTTTTCTAATAAATTAAGAAGCACTAGAAGCAATTTTAGGTATTGAATTTTCTAACAGACTCATGGCAAGTTTCTGAGGCATTACCAGACTTCTGGTAATGCATACTGGTTTAAATCATTTGATCTTGTTTCTCTCAGCCGCAGTGTGCTGGAGGCTGGAAGGGTAATTGCAGAAAATGCTGTTGCATTCTTGCTTTATAATTTCAAAATGTCTGCTTTTGAACACTGTAAGGGATGAGATGCTTTTAGTCTGACCTTGCTGAGCTACCTTTATGTTAATATCCTTCAATTTGGCATTACCATAAAGTCAGAAGCAATGTATATGTTTTTAGTCAAGTGCAATCTAGTGAAATGCCTTGGATGTCCATTAATGCCTGTGTGCCTGTACAGAGAGTAAGACAACAAGGATCTAGTTGTGAGTTTGCCCTGATTACCTTTAGGTTAAGTGACAAAAGTGGTGGTGGAGCTAAAAAAACTAACAAAACAAAACCAAAAATACCAAACAGGAAAGCCAAGAACAAGAAAAGAGAAGGCAGTTTGTGTGACATCTTGTCCACAATGATCATCCTGGGTCTTGAATGCCACAGTGAAAAGGAAGAATAAAAATTAAAGGAGAGAGAGTAGCTTTAATGACCTCTCCTAATTCAGATATATGCAAAACTGAAGATTGAATTAAAATCTATTGAAGAAAGCTGTCTCTGTTTAATCCAGCAGTCTTCAAGTTCAGGTAGTGTAAGAAAAATTTTTCAGCATATACAATAAAGCTGACTTTGAGCGTGATATCAATACTCCAGTTTAGAGGAAGGAAATCAATACAAAAACAGCAGTTGTGTTTCCTGGTGTAAAGTTGAAAAGGTGAACGTGGTTTCATGCTATGTAGATCCAGGACTAGCTTTAAAAAGGTGAAGCAAGCTTGCTGTCTGACTGCTGCCTAATTGCTATCCAAAAGGGCAGCTGGCATCCCTACAGCTTAAAAGTATGCCACACATTCTCCTGAGTTAAACCTGATGTGAAGTGGTTTTCCTGTGTTATTACTGCTTCAAAAACACAGAAGTCATAATAAGAATTTTTATAAGAATTGTCTTCTGGCTAAGAAGAGTTGATGACATAGGTACAAATTCTGTTATATCTGAGAACATTTAAAGCAATTGTCTAATGTTAAATCATTTTCCCTACTCTGAGACTAGATGCATTTTAATCTCTGTTTCGATAGGGTTATTCCATCACTTTCAATTGTATTTAGGAATGTGTTACTATTCTGGGTCACCTAGGTCACTCTGCTCTTCTAGGTCACCAGTTACTGTTCTGAGTTGTGAATTTTCTGTTTTCTCAGCTGGTATAACAATCTGTCTTCTGTGTTTTACCTTTTTACTTGGATTGTCCATACAGTTCTGAAAAACTTCTTTTACGCTTTGTTTTGTAATATATCTAAATTACTAATTGCAAATTAATATCGGAAATTGCTTCTTCTGTTACCAGTTTAGGAACTCGTTGTTTGAATCTTCTGGGATTCCAGCAGTTCATGGGGGATAGCGAAATGACCTCTGATTTGATTGATGAAGGAAAAGAGCTAATCAGAAGAGGTAAATTAGGTCCTCTGTCATAGTCTTCCTATAAAATCATACTACCATAGAATCATCAAGACTGGAAAAGACCTCTAAGATCGAGTCCAACCCTTAACCCAGCACTGCCAAGTTCACCACTAAACCATGTCCCCAGATGCCACACCTACACATCTGTTAAAAATCTCCAGGGATGGTGACTCCAACACCTCTCTGAGCAGCCTATTCAATGCCTGACAAACCTTTCAGTGAAGAATTTTTTCACAATATACAACTTTCCCTGGCACAACTTGGGGCCATTTTCTCTTGTCTTGTCATTTGTTACTTGGAAGGAGAGGCCAACGCCCACCTGGCTACACCCTCCTTTCAGGGAGTTGTAGAGAGTGACAAGATCTCTGCTAAACCTTCTCTTCTCCAGAATAAATACCCCCAGCTCTGTCAGCTGCTCCTCATCAGACTTGTGCACCAGCTCCATTGCCCTGCTCTGGGCTTGCTCCAGCCCCTCAATGTCCTTCCTGAATTGAGGGGCCCAGACCTGAACCCAGGATTTGGGGTGTGACCCCACCAGTGCCAAGTACAGGGGGACAATCCCTGCCCTGGTCCTGCTGGCCACACCATTGCTGATCCAGGCCAAGATGCCATTGGCCTTCTTGGCCACCTGGGCACACCCTGGCTCATGTTCGGCCACCGTTGACCATCACATCCAGGTCATTTCTGACAGGCTGCTTTCCAACTGCTCTGCCCCAAGCCTTTAGCATTGCATGGCCTTGTTGTGACCCAGTTGAAAATTGAAAGGAAAGTGGTTTGGTGAGCATTTCCACCAAGGTGCCCTTGGGTCGATCCCATCTGGCCCCATAGACCTGTGTGTGTCCAAACAGTGTAGGAGGTCACTGACCATTTCCCCTTGGATTTTGGGGACTTTATTCTGTTCCCCATCCTTGCCTTCCAGCTCAGGGAACTTGGTACCCAGACAACAACTGGTCTTGCTCATAAAGACTGAGGCAAAGAATGCATTAAGTACCTCAGCCTTTTCCTCATCATATATTTTTGGATTAAATTCTTCTGAAATGTTGCAGAAAAAAATACAAATCCCATAGTGCCTTGTCAGTATTTTGAAAGCTAGGCTGAGGATGGCCACAACAGAAAATGCAATAAACTTACAGCATTTTGGTTGCTATATAAAGTCCGTTGATGGACTTCATTGACATCTTAAATGAAGTACCATTTTTATTCATCCAGTATCTGAATTGTAGGTCTTTGATTTTACAATGTGTTACTTATCAAATAAAACCTTAGCAGATGCTTGTGTAATCTGTTACAAAGAATGGTTAACATTTAAATTGTCTTTATCATCAATGATCTAATCTTTCTTTTTTAAGTGTGTTGATTGAGCTGCACAAAATCAGTCATTTCCTTCAGTCTTTTTTGCTATGTCAACTAGCTGTGTTTTATTAGAGAAAGCCTGTTGTTATGTAGAACTCAAATTATTTGCTGGCTTGGAAAGCTTTTTATTTTACATTAATTTTTATTGAAAGTGTTTCTTAAAAGTTGCTAAAAGCCATTGCGACTTTTGTGTAAATGTTTAGAAATTAAAATTTCCGGATACAGTGTTATGGTATGTAATACTTTTATTCCAATAGTTGATGAAAAACAAAACCTGGATTTACTTAGAGTAGTAGTATTTAATTTTTTTGGAGAAAAATCAGTGTCTCTCATTCTGTTAAACAAGAGGTTATGATGACATTGATACTGTGATGTTATACTTCCAGCTTTATAACAGATATGGACACAAAGTATTTGGGTCATAGGTGGGCCTCACAGAGCTTCTTCAAGATCTAGGTTCAAAAATGCTGGAGATTTTTTGTAATGTCATACTTTCCCAACTACTTCTGAGAGGTTTTTGGTTTGGTTTTTTTTTTTTTTTTTTTGTTATGCTATGAGCCAGGGTACCATCAGAACAAAATAATTTTGATGGTAAACTTCATAATGATAGACGAACAACTTTTTGTTTTATTTTTGTTTAATTGTAAGCGTCATGTATTTCAATAAGAATCTTTGCTAGTTAACTTTGAATTTTCATTGTTTGTTTAAAAAAAAATTGCTAATGATTTGCTTTTTATGGAGCCCAGACAAATAAAGTGGTTTTTTTTAATATTTTTAGAGAAAAGAAAACGACAGAGGCAGGAAGAAGGTGAAAACAGAAGAAGGGTATGAGATTTGTTTAGCTAATTATACTATTATACTGCAACATCTGATAGGATTTACCATGGTTATTTAATTCAGAGTGATCTATTTCACAAAATACTTAATCCCAAATAATTCACGGAATCAGTTTAATCTATCTGAATAATCTTGACAGGGAGTTAATCATAGAAGGTAAGAGGATAATTTTAGTCACTACTAAAAATTTTAGTCACTGCTTGGACGCTTTTGTTACTCAGTGTGCTGTGGTGTATGCCAATAGGTATAACAAGCATTAAAAAGGGTCCGGATTTCTAGGATACAGAATTATCTGAAATTACTTATTATCTATCTCTTGTACTAATGCTACTCTGTTTGAAATAACTGCAATTGCAGTGCTGTCGTACTCACTGAAATACGGACTCCTTCCAAACTTACTTGTTTTTTGTGTGCTTATTGGAAAGTCGCTGGCACAGGTTCTATTTTAATTTTTTCCAGAGGAGAGAATTACATTTAAGACAGAACTAATAGTTTCTGCTGAATAATAAACAGAATGTTTGATTCGATTCATGTTTTCTGTGCATACCGTATTGAAAGATTTGTGAAGCTTTAGTTTTTCCTTAGTTTATAACAAAATCTAGTATAGAAAGTCACAAACAGATAAATGAGAGAAGGGATGCATGCAAGATAATACTGGGACTAAATTCTCTACATTTTTCAAGCTTGGGTGTAATTTAGTCCTGGATGACAGCCAGTACTGCACAGACCTTTCTTTTGATCCTTTCTCTCCATCCCATAACTTTAGAACTTGAACTTGTTGTGAAGCCAAATAGTAACAAGTGTATGATACATTTAATATACATTGAAATGATCTAACACCATGGATTTTTCTGTGCTATGTGCATCTCTTTATTTTTCCATTTTGCCACTAGATGGAAGTAGTAATCAATAAAAGCAGTGGTTCCCGCCATAACTTAGAGCAGTTGAGTGAACTTTGAGTGCAGATTCAAGATGCAATTTATTTTCTAAAAGGCTTTTTCTAAAGAACAATTATGGTAACTGGTTTAGTGAAGGAATACATTTTGAGTACAAAATTAAACAAAAATTCTTCCTGTATCAAGACACTGAACAGTTGTTGTGTTGCTTTTTCCTCATGAGTTTTGTTCTCCTTCATGGTCTTTTTTCCAGGAATGGAAGGAGCGGTATGGAAATAGAGACGAGTCCACCAGAAGCAGAGCTGTCCACACAGACCAGAAAGAATCCAGCTTCTCAGAGACCAATGCCAATAGACGTAAGCTTTCTGGGTCTGAGGGGAAGTTTGTTTTGTTTTGTTTTAGTATCTTGTCTGCACAACACTGGCTGTGTGAGTAGTTTCAGATATTTTCCTTTTTGTCTTACATGATGTGCTGATAACGTTCACTTCTGTGGCTCAGTGCCTTCTTGCCATTTAAGGCACTAAGAAGAGCGCTGTGTTTCTTTCCATCTCCAACTAGTTGGGATCGGAGATTTTGGCTACTCTTAAGACCAGTTACTGGTCTTACGGGATATATAAGGATTGCCATTAGAGTAGCAGTTGTCAACAAAAAAACTTTTTGATGCATCTTGAAGTTGGGTGTTGTAAATCTTAAAATTTACCTCTTCTGCTTGCAAATAAACTGTCTCAGACTGGAATAATGAAGCAATCAGATGACCAACAAATGTAAAATCACTGAAGTGTATCTTCTTCCATTTAATAGTGTCTGTTAGCAAAATACTTTTTTTCTGGATATTTTAAAATTGCAAAAAGTTTGTCAGAGCATTAATGGGTTTTTTTCTGTATTTTTTGGTGTTTCTGTAAGATACGTAAAATGAAACTGAGGAAAAAGGGAGGAAAAGGGGAGGAGGAGGTGGAGGGAAGCCTTGAATATGCTTTTAAGAAAATGCTGGTAGATTTCCCCTCTGTATAGACTTGAAAACCCAGGTTTTTAGTGGTGGACTAACTGAAATTATATTTAATGTTCACCGTTTGATTATGTAGCATTCCAGCACTAAAACAAGCCATAGGTACTGACCTAGTGAATATTGCAGAGTGAACTGCAAAAGAACTGTATTTCATTAATTCATGAGGCTGACTTTTTACAAAGAAACAGAAGCAAACAAGAAACCCTCCAGATAGCTTAGTTTAAGCATGAAGCTGGGCCAATGAATGGGTGATTGATTTTAAAAGTAATGCTTGCTTGTAGTTTCTCATTTTCTTTGATTCTTTGCAAGGTAGATCTCATCATAATTGAGGGTTGAAAGTTGTAGTTGCATTTCTGTGGAGATACAAAATTTAAATATTACAAATCTGAGCAAGTTTGGTTTAATATTAAATCTGCTCTAAATTACTGCGCTTTTGCTTTGGATGAGATAGTTGTTATTCTTATGGTTTTTTAAATTTCATGTCTCCATACACTCCAGGCTGTTCACAGAGTAAATCAGTATCTTCCCTTCCTTTTACTTGTACAGCACTATCGAAGTATACCCGTTCAAATGGTAGGACTGAAAGAGATAGAATAGAACTCCTCCAGGATGCAGAACCGTTGGATTTTAATGCAGATTCTGTTAATGATGACCCCCTTGAATCAGACTTGGGAAGGTGAGGAATATTCTCTGTTATTTCCAGTTAAAAGTTTCTCGTGTCTTCTGTCTATTGACCTATGAAGCTGTATCAAACGGTTTCATAATAATAGTTCTGTAAACGAAGTTTATAATTTCATCTGACTCTTTTTCTTTCTTCCTTCTCCCCCTTGATAAGGAAATTGTTTTAGAACAAATTAAAACCTGAAGGTGTTCCAGGTTTTTTAGAAATGTCAGGGTAAGATTTGAGTTGGATATAACTTTATATATTGGCATAATCTGAAAAATGCTGCATATAAAACTGCTAAATGACCTGCGTGTTAAGGAAGAGTCCCAGTGTGACCATTCAGGAGGCTCTCTGGGGGTCAGACTTGTGCCACCCCAGACTTTCCCTGCTACGACTGAAGCCCCGTCACCACAGGCAGCTCCAGTGACCTGAGGGGTCCCCTTTTCACTCCCTACTAACTCCACTCTCACAGTCAGAAAATTTTCCTTTTCCAGCTTGGCCACTGTTTCCCATAGCAGAGTCCCAGATATCTGGTTCCTTTAATCTTGGTGCAGTGACAGCATAACAGCTCGAACTGGTGTCACCAGGGAGGGACCGCAAACAAAGGAATCCCTGAGCTTTTACATCCTCACGTTCTATGTGCACCATAATCCAGGCTCTTCCACCTGAGCCCTTGTCTTGCGCACAGTCTCCATGTCCAGTCCCCTGGCTCAGCCACAGATCCCTGTGCCCTTTGTGAGTTGTTCATGGCACCTTGCCTGGGGCTCCCATTTCCTGCCATCCAGGGCACAGTCTGCAGCTGCACACCGAGCTACCTGATCTAGGTGTATTCCTCAACTCACAGATGTACAATACAAGGTTTTCTGTAATTTCCTACAAAGCCCAACTCGAGAAAGCTCCCTTGATTGCCAGGTATAAAATCCATTATAAAAAGGCTGCAGGAAAGAAAATTGAGTGTTATAGGATCTGTTGCAGGAATACAGCTGGGTATCAGATCTTGGAACTACTAAAGTAAATTAAAATCTGAACTTCCTGAACAGAGAGTAACAGGCTGCACTGTGTAACTCTGTCTGTAATAGAGAATTTTGTGATTCTGTGGTTGTGACCACAACACCAAAATTCCTTAGTCACATAGTACATTATGTAACTGCTAAGGTCTGCTCATATTTAAGAAATAAGCAATACATTGTGTGGGTACATTTTTTTTTTTTTGGTGGGTATGCTGTAGAGCCACTTAATGATAACTAATTTAAAATTCACATATAAAAACTTATCATTCATTATTTTCCAGCTAAAACTAGCTTACCCAATTGAAAAGAGTCATAAAAAGACATTGTTTCAGTGGACTTCTATCTATAATGTCAATAAATATATGCTAGCTCAGAAGCATGCAAAGCATGCTGTTAAATGGCACTGCCAGGTCACACAGCTTGATTCAGACAACTGGTTTAGTCTCATGTCACCACATTTGAAAAGCTGTTCTTTTTAAACACAAGAGTTTAAAGAGGAGCTAGCCTAGAATTTCTATCATTGGTCGGCTTCTGTGCAGCGTGAAAGGGATTGTATACTAAAAATAGGAGTATGGATATGTAATTATTCTGGAGCAAATACTGTTCAAGCACAGTTTCTGAAGCCTTTGGGCATCTATTCATATTTTGCAAAGTGGAACATTCTAAACTTCTTTAAAAAGAAAACCAGGAGCCACAAAGCTTAGTTGACCTTCCCCTAGTAACCTGCATTTCATTTCATGGAGGTAATAAATCTAAAATAATTGCATGTGGAATTTCTATTAATTTAAAAGTAGCTTATGTAACATCAGTTTTCAAAACTAGAGCTCCTGCAATAGATAGAACATTCTAGGACAGTAAGGGCACTCAGGGCACCAGGTTCTGGCTTTGTGCTTGTTCTGGTTTTGGTAAATACTGCAGTGAGGAGTTACATTGTGCTTGTGTTAGACCTTTTTTGTGCTTTTACAATATTTCTAAAATATATTTGACCGACAATTTGTGAAGTGTCTCTTTTCCTTCTAAGCATGCAGACATTTGTTTTCATTTTCTTTGATACTGTATTTCTTCTAAGATACCCAATGAGAAGTATTGTTAAGCACCCAAACTTCTTTTTGGAGGCAATTGTTTGTTTGGGTTTATTGTGTTTTGGGTTTTTGTTCATTTGTTTAGTTGTTGGTGTGGTTGGGGTTTTAAGAAAAAAGTCCTGTTTAACCAAAACATCCATCTTCTTTCCTTTGTATTAGGAAAGAAGTTCTTTAAGAGTCCCAGTATCCCTGTCACTATTTTTCTTGGTCACATGAGGTTTAATTTAATGACTATCAAATTCTCATGGAAACTAATTCAGTAGAACATCAGATCCTGTAATTCATTGGGACTTAAGGAGTAAAATGAGAGTTAGATGATTTCATGGGTCTTTATTTTTCTATTTCCTGTGGCACTTTTTCATATTTAAAATTGATTCTGCAGGTACCAGCCTGGTGGAAGATACCTGTCAATGTCTCGAAGCAAAATATTTGATGATGTCTGAGCACCTCAAAGCTAAAGAAAATTCAGTGGAAATCTAGCTCCTAGTCATTGTTCGGAAAATACTGTATTTGTGGTATAGCACTGAACCATCAAAGACTTTAAAATAAATATGAAGGAACAACTCTTTTGGAAATGCACGTGTATGATAGCTTCACCACTTGTCATGGGAATATACTTTTGCTACTGTAGATACTGTTGTGCATCAGTGTGGGCTTTTGTGTCATGATCAAAAGGAGAAAACTGTTTAAAGTTAATAGATGGTAAACTCGTAAATATACCTAGGGCTCAACTTGAACTGTAACAGTCTCAGTTTGGGGAAGAGATTTTTTGGAGGTTTTTTTTGTATTTTAATCAATGCTGTGTGAGCATATTGATGCATCCAAAGTGCAGTTATATCAATTACTATAATAACAACACTTTCTGTAATTTTTCTATTTGAACTTTATGCCTAGTCCAAATTCTGCTTACTAAAATTAAGGCTTCTTTTGCCTTCACTGGTATTTGAATCAGACCCCATGAAAGGGGAAATCCTGAATGGCAGGCTGTTCTTCATAAAAGCAGAAAATACAAGTTCCAGTGTTTAGAGAGTGGCTACAAAGGATCTGGTGACTCCCTTTTTACAAGGAGTCACATGGAAAAGACAAGAGGTCGTGGGTAGAAGTTACTCCTGGTGAGATTCCAGTTGGACGCAATTGGAAATTTTTGCGCAGTTGGCCATTGGAATAATCTCTCCAGAAAAGCGGTGGATTCCCCAGCACTGGACACTTTTAAAATTTGGCTGCACGAGGTGCTGGGTCATCTTGTCTACGCTGTGCTTTTGCTGAAAAAGGTTGGACCATAGAATCACAGAGTCACAGAATGGTTTGGGTTGGAAGGAATCTTAAAGATCATCTAGTCCCACCCCCTCTGCCATGGGCAGGGACACTTTCTAGACCATGTTTCTCAGCCCTCCGTCCAGCCTGGTCTTGAACACTCACAGGGATGGGACATCCACAAGTTCTGTGGCCAACCTGTGCCAGTGCCTCACCACCCTCACAGTAAAGAATTTCTTCAGATATCTAATCTAAATCTGCCCTCTTCCAATTTGCACCCATTCCCCTTGTCCTGTCATTACAATTCTTGATGAAGAGTCCCTCTCCAGCTTCCCTGTAGGCACCTTCAGATACTGGAATGTTGCTATGAGGTTTCCACACAACCTTCTCTTCTCCAGGCTGAACAGCCCCAACCTTCTCAGCCCATCTTCATAGGGAAGGTGGTCCCATCCTCTTACCAACCTGGTGGCCTCTCTGGCTTTACTCCAGCAGCTCCATGTCCCTCCCATGCAGGGACCCCAGAGCTGGATGCAGTGCTCCAGGTGGGTCTCACCAGAGCAGAGCAGAGCAGAGGGTCAGAATCCCCTCCCTCCCCTGCTGCCCACAGGGCTCTGGATGCAGCCCAGGACACGTTTGGCTCTCTGGGCTGGGAGTGCCATGGCCAGGGCATGTCCAGCCTCTCACCCACAGCACCCCCAAGTCCTTCTGGGCAGGGCTGCTCTCAATTCCTTCTCTGCCCAGTCTGCAAGCTGTGCCTGGGATTGCAGTGACACAGGTGTAAGACCTTGTACTTGCTTTGTTGAATTTCACAAGGTTTGCACAGTGCCACCTCTCAAGCCTGTCTAGGTCCCTCTGGATGGCATCCTTTCCCGCCAGTGTCAACTGCACCATTCAGCTTGGTGTCAACAGATAATCCTTGAGATCCCTTCCATCCTGGTATTCTGTGATTCTGTGAATTTCTTTGGCATAAATTCTAGAGCAATGTGTGTTGGTCAAGGAAGGCTGTACTTTCTCTTTTCCAACATTATATGCAGATACATGATTTTAGCATGTGTAAATAGTTGAAATTGAATATGGACCAGAGTGTCACTGTCATATGAGCATATGTGCAATAGCAAGAATACATTATCAAAGATACAATGTCTGCTCAAAATCTTTACAGATGTAATAATTCAAAATCTTGGCACACTAGTGTTTTTGTAACTGTAAAAGAAACATGCTATGAAAATGGAGTTAAATACTAAAACATGATAATTTGCACGCACCTCAGGCACGGCTTCAAACTGTAGAGTATTTCTTTAAAAGAAGGGAAATACATAGCATGACTAGGTAATGGTAAACACTTTTAATATCCTAAATACCCTGGTTGCATTATGTGCCTGTATTTTGCAGTAAGTTGTTGCAAAAAGAATAATACTTTGCCATTTGAAAATGCCAATTATTAACAGTGTAAAAAAGCTTCACATTAATTTCATTAGTGTAGGTATATTTTTTAACTGTAGTTAGTTGAATGAATTTGCAAATGTAATCATAAGGTAAAAGATGTGCTCAAATTCATGATAACTTTGGTAATTTTAATAATTTAAATTTTTTTTTCTGGTTTGTCTGAAGTTTTTATCACTTGGGAGCTTTCTTATGTGCTTATTGCAAAGTTACGTTGAAAACTGAAAGAGAACATTTCTATCGTACATTCTTTATCATGCTTAAAAAAGACACATCCCTTAAAGCAGCTAGGAATGAGTTATTCTGAAAAGTTAAGTTTTCATGAATGACATATTCTGCTAATTTTTAAAAATAGTCTATGTTTTCTCAAGTAATTGTTAATGGGGATCTAACTCTACCTCCTGTGATTTTAGTACATGTGTTCTAACAGTAGTGGTATTTGTAATATATTGATCTGCCTGTTTTGAAACACTGAATTGTTACTATGAAGAAGTAAAAAAATCTCTATTTGTATAGAAATAATTATATTAATAAATTGGCAGACATACAGTAATTGTCAGTTTTGTTCTTAGGTGAACACACTGAACATCAGCCATGCCCACAGGCGTTCAAGCTTATGCAATTTCCAGATTACTTGTGTGAGGCCACTTTTTAGTCTGGGTATTTTATGTCTGTAAAAACTTGTTCCAAATCTTATGGCTGAAATCTTACCAGGGACTGGAAATTGAGAAAATGAGTCTCTCTTTATTCAAATATTTCTTTAGCAATTCTGTATTAGCATCTATTTAATTTATTTTTTTAATACTTGGTAGTGCTATCCTCAATTCAGCCTTATATGAAAGGAGTTGTATATGTTCTTGGGCCTCCATCCACATGAATGTTCTTAGGCTCTATATTTCTATTTTAAAAATTGTATCTCATTTAATTGCTCAGCAGCTCATTTATAAAAATCTTTGGTGGAAATAAAATTCAGATTCTGTGTTTCGCTCTTGAGATGTCACTGCCAAGGGATCTGATTCAGTGCAAGCAGAAGAGCTGTAGAAGGAGTGTCTGTTTTGCTGGGTATCTGTGAAGTTACCTTACCTGGTCCCTGGTGACCAGATGGTTTGACTGAGCCTTCCTGGGGCCTCATTTTTTCTCTCGCAGTGAAATGGCTGCAAACAGCATTTGCAGGAGGAACATGGACAGGATTTTATATACAACAGGTAACTAACCCCAGTGCAGTTTTCATAGGAATACAGTGATTTGAAGAGTTGACTGTATAAATTAATGGCAGTGGGATTTCAGGTTCTAATATAGACATTCTGAGCTCGTTGAGGTGGGAATCCACTGACATTTTTGATGTTGCAGTGGAGTGAGGGAGTAAACAATGGCTGCCTTTTGAGCTCTGAAAATCTCAGTTCTTAGTTCTTTGTGTTGTGCTGGGTGGTCCCTGGTGTCACATCGTCCCTGGATGCTGTTTGGTTAAACAGGGAGTTGATAAGAGAAGTCAGTTTTGTCTGTAGTGTGCACTGCTGACCAGCAGTTACACTTGCTCTAATTACATGCAATTTGTTGGCTAATTAATTTAAGTATGTTTTGAAAATTCATTATTGGTTCATATGACTAAATCTGGAAAATTTTCAATAAAGGAATAAGGCGTACAACTATAAAATAAGGGATGTTCCTGCATTGCCATTCACTTGAGCTAGTTTCAAACAAGTTTGGTTACTGCTAGTACAAATAATGCAGAACTTGTCTGGGGGCTGTGTCCCTAAGGATTTACCCCACTCCAGAGAGGTGTGGATGCCCCGTCCCTGGAAGCATTCAAGCCCAGGCAGGACAGGGCTCTGAGCACCCAGATCTAGTTGAAGACGTGCTGATTGCAGGAGGGTTGGACTTTGTGGCATTTACAGGTCCCTTCCAACCCAAACCATTCCGTGATACCATAGTGCTTCCCAGTCAGGCTGTGGCAACTCTTGATGAGTTCGTTGATGCTACAGCTCCAGTCCCAGCAGCACTACAGCTAAATGAAGTTAAAACCAGCTTTGATGTTCTTAAGCAGTGACTGCATTGTAGGCTAATGGTGTTCCTCCATCACATCTGATGCTCCTGATCAGGCGATTTTAACTACAACTCCCCTGCAAACAGTGCTTTTGGGAACTGAGCATTAATGTAATTTTGTCAGTGTATGTATTTAGTCATATTTATTTGCAGCTAAAGAATGTCAGTATATTTTTTTGTTATTTCACTCCCTGAATTACTGAGCAGTTAGTGTATACGCCATAATTCTGCAGTTTTCTCTCCATCTGTAAACACCAAAAACCCCCCCAAAACACCAAAAATTCCACCCAAGTTAAGTACAAATGTTTGAATGTCTTCCTGTCAAAGATGTTTTAATGAGTGAAAAGAATATATGCAAGTCGCAATGAACTTCAAAAAGCAGCATGAAAACAGTACTTAATCAGAGTTGGAGTTCTTAAAAAGTATGGATAGCAAAAAGCTATAGTCAAACTCACTACTCCTACTAGATTTGTAGTTCTCTTTTTCTTTAATACATATTTTAATGTGTATATTGGGAATTAAGTCCCCTATTCTGCTAAATAGGGGTGAATATCTGAGCAGTGAAGTGAGGGAGTCTTTTTATGAGGGAAAGTAAAGGGTGTGTAATTTCTAATCTGTGCTCATTGACACTTTGGGCAAATGACGATGTGGCTTCTTATTTAACTACAGTAAAATGTTAAGAAAAAAAACAACTTTATACTTCTATAAATTACACTACTGGAAAAATCATGGTAAAAAATCTGCCTTTATTTTGCAATCAAGCACTTGTAAAGTAGTCATTAACAGTATTAATAGGAATGGTGAAAAGCTGCTGTCTTTTCAATATTTATTCTTGCTGTTTTAAAATATAACATGAACAATGATTTTTACATAGTATTAAAAATGATTACTATGATTTTCTATAATTATGGTAATTTGTATTTTACTAAATTTGTCTTGGAGTACTGTAAATATTGTGTGAAAAATACTACATTTTGTTTCAGTTTTCATTATTGCTTTAATTACTTGAATCTGAGGGGCATTCATAATACCAAATAGATATCACTTTATGAAGAAAAACTTTTTATGAGGCTTCTCAAAGAAATCTGATGTGTTCATTACAGACAAATAGGTGTATCTTAATAATTAACTAAAGCACTATTAAGGGGATATATTGTGTCCTATATTTTAAATTTTTCTTTGAAATTCAAAAAATTGTTACTTTTTTCAGAGCAGCTTAGTTGTGAATCTTGTAAACTTTCTGAAACTTTTACATTCCTTTTCCCTAATGGGCTCTGCAGGAATATGTACTGCTTCATGGCAGTTACCTAATACTAGCTGTGCCTCTAATTTAAAGTAGTCTAATCTGAAGCTGAGACACTCCTACACCATTTGATTATGTTAATGGGAATTCATCATTCCTAGCAAAAAAAAAAAAAAAAAAGGCACTTTGAACTAGATCCCTTTTAAATACATTAATTGCTGTTGTTGATTTTATTGTATTATATTTGGTACCCTCTGTTTGGGTCATATGGTAAGCCCAATCAGGTTTATTCCTTGTTTCTCTTAGAATGCATTGGAATGCAGTCCTCAGCATGCTTTTGTGTGCATGTGTGTGTTTTAGTTGTAATTGACAGGCAATAAT
The DNA here is from genome assembly GCA_013400915.1 of Pardalotus punctatus. Lineage (NCBI taxonomy): Eukaryota > Metazoa > Chordata > Aves > Passeriformes > Pardalotidae > Pardalotus > Pardalotus punctatus. The sequence goes on along the minus strand of VZTX01008263.1, from coordinate 144,557 downwards.
AATATACAGCTTCAGTTATTTCCTCAGGATAATGTTATTATATTTGACATATTCCCGTGAAAAATAGTAGTTTCAGAGTGATAGCTTAGCTGTCACCCTAGAAATTAATTATTTTCTATAGAAATGCATTGTGTTTCTATAGAGGTATCTGGAAGATAAGGAAATTCATTTGTAAGTATAGGTTTAGTAATAGACCTTCATTCTCCAGTGTATATCAAGATAGGCTGTAGGAGTGCTGCTTATGGATAGACTATCTTCTTTTGCCTTATGATACAAGTATGTACGCATAAATACCTTGTTTTGAAATTCACTGAGTTATACATTTTTCTGTGTAGTGTTCTGAATTATTGTTGTACTGGATAATATTTTTGAAATGTGTGTTACAATATATATAGTCAAATAGCTAAGTTGGCATGAAATAAATAATTTCTGCAATACATTTTCCCTGGTGTGTTTTAGATATTCATACTTCTCTGAGGTGTTTTTGAAAGTGGTCTTTTTAGAGAAATTTGACCAATTTCTTTTTTCCAGGACAAAATTATGTTTGTACTTTAGAAAACAATCCAACCTTGTTTTGGTCATCATTTTGAATCTTCTTGAAGGTAGATTAAAAAGGGAAGTCAAGAAGAATATTCCATATCTAATGTTGTTGTCAGGGAAGACTCTGAGGACCCTGTGTGCTCCTGGGACTTGACTGGGCACTAGGTATTTCTGTGGGGCATAAGGTAGGATGAAAGGTGGGGTCCCTGCATATTCCCCTCTTTTCTGTAAGAACTCAGACCAGGACACAATTCCTTCTAGTTGATCCAGGCCACTCATGAGAATAAAGGCAAGAGACTGATCCACTGCAGCTGTGAGGAGATGGGCACAGTGAAGGAGTCATCTCAATCTCATCTTCTAATGTTTGCGTATTTATTGCTTTTATCTTCCCTACAAAAAAGTAAAGCAAGACGAGAAAGATTGATTTTTTTTTTTTTTTCATTTAAGTATTTTACTGTCTCTGTACAGCTACAGAGTAAGTCAAGGGAAGTGATTCTGCCCCTCTGCTCCACTCTGGTGAGACCCACCTGGAGCACTGCATCCAGCACTGGGGTCTCTGCATGGGAAGACAGGGAGCTGCTGGAGTGAGTCCAGAGGAGAGGCACAAAGATGCTCAGGGGGCTTGGAGCACCTCCCCGACAAGGAAAGGCTGTGTTGGGTTTGTTCAGCCTGGGGAGGAGAAGGCTCCAGGGAGGTCTCACTGCAACCTTTCAATACTTCAGGGGGGTTTACAGCGAAGGTGGGGACCTACAGACCTTAGGGCCTGTAGCAATAGGACAGGGGATAATGGTTTTAAATTGAAAGAGGGTGGATTGAGACAAGATATAAGGAAGTATTTTACAATGAGAGTGGTGAGACACTGGCACAAGTTGCCCAGACAGGTGATGGATATCCCATCTTGTAATTTTCAAGATCAGGCTCGAGGGGGCTCTGAGCACCCTGATCTAGCTGAAGATGTCCATGTACATTGCAGGGAGGTTGTAACTAGATGACCTTTGCAGGTCTTCTCCAACCCAAACCATTCTGTGATTCTGTGAGTGATTTTCTGTTAATGTTTTTGGTTTTTTTTTTTCCCCAGAGATGGTTTGAATAGTGAAGTGAATAATTCTCCAAATAGTTAACCAGCCACACTCTTCCTCCAGACTTAATGTGATAAGAAATTACTCTTAAATCTACCAATCTACCATCTATGCAGTTCAGATGATGGGAATTGTCCTTATTAAATTCTAACTTTCAATTATTTCTTGTCAGATGTTTATTTGCTCAGAGACCAATATAAATTCTGTTGTTTAGTTGTTAGCAGTTGCTAATGAAACTACATTGAGTGTTCAGTGAATTTTACATCTTCTGAAATAGCATCTGCCTGACTGAGAGCCACCGGGCTTGTGAATTAACTCTCCCCTTCCCTCTGCAGCTCCACCTGCACAGTGCTGTGGTGCTTGTTTATCCTGGTCTCTGCTCTGCATGCTCTGATAAATATCTTCACCCTTTCTCTCCATAAACGTCCTGTCTTTTTCATCTTGTTACTCGTTGGTTTATTGCACACCATTGCCTTCAGGATTTTTTGAGAGCTTTATCAAAAAGCCAAAGTTGGTCAGGGCCCAACTGGGAGAAAAGACAATTTTCCTTCCCTTCTCGGGCAACATGACCTCGACTGCATAAAGAGATTGAGCTCATGAACAGAGGTCAGGGACTGGAGTGATTTATGAATGTGGGCTGTGCACAAACACAAGAAAAGCTATCTGGTTCCTCCCACAGAAACATCTGGTAAAATGTGTGTATTTTGAGTTGCTCAGTCAACATCAAAGCAAGAGTATCTGAGGGAGTGCCTAGGCATGTCTATGGAAACCTTGAAATCCAAGTGAATGCTTATAGTTACACAATTCACTGTCAAACAAAATAATTTCCAAAACTTAGGGAAGGTCATCTATTCTAAGTAAACTTTATAAAGGCCGGATGCTGGTGGCAATTTTTCTCATGTATTCTCCGTTCCTCTTTTCCCCCCGAGGCTGCTCCTTCAATAAGCACTGTACTCCTGTAAAAACATCATGCTTTTAATTTTGGAAGAGTTTGCTGTTTTTAAACCTATGGGAATCATGAAGAAAACTCAAAAGTGGTGTATGACTCCCAACGTGTTTCAGTGAGCAAGCAACAGCTTTCAAGCCTCAGGTTTCACAAATAACAAGCAGGTCTGCAAGAGGCCCGTGGCAGCCAGTGTGACACAGTGTGACCCTTCAGAGACAGCTCACCTATCACATCGTGGGGAAAGGAACGAAGCAAAGCCAACCTAGGGCAGAGAGACACAGGACAAAGGGAGTGGGTTGAGAGGGAAAGGGAAGCATGAGAGAGCATTGAGCAGTGGTGGGAAGGGAAGTGTGAAATCTGCTGGCTCCTGGGGTGAGTTTATACACCTTTTGCTGCTCCCAGCCTTGCCATATGTTTTCTGTAGGAAATCTGGTAGCACCATGCTGATGGCTGGCCCCTGAGGTCTAAGAGTGTGTAGCTGTGACTGCAGAGGAGCAATAAAAGCCTGTGTTGGGCTCAGTACTCTGCAACCACCTTGTAGCTTTTGCCTCTCATTTCTGGTATCACACCCGGGCACAGCTCATGGCTTGAAGTTAGGACTATCCTGATGTAGGGAAGTTGAGGAAGTGATTTAGGACAGAGTGTGAGCAATTGTGCAATTCAGAGCACTAAAAAAAATACTTACCTTGTGTTTTTGCCTCTCATATGGATCAGTGATGGACTGGGAAGACATAGACAGTGGGAGTCAGGCCTTCTGCACTACTGCTTATAAAGGCTTCACAAATCTCCAGAAACTAGTTTTCTCTGAGCAATAAACATTGCAGAGACTGTGGCTAAAGGCTTGAACACTGATGGGCTGTAAAGCAGTAGCTGAGTGCAGTGCAGCAGGACTGGGATCTGCAGGCTCAGGGGAGCAAGTGGCTGGGTAGGATCTGTCCCAGGTACCCACAGAGGTGGGAGCCCTCTGCTAGAGGGGATGACAGCATGAATTATGGTGACTGTACCCCTTTTGTGGATTCTGAGTGATTTGAAACAAATTTAGACCTAGAAATAAATAAAAACCTTAAAAACACTTCCAGAAAACGGGATGAACTTGTTTCCTGTTGAAATGCTGCTGAAATATAATCAGATATTCAGGGACAATTTACTAGGAACAATAACACTAATGAGCCTTAGGAATTGCCAGGAGCCATAATTACTAATAAGCTATAAGAATTAACGAGCTTGATTCTACTCTTATTGAAATGAAGGCCTTTGTCAGCAGCAGTAGCAAACCATGGCTTATATGGTTATTTGTCTGGGAACTGTTAATGGGCTTGACTGAGCTCATTAGTATATTTTAATAAAGAACAAATATGAAACCAGTCATTAGATTAGCTATAGATTCTGTCAATTGGAGCCTATAGCTCCATAGCCCATAGCCCACAGCCCATAGCTGTTGATCCTTCAGAGGCATCCGAGATGTAATGTTCAGTGTGGCAATTTGAGCTTATCTAGCACAGGGCAAGATGACATTTCCGTTTACTTTGGAGTAGATATGCTGGTAAATACTAAGCAGTATTCTTTCAGAAATGTATGTTCAGGAACAAGGCTGAGAATTGCTGGCCCAATGTCACCATGCAGAAATTTGAGTTTTTGATTTTTGCTCTGAAGTATTTTAGCACTTACAGAGAGCAATAAAACATCACAGTCTGTAAAATTATTCTTGGGTTCCAACAGTAGAGTGTTTGATTTGAAAGTTGTTTCCTTGGGTGCTTATACCCTTGAGGTATTTTCATTTCTCTGTTACTTTAAAATCAAGAACTCCAACAGTCTCTGCTATCTTCCACTTGGCTTCAGCCACAAAATCAGGAAGAGCACCATAGCAACTCTTGCCCTAAGTACAGTCAAGTTTAGGTTGGATTTGGTTTTTCCTTCTTTGCCAACACTTTCAACTTTGCTCTGTTCCCAACTTTCTGCTGACAGAAGGTGATCCTAGAAAGACACGAAAAGCTTTTCTTCACGTGGCTCCAGAAGTCCACAGCTAAGTAGGGATGAACTACAGAAGCATAAGGCATAGGAGTGTCCATCCCAGCTTGTGGCTTGTTTGCAGTAGGGCACTCTGTTACAGCACACACCTAAATTTTCTACAGCAGAGCAGGAAGGATTTAAAAATATCATCCATGTTATGCCAAACCTCTCCTTCAAGGAACTAAGGTCTTTGGGCATTATATTGGTATGCCAATTGATTCATAAAACTCAGGTAAGTGCTGAACTTCTATTTGTAATGGAAGAAAAGCAAGACTCTTTAACTGGGTTCAATTGCTTTTGTACATTTTAATTTCTACTTCCTTGTCAAATCTATAAATTGTGAATTCTTTAAATTTTAATGGTTTAGAAGGTAATGAAGTTAGCTAACTCTTCAATTAATCCTTTTGAAAAGAATAACAAAATATATTTAGAAAATATCCTTGATTCTAGTTATGATTGCAATACATATTTGTAAGATTAAATTTCTTTCAGAGCATGTCTGCCTCAGCAGGAGCACATACCTTGTGTCAGCAGCCTCTTTTTCAGCCCCAGGTATGACTGTGCCACCCAAACCCTGCCACTTCCCATCCCACACCACCACACACTCTTCTGCACTGCTTGATGCTTTCCTCACAACAGGAAACCTTGGGCTGCCTTCCAACAGACCCCAGTTAAGGTGGTATCATTGTGCTTGAAGTAACCTTGGTATTCACATGAGGCAAAATCCTGCCTTCCAGAAAACCATGGACAGCCTTGAAAAACTCTAGACAACAGGTTGTGCAGTATCTGTCTATGCAGCTAGCTAGCTGTCCACACCAGCCACTCAATGAGAATATTTGTTGAATATTCTACAAAACAGCTCCAAACTCACCACACCACTGAGCTCAGTGATCCCTTCATCCTCCTCATCAATTGAAGAACCTGTTTTCAGAGCAGTCTCCCACATTTTACATTGGAACAAGATTTGGGCAAGACTAGAGTGTAATTTTTCAAGATCTCCCTCCCTGCCCTTGCAATAGTGAAGGGCTGAGCTCTATGCATGGGCAAGAAGGAGTTTAGTGTTTGCTCTGGTTTGGATCTGAGTTGTGACATTTCACAATTCACATGTCTGGAACCCTTAATTCAACACACTGTCCTTTCCCAGGAAACTTTTCTAGGAAAGTCCCTAGGCTAGAGAGTCAATGAAAAAAGCACTTTGTAAACTTTGCAAAAAGCCTCATGCCACCCGGGGGTTGCTCCAGTGTGCTGCCTGACTTCTGAGTTAAACATTAAGGCAGGGGACTGACGCCTTATCCATTCCAGCTACAGAAGATTTCTCAGACTGCTGACCAGGGATGTCCCTAGCAAAAATCTAAAACCTTGAGAGAAAATGTCACACCACCCAAGTAAAAGATGTGTTACTTTTTGTGCTTCCTTTTCTTTCCATGTGCCTCAGCAGCTGTACACTGAAATGTTGGTGATAAATAAAGAACTACATTGACTGGATTTCATACCTAAAAATATTTTGTATTTTATTCAAAGTACAAGATCCACCAGGGAAATACCTGGACTTGAAACTGCAGGACTTAACTCCTTGAACTTGCTTATCCATAATCTCTTTTATCTTGCAGCATTAGCTTTGGCTAGGAATAGCATTATAAAGAATTGTACATGCATGAGGAAGGGAGAGAGAACTTCCACTTAATGACTTTTGCAGCCTTACTTCATTATTTGAAGCCTATTATTTAAAAAGCCGCTGTCTGGGAGTGTGAGGAACAGAGATGGGCTTAAGTTGCTTGAGGAACTGCTCACAGAAATGACTGTACCTGCCCTCCACAAACCTGTCAGTAATCATGGGAAAACCTTTTTTATACACAGCAATGCAATCCTGGCCATTGGAGTGCTTGGTACCTTGCCAGGGACTGGACCACTCCCATTTTAATTCAAATGATATTTCCAATATTTTCAAGAGGGAGACATTTTAACATATTGCCTCTAGCTCAGCCTTCATTTATTTTTCCTGTGGATTCTTCAGAGGCTAAAATTAATCATTTCTTCACAAATGAGGAATAAGTAACACTTGCTTTTTCACAGCTCTCAGGTAAAAGGAAGCAAAGAGTTCACAGGTTGTTCTGATTTGAATCACATTTGTGACAATGTCAGTTGGAGAAGAGGTTGATGCCAGGTGCCAAACCTCTCAGAAAGACCCAATGCCTGGGGATAAACCTCTGAGTCCTCATCCTCCCAATTTACTCACTTTGTCCCTAACTAAGAAACAACCACTGTTTTGTGCCATGTAAAGACAAATCCTCCCAGACAAGCTTGGAGCTCCAAATTTTCCAAAGGGCCAGGGCCGTCTGTTTTTCTTTGGATAGGTCTGGTTCCTTACAGGCAACCAGGAACTGGTGTGAAAGCGCAGTTAGGAGTAGTTACTTGACATTTGTGCAAAAGTACTCCTGAAAGCAGCCAAAGCAGTCCCAGGATTCTGCTTCCACCTTCTTTCTTGATGATGAATGCCATGTTGGTGATGGCAAGACAGGGCTGTGCCAGGTCAGGCAGTTCAGGCAGGGAGACGTGTCAGAGAAAAAGCTGGACTTGCACACTGGAATTGCTGTTCAGAGGAGCCTCTTTCAGCCCAGGAAGCTGCACGTCTTGGACTGCAGCACAGCACTGCAGCCTCTGTCCTTGGCAGAGGCAACTGGTGGTGGCCTGAACATGCCACTCCTAGAGCTTGCATAATATTTATAGTAGTAGTATAATTAGAATTAACATTTGTCTTGTAATAACATATTCTAAGAAATGTTTTGTTGCTTTTTGTGAGCTGTTTTTTTGGGTTTGGGTGGGTGTTTTAGTTTGTTGGTTTTTTTTTCTTGGCATCATCAAAACAGCCATCTTTGGTGGCATCTGGGTGAATGACTGTTTGTACAAAAACTTGTGAGGTTTCATCCATCAGAAGATAGTGACTTCCCTCAAGATAGATAACAAACATGCCAGATTGTGCAATTTCTGGGTAGATAACATTAGCAAATTCTTGTTAGCATTATCTTACCTCAAATGCAGGAATGGTGTATCAGAAACATGGCAGTAACTGTAGTCTGGTTTCTTGTTCATATGTCTGAACTACATTTTCCAGCAGCATGAATCCATTGGAGACAATATGACTAACATTTGTTAAACTAGGGGTCAGACAGAGGCAGACAAAGGTATGACAGAGCTAGGCCATGTTCCCTCCAAGGCTGGACAGGAGGATCCGTGGTGGATGATCCAAATAACTGATGTCAGAATCTGCTGGGCATCACCAAGACAGGCTATCACCTCTGTTTTTAATCATTCTTGATTATCTTCTAAACAGGGTCAAGTAAGGGGCCTACACAAAGACATCACTATCCTGCAGCCCATAGAGAGAGAGCTATCACCTGCCTGACTTCCCAGCTGACAAGAAACCACCATCCCATTTCAAAGGAAATGGCAACAGGGAGGGGCAAAGCAATCTCACTGCTGAGACAGACCTCAGCTCTGTGGGTGTGAAAATAATGACACAAAATCTAACAGTCTAACTTCCCATTAATGCAGCTTGCAGCTGGCAAAATGTGTCACATACCTCGGAAGGAGCAGGAGAAATGTTACAGAGTGCCTTTTGGCCCCCTGCTAGGGGCTGAGTTTGAAGAGGCCCACAATCTCCTCTCTCCTCCCTTGTGTTATGCTCAAGGTCTTGGTTTTGGGCAAAAAGAAAGAACTTACTTTCATATAAGTAAAGTGAAGAACTTATTGTTAGTTGAGATCTGCAGAGTATATTATTGCTAATCCAAATCTAATTGATAGAGAAAATGGAGGAATAACAAGGCAGTAAAAATTTCAATATGGTGAAAAGTGGCTATAGTAACATTAATAATACAATTACAATACACTAACTTTTTATTCATTTTCTTAGGATTATGCTCACCCTTCCGTTGTTCTTCTATGTCTTAAAGTCCTACAATCATAGGAAGAGAATATGCTGAGTTGGAAGGGACCCATCAGGATCATCAAGTCCAGCTCCTGTCCTTGCATAGCACACCCCAAGAGTCACACCATGTGCCTGACAGCATTGTCCAAATGCTTCTTGAGCTCTGTCCGGCTGGTGCTGTGATCCCTTCCCTGAGGAGCTGTTCCAGTGCCCAACCACCCTCTGGGTGAAAAACCTTTTTCTAGTATGCAACCTAAACCTCCCCTGACACAACTTCAGGCCATTCCCTCAGGTCCTGTCACCGTCACCTCAGAGCAGGGATCAGTGTCTGCCTCTCTGCTTCCCCTCATGAGGAAGCTGTAACTGCAATGAGGTCTCTCTTCAGTCTACTATTCTCCACGCTGAACAGACCAAGTGACCTCAGCTGCTCCTCACACAGCTTCTGCTCCTGACCCTTCACCATCCTCCTGGCCCTTCTTTGGACACTCTCTAATGGTTGAATGTTTTTTCTACTGTGACACCCAAAACTGCCCCCAGCACTCAAGGTGAGGCTGCCCCAGTGCAGAGCAGAGCAGGACAATCCCCTCCCTTGCCCTACGCTGTGCCTGATGGCCCCCAGGACAGGGTTGGCTCTCCTGGCTGCCAGGGCACTGCTGGCTTGTGTTCAACTTGCCATTGACCCAGAGTCCCAGGTCCCTTCCTATGGTGCTGCTTTCCAGCATCTCCTTCCCCAGTCTGTCCGTACATCCAGGATTGCCCCACCCCAGGTGCGGAATCCAGCACTTTCCCTTGCTGAACTTCACGCAATTGGTGATTGCCCATTTCTCTCATTTGTCAAGGTCTCTCTGCAGGGCCTC
>VZTX01008263.1:75819-135138 GCA_013400915.1 Pardalotus punctatus | reverse complement strand
CTGCTGGCTTGTGTTCAACTTGCCATTGACCCAGAGTCCCAGGTCCCTTCCTATGGTGCTGCTTTCCAGCATCTCCTTCCCCAGTCTGTCCGTACATCCAGGATTGCCCCACCCCAGGTGCGGAATCCAGCACTTTCCCTTGCTGAACTTCACGCAATTGGTGATTGCCCATTTCTCTCATTTGTCAAGGTCTCTCTGCAGGGCCTCTCTGCTCTTGTGGGTGGCAACAGCTCCTCCCAGTTTTGTACCTTTTGTGAACTTGCCCAGCATCCCTTCCAGTCCTGCATCCAAGTTTGTAAAGATGTTGAAGAGCACAGGGCCAAGGATGGAGCCCTGTGGAACCCCACCAGTGACAGGTCCCCAGTCTGATGTCACCCCAGTCACTGTAACCCTCTGTGTCCCTCCCCTGAGCCAGTTGCTCACCCATCACAGGATGTGTTTATCCAGCTGTGAGCTGGACATTTTGTCCAGAAGGATCCTGTGAGAGACAGTATCAAAAGCTCTGCTAAAATCCAAGAAGATTATATCAGCTGGCTTCCCTTGTTCAGCTAGACGGGCTACCCCATTGTGGAAACCATGTATGATAAGCAGGACTTTCCCCTTGTAAAGCCTTGCTGACTGTGACTGATACCTGCATTGTCCTCTAGGTGCTTTTCAACATGTCCCACAAAAAACATTTTCCATGAGTTTACCAAGCCCTGAAGTTAGACTGACAGGACTGTAATTTCCAGGGTCCTCCTTCTTACCTTTTTTTGAAAATTAGGACAATGTTTACAGTCAGCTAGGACCTCTCTGGATTCCCAAGATGCTCATAAATCAAGAGAGGCCTTGTGATGACATCAGCCAACTCTTTGAGGATTCTCAAATGAATACCATCAACCCCATGGATTTGTAGGGATCCAGACAGAGCAGCAGATCCCACACGAATTCAGGGTTGATAGGGAGTTGATCATTCTTGCAGTCATGGTCCTCCAGCTCACAGCACTGAGACCCCCTTGGTCCATCATCCATGCTGAAGACCGAGACAAAGAATGCATTAAACAAGTCAGAATCTCCAGCTTGCAGAATGACTTAAATCTGTAAATCTTCAGCTTCTGGTGTCTTTTCTTGAAAAATTATCACACTGATGCTTCAGGATCTACTTGAGGTCATTTGTCTATGTTTCCTAAGATGCAATTACATATTTTTCTTTTTTTCACTAGTCTGCAGCTACAGGCAACCTTGCAGGTAAATCTACTGTATGTGGTTTATTCCACATACACCAAAGGCTCTTTTTTTGTTGTCTTTGCTACTCCTAAACCCAGTTTTGTCCAGCTCCAAGTCCATATTTCTCTAACTGACCAGTGATGGGGAGCTGCAAGGTTTCCAATGCCAAACCTATACCCTAGATTTCATCATTTCATGCTCTTTACTGCTCTAAGCTCCATGCTGTGTGTCCATCCTGGTATTTTTCAACCCTGTGTTGTATTAGATGTAAACATCTCCATTACTCATAGAAGTACTAATTGTTATTTCTATCTATATAGATCTGCACCGTACAAAGAAAATAAAAATTAATTGCTGTAGGCGACTCATCAGTTAGAGAAATTTCTCTCACAGAAAGTAAAATAAAACTATGGGCCGATCAAGAAATGTTCAGACAAAACAATCCTTGTCCAGAAGCTCTGCAAAAGCTGAGTGTCTGTAGCTAACAATGGCAGTGCCAGGTTACAGGGCTGCCTTGCTGCACTTTCCAGCACTTCTTGTCTGCCCTCTCAGGGAGTTAGGCAAGATGTGTGGAGGTGGCCTTTAAATTTTTATGATGTAGTACATCCAGTGCTAGTCCATATGTCTGTAATTGAATATTCATTGATGAAAGAGATTATTCAGATTTTGGAAGTTTTACAGATCAATAGTTATGAATGAAACAGCAAAGCAAGGAACCACTCATTTTAATTTTTAACTTCCAAATTAAACCGTGGTGCACAAACACGTATTTCAGGACCCTCCAAACCACGAGTACTGTGCTGCCTAACTGGAATCAAAGGTTTGAATTGTTTATGTTAAAGGCATGAGAAAATCTTTCTTGTCAGATAATTCCCTCGGCACTGTGATTTTTTTAATTTCAGCTGTTCGTAACACATAAAGGGTAGTAAGCAGATGGAACTAGTTTACATGCACCCATTCATCTGAATTCTTTTTAAAAAGGGATGTTTATAGTAAGATCTGTTTTGCTGAAGCCTTTAAAGTCATTGTAATGGAGACAGAACAGTATAGAAAGCCATCCATAATTGGATTCCCAAAACTGCCATGTGGGGATTTGGCAGTTTCTCCTAGTCAGCATTGACAAAGCCACAGTTCATGAGTTCTAGCCAGAGCCGCCTGGCTCAGTGGTCTGCTTCATCTGTGAAGAGCATGCCCAGACTGGATGCTGGAGGTTGATACTGGAAAAAACAATCTACAAACCAAACTCTACAGAGCCAGAGATAGTGGAGAAGGGCTCTGTCTTTACCTTCATCCCATATGCATGCCCTGTGAGAGCTGTGGGCTCAGGTCAGTGCCCCGTTCCGCGACCACAGGTCCCCCACCCCTCTGCTGGGTGTTGTGAATGTCTGTGGGGGACATTTTCTCTCTTGGAAGCTTTGGGGGACATTGACCCCAAACTCCCTTGGGCTTGCCTGGAATGGGTCAAAGACACCTATACATGTCCACTGTTCAAGCAGGGAATGCATGTGCTCATTTTGACTGAGACACTTGGCCAGAGATCTAAAACTTAGAGACTTATGGAACTGGACGTGGTGCTAAGCAATTTTGATTCCACGAAAGCTGGAAAGTAGCATGCTCAGAAAGCCCAGCCTGGAATTACAAACGATCTAGCCTGGAATTACAAACCTCTAAGTCTGACTTCTATACCAGGAAAATGGGAAGAAAGGAGGAGTTTATCAGTGTGTGTGCAGGTGGCCAAGAAGGCCAGTGGCATCCTGCCCTGGATCAGCAATAGTGTTGCAGTAGGAGCAGGCCAGTGACTGTTCCCCTGTGCTGGGCACCACACCTCGAATTCTGACTTCAGTTCTGGGCCTCTCACTTCAAAAAGGACATTGAGGTGCTGGAGAGCGTCCAGAGAAGGGAAACAGAGCTGGAGAAGGGTCTGGAGCACAAGTCTGATGAGAAGCAGCTGAGGGAGCTGGGCGTGTTTATCCTGGAGGAAAGGAGGTTCAGGGGAGACCTTATCACTCTCTACAGCTCCCTGAAAGGAGATTGTAGCCAGGTGGGAGTCGATCTCTTCTGCCATGGCTCAAGCCAAAGGATGAGAAAAAATGGCGTTAAATTATACCAGGAAAGCTTCATACTAGATATGAGGGGGAAGAAAAGATCTCTGAAAGTGTGGTCAGGCATTGTCCAGAGAGATGGTGGAGTCACCATCTCTGAAAGTGTTCAGGAGGCATCTGGAAATTAATTTTCTGCTCCCCAGAGCACACACCAGCATTTGGGAATATGTTTAGGGGTTATTGTGGTGCTGGGTTGACAGCTGGACTCAGTGATCTTGAAGGCCTTCTCCAACCTTGATGATTCTGTGATTCTGTCACTCTGAGGACTGTACTTAGACTTTTTTCTCCTGTTCTTCTTGTGCACGTGCATCTGTGCTATGCAGGCACTTGACCTGGTTGCCAGCAGTGCTGTTTCCAGCACTGGAAAGTGTTAGGGCCACACCATGTGTCTCCTTCTCCTCAGGCTTTGGTCATGAGTCCCAGCAAATTTGTGTTAAAGCCCTGATTGCAAGGTTGGCAAGCCTGTTGGCAGAGACATCCTTGCTGGAGTTTTACAACCACATCACCTCTTTCCTTCCAGCCCTCATTTATCAGTGAGGATGCATTAATCTGTTTTGAGATCTGAGCCTGAGTTTCAGTCTGCTGACTCATCCCTGAACCTCTTCTTCAGAGCCAGAGAAAACAGACATTCACTGAGGTAACAGCAGCTCCTGTGCCAAGGTGACACCAGCTCAGGTCTGCTGTGCAGAGGAGCCTGGCAATAGCTCATCCTCTGGGTGGCAGAAGACATGGAGGCCGTGGAGAGAAGGGGCTCTGAGACATCAGAAAGCCCTCTAGAGCAATGGTGTATCCCCAGCCATGCTGCTGAATATCCCCAGCATGCTGAGTGCCAAATTGTGTCAAGCATCCCCTGCTTGGGAAAAGCATCCAGCTCGCGTATCACCAGTGCATTTCTGAAGTCAGGAACCAAAACAGCTCCTGCTAATTTGGAGAGGAAGCTCTAGCAAATAACAGGAAAAATACATCCCATTTGTGGTTGTTTTAGAAATGGTACCACACAGGCTGAAGTCATAGCTGCAGTCAGTTTGGCTCCGTGGGCTGGCAAACCAGCATTCCCTGCCCTGGCAGCCAGCACAGCTCCCCCCTCGCTGTCCTGTCCAGATGCTCCTGCAGCAGTGCTTGGCCTGGCTCTGCCCTCTCCTGTACAACTACTGACACTGCTTTCCACCACCTTTTCCTCTCCTGCCTCATGGCGCCTGCGTGATCCCAGATACCTGTAAAAATCCACATTTCAGAGGACTGGGAGGGGGGTAAAAAAACGATCAAGACTCCGGCTCTTGGCATCTTGGCATACGTCTGTGTCAAGAGCAGAGACTTCACAACCACTCTTCCTTTCCCAGGCCTTTATGGTTGTCTTTAGGGAGGCCTCTCTGAGGAGCAGCTTGCTGAAACCTTCTCCTCTCTGGTTTTGGCTCCCTCCTCTTTCCCCCCTTTACTGAAGACAGATTGTTCTGGTTTTTGTTGTAGCAAGCTGCAGACTGTTAGTGTTCTATTCTTCGCTACTTCCCCCACTTTGCAATGATTAAGGACAGCTTTTCAGCATCAAAAGGTATTTGATCCCACTATATGCTGGGCCCATTTAACTGTTTTCTTATGTGTACAAAAGAGAGAGAGGGTTGAGCACAGAAGTTTCTCATGCATGTCAGACTTCCATCGCATTGTTTCACTGTGGTTGACAGAAAATTGCCAATATTTTTGAGAAATGTAGTAGAATTAAAAAAAAACGCTAACACACACTACATTGGTTTTTCTACTTGGCCTAAAATATTAAAGAACTTAAACTCATTATTTCAAGGCACAGGATAATAATAATCAATTTTTAGCAAACATTAGTTGCTAAACTACTTAGAAACTAAAATATCTAGTGTTTTCATTTTCCATTCTCCAACTGAAAACAGCCTTATGGTAGATTTTCAAGAAAAGAAAAAATTTAAAAATAACTGCCTCCATTTCTGGAATGTTTCTAGTCTCAAACCACCTTCAAAAAAACTTGTCAAATGCATTTAGCAGCTGACACAGCATTAAAAAATCCAAAATCTGTTTGTGCTTCTCCATAAAGAGGGGAAAAGGCAAGTAAAGGTAAAAGTTAGGAATGCTGTAGCCAGGCTGAGCAATCCATGGTGCAGGCGCTGCTGGCAGGGTGCAGCCTTCAGGCTGGGAAAGCTCCTGAGCCCAGAGGGGTGAGCTGAGGGTCACTGCTGAGGGGCCAGACCCGTGTGGAGCCTGGGCTGGGGACAGGACCAGCAGGCAGGCTGGTGTGACCACCATCACAGGAATTTGCTCAGTAGCATGAGCACAGTCTGCATGTGCCAGCTGCTCTCTGCTCTGGAGAGCAGACAATTAATTTCAGCTGGATAACTATGAACCACACAGGGAGACAGCATTTTTGGATATAAAAGCATTTTATTTAGAGTCAGAGTTCAGTTGGGTTTGGAACTAGATGGTCTGTAAGGGCCCTTCCAACACAAACCGTTCTGTGATTCTGTAATTTAATTGGATTACAGCTTGGTTTAAAATCAGAATACTTTTCCCTTGACAGTGAATTTAGCATGGGGGTTTCTTTTTTCGTGTATAGGAAATCTTCTTTATTTTAATGGCAGGAAAAAACCACAAAGGCTTATCCTGTAAAATTAGTCTGTTGCATAACTGTTCTGAGACTTCATGCTTGCTATTTTTTTAACCTGTATTCCGCACAAACCTACCAGGATTTCCCTACCCAGGACAAGCATATATGCTCATATCTGTATTTCTCATAGCTGAAGAGTTTCTCCACAATGATGGTTGTAGGTGGCACATTAAGAAACAGCTAGCACTTGTAAACTAAACTGCAAAACACCCAGAGCCACTTTTTTTGGAAACACTTCTTATAAATCTTCTAAGGCATTTCTTAATATCTTCCTTCCTGCCTAAATTCAACAAGAAATCTGAATTTTTAGAAACTTCAATTGACTTAAATTGATTCTGTCATGAGGTTATAGATCATGCTAGACCTCACAGTGTATTTTTCTTAGTAGATTCAATCCAGTGCTGAACTACAAACTAAGCAGACAATTCAGGCTGTTCAGACCAAAACCAACAATCAAACGTGTATTTATGTATTCAGTGCTAGATAGAAAATTATGAGGTGAAATTCCAGAGTTCTGATGAAATCTCTAAATTCTTTATGATAAATTCTGAATTCACTGAACTCTGCTTACAGCTTCATGATCAGTAACAGAGCAGGTACAACGAAGCAAATTTCATCACACCCTGATGTAATCTGAGACACCTGAAAGCCTGTTAATAATTTTTCAGATTGGTAACTCATTAACCAGCTCAGAAACAGCACAGAGGATTGTAGAGTAAGCATCCATGTGTGTCTGTATATGCAAGAAAGACAGCAGAAGGCAGCTGAGTATCCAGATATTAAATTATTTTTTTGCTTTCAAGAGCACATCCCTGTTGTTTCAATCTACTGCACCCCTCTGACAGTCAATGTAAATTGTACATCTGAAGAATTTCTTTACTCAGAGGGGATGCCGAATTCCAGGGACCAACTTGTTGTTCAGTGAAAACCATTCCTCCAGCCCTCAATGCCTCAGTTTTGTCTTTGCAGGCAGCAGCTCAGGCAATGTTCATAGCCCTTTATCTCTTTTGCATTCCCAGGATGTCTCTGGAGATCAATTCACAAACCAAAGACAGTGGATGGAGGGATGTTATATTTTCACAAAATCAATATTTCTGAATCAGTAAATGATTAAATAAGCATTGTTCCCTGCTTGTGCATTAATGTGCAGATGAGAGCTATAAAAGCACATTCTAAGTCTTGCACAAGCTTTGGTTTAGTACCAGGAAGTACCTGTTGATGAGAGATAAGCAGCCTGCCAGGATGCAAGTGGTATTAGTCTAGCAATTGCCTAAAATAATTTTCTGCTTTTGCCAGGAAGCGATGCACTTTTTCATTCTTGCTCAGTGTTTCATCTGTGGCCAGAACAGGGCTCTCCCTTCATTTCCCACGTGCTCTCACACTGACTTGTATGTGCTGCCTTTGCTATCGGCCTTGATCTTATGTGCTCACCTAGCGGCTGCCCCAGAGGGCCCGGGAACACACACAGGCTATTTCCTACCCCTATGGACTCTATCAACATCCTGATTCCTTACCGCAGTGTTACTTTATCTTACTGACAATGTTTGTGACCTTCTGCAGACAGAGTTGCTAATAGCTGTGTCTAGGCAGAGAGCAATTTTTCCTCATCATAGGGGTGTTTAACCTTTTCAGCTTTCTTCCTGCTGGAGATGAACACAAGCTCAGCATCTCCCCAGAGGTTCTAACCACCGGTGGGTCTTCAAAGTGACAATTAATCATCAGGAAAAAAAAATACACGAGGGGTTTGTTTTTTTTGTGAAACACAACCGACAGTCTTTTACTTACATACTTCTATTATGTTTCGAGTAAATGATTGAACCAGAGAGGTTTTTCAGCCCTATCAACTATGAAAGCAGAGAAACATGTTGTAAAAGCACAGCCCTACCCCAGGCCTCAAGGGCAATCAGCACTTCCCCACAGGCACTTTCCCTCGGTCTTCTTGCTCAGTGAGGGGCAGCACAAGGTGTCCCCCCCGCTCTCCAGCCTGTGTGGGAAAAGAAAAGAATAAAAGGCATTATTTTTAAAAGAGGTAAAATAAAAAGGCGTTCAAAACTCCACGGCAATTGTCCAGGGAAGCAGGGTAATTGCAGGTTGGGCCAGCCGCAGCCTCCAGTGTCACCTTGGAGACCGGCTGGTAAACTCCAGGCCTCCCAAAAAAGGGGGGCCGAGGCAGCCGGGTGTGTAAACAAGTAAAACGAGATGGATAAAGGAAGTCTTGCAGTGAGGCCGCGGCCCATTATCACCTGAACTTGTTGCTTGAGCCCGGCAGTGGGGAAGCCAGAGAGGCACAACACCATCCCAGACCCCCGAACACCTCCCAGTCCCGAGGGGAAGCACCAGGTTCAAGACAGCACTGCAGGTAAAGGATTTTTTCACCTGTTTGCTACCTCGCTGTGTGTTTCTCCGATTGGCCAAGTGCAGTTATTTTTAATACACATATATAATTTTTTATATATATGCTACACAAAGATATATATGCAAAAGAGCAATTGCAGTAATGTCCACCTGCCAGAAGATTGAAGCTGGATGGTGCCGGTCACGATGGAAAAAGAGAGATGAGAGGGGTCAGTGGGGCTGGGAAGCCAGATTTTTAAGGGGATGTTTAGATGGTTGTCAAATACTCCTGCAGCTTCCACGCTCTTAATAATCTAATGAAATTAGAAGAAGTAAACTAAATGTGTGCAATTGGTTTAGGCCACTTAACCTATTCTTAGATCCTGAGACCTTCTGCCCTGGGATGGGTGGTGTGCTACTCATGTCTTCAGCCAGGACAGGGGCTTTCAGGAACCTGGGCAATCCAGAGGTAAGTATGGGACTCTGCCTGTCATATTGCAGTGTTTTTTAGGATTTTCATAGGAGGCTCTTGGGCTCTGCTGAAGGATAACATCTAAACAAATGTTGCAGAGCCTAGACTGAATTTGATTCTTTCAAGGTTTAATCCTCAGACATGGAGGAATGTAAAGCCTAAGATTCTTCTGGAAAAATACAACCCAAAATTTAAAGGTTTGTATTTGTTGGGAATAAATGCAATCATTTCCGTTTGGCCTGCACAACACAACATCACCCATAGAAACAAACAACGCCGATAGTGTGGGGTATTGTAATTGTTCATAGCCTAGGCTGTTAAACAAAACAAAACAAAACAAAACTCTAGCATTCAAAATTAAAAGAAACGCTGCTGGTTAGTTTCACCGAGGGAGACATCTGATAATCTGGGATCCAATATACAAATTAAAACCATGTGGAATTACCATTACAACCTGTTCTTGTTTTATTAATGGTATTAGTATGTAACACATTTGTACACAGTGCAGAGAACTGTTATATTCAGCAAACCCTGATTGAATCTGTAATTGCTTCACATTATCAAAAAAGGGCAAGAGCAAAATGAAAGGAGAGCAAATAACATGTGAATTAGTGTGATTCCTCCCTCCTCTCACTGATTTGGGATCTCTTTTCTTACAATACAGCCTAGGAATGGTTTACCTCTAACTTAAGCCTGCAGCCAACAAAAAAAGGAAAGTGATAGAAGTGTCGCTATGGACCAGGCTTGCATGTAGCAGGTTTTATATTTGACTAGTTTTCTGTATTTTCTGGATGTATAGAAAGGGTTCTCAAATGCTTACTGCCATGCGGCACAGGAAGCCAAGTCCTGTTTAAGAGGCTTTAGTGTTATGTGAAAGTGCAATTACCTTAGAAACAGACTTTAATTGCTGAGTTTTGTATAGAAATGTTGTTGGTGATTTTGTAACTGTGCATTATAGCAAATGCAGATTTGCAAAGAGTAGCAGAAATACTTACTATTAGTGATTTTAACCATGATGTGTGGGGGGAAAAAAGTGGGAATATCTTTACCCATGGTATTAGTGAGATTGTTGGAGTGCTCTGACCCATGTCAGAAGGAAAACTGAAAAAAAATTGAAAACTTCAAGAGCAACAGCAGAATTATCTGACATCTGGAAATTAATTTTGTACCAGGAGTCCTGAGCTCTGCCTAATTACCAAGCCAAAGTGGCTTTAAAAGGGACCTTCAAGTGCTTACACCTGGACATGTTTTTAATAGGTAGCTCTTTAATCTTGTAAAAGAGAGTAAATTAGCATCTAATGATGGGAGAAATTCAGACTAGAAACAACATCCATTAAAAGAAAAATTTTTCAATACTGGAACAACTTAGCCTAGAGATGGGCAGTCATGAGGTAGAAATCCTTGTAGATATCAGAGCAAACTTTATTCTTACTGCAGAAATAACAGGAGATTGGCCAGTTTCAGTGGCTTTTATTGAGGTAGAGGAGATCATAATAGATATCAAAACAGATAATCCCTCCCCTGCCTCAATTCATGAGTCTTACTGCAATGATTATTTGATGTACATTGCAGTATTCTGGAAATCACTCCACTGAAGCTGAGGCAAGGAGATGCTACACACTTTTCATGGTGTGTGTGTTTGTGTAGATTTCTGCAGCGTCCAGTAGAGATGAATTATGTCCTTGTTAGTCCCAGGATTTATAGATCTCTATAAAAACATAACATAATATAGAGAGAAGCGCACTGCACGGTGATATGCTTGTATCATGTGCTCTGCATATAGATGTATGGTTCCTATATATAATATACAAGCAATAGTACATTATTCCATAATGTAAATATATTTTGCACTTTGTTTATGTAATCTCACTGTATTTTATAGTCTTTCCAGCTAAACATTTCCCCTTAAGGACAGGTCATTGTTTGCAGAAAACATTTTTGGCTGCTGATGTCACACAGCTGTAAGATCTTCCTGGTCACTGGTTAATGAGTTCCCAGAAGATATTGCTTGTTCTGTCTGAAGCAAAGGCCAAAATGGACTATATTTTACCTCTCTAGACTGCTACAGTAAGCTAATACAGAAACCATTTAGGGAGTACAAAACCATTTTATTTTTCTGTTTTTCCAAGCCCAGCTGGAGTCATCTGAAGCAGTTATAAAATTGAGCATATGTGGCATTACAAGCAGCCATAGCCAATGCTCTGTAATAGTGTAGTTAAGATGAAACAGTTTAATTCCATGTTTCTTAGAAGTTTTGTCTGACCATTTCAATTCAACACTTCTGCACGTGCAATGACAAAAGGATTGGAAGTGCCACATGCACTGACAATGCCTCATGGGGATGCTCAACTTCATCTCCTCATCCCAGTGCTGCCTCAGCAGAGCACCAGCTGCCCTCTGAGTCAAGAACTCTGCTGTAACTTCTGTGACTCTTTTGTGCCCTGATCCTGTGATGTTTTAAAGGCTGGAAAATATTTTGAGAGTCTGAAGACCCATCAGCCAGGCTCTGGAGCTGCAGTCTTGGCCCTGAACAAGTGCCCAGGATTCATTGTGGCCCTAAATTATCAGTATGGGCATGGACAGCCCTGCTGTTCTTAGCACTAGGCACAAATAATCCCTGTGGGAGAGGGAGTGTCTCTGCCCGCCCAGGCGTGCTGCTTTTTGGTGCTGCTGTTGTAGCACTGTAGATTCACAGGATGGTTTTCCCTATTTTTATTCCACTGTTTTCCTCTGAGGGAAGCTGGAAGTAATCCTGGTGTGGTAAATACTGTGAAAGTTTCAGGTATTAATTTGTTCCTCAGTTGTGTGAAAGGAGCAGTAGGTGTCATGGGTAGGCGACTGCTGTTGCTCAGACATGCAATGACAGGAAACAGCTCAGAGAATCGGGACCTCAGTGGAACGAAAGTGAATCAAAGGCAGAGGTCCTCACACAGGGTTATTTTTGTCTCCCTGTGGCCAAATGTAACTCTAAACCTGGCCAGGTGGAGGAGGCTTGGCAAGGATGCTGCAGGTACAGGGGCGGCCATGCTCTCCTGAGTGCATCCACCAGTTGTCACAATGTTCTCACACTGTAGGCAGAAAATTCTTACACACAATTTCCTGTCTGCATCTGGATCAATGACAGGGTGGTTGGCTGAGCCCTCCTTTCATGGTTGGTGGCCTATATTGGCAATTTCCGCTTCTGACTGAAGGAAATAAGGAAAAGGCAATAGAGGGTTAAAATTAGTCCTCATGAAAAAGTTGCCACTAGCAGCTTGCAAGGGAGGGATTTGGGATGCTCTGTGTGCTAAGACAGGTTTCAGCACTATGTCTGAATGTGAATCCACGCCACACCAGTGTTTTGGTCTTCCAGATGCCGGGCACAGCAAGGCATGACCGAGAGATGGCAATGCAAGCAAAAAGAGACCTGTCCAAAACAACTGACCCTGTAGAAAGACTTCGCCTGCAGTGTTTAGCTAAGGGATCAGCAGGCATCAAAGGACTTGGCAGGTGAGTATAAGAAGTCAAACCCATTATTCAGCCTAATAGTTTTCGCTGCAAGAAGCTCACAGGCTTAGGGGCCAAAACTTCAGTTTCCTCATTCCAGTGCAAATGCCACAGCCCACAGAGCCTGGCATTGGGGCTCATGTGTTTTGGAACACAGAACTGACCTGCTCAGCTTTTGAAGGATTAAAGACTGTGAATCCCTCATGGGAAAGTGCTTCTGCAAGACCCAGAACAAATCCTGCCAGGAAAAGTAAGAGAACATAAACCATGTATCTCTGGTGTTTTCTAAAATTTTTTCAAGTATTTCAACACTGGGGATTTTATGCTGTCTTTCCTTCAGGGTGTAATTCCCTTGTGGTTTATGGAAGGCACCTGAACTCTTTTTGCAAGTATCCCACCCCTAGGAAAGGGGAGCTGCATCACACCCTGAGACCCCCTCCCAGGCCCCATAAACTACAAAGGTATCCAGGTGGTGACAAATGGGACCTTCATCTAAATGTTCAGCTTACAGAGGGCTATAATGAACAGGAACACTATGGCAGCCTTTCCCTCATTTAACTTCAGATGTGTAATGTTCAGGCATCCCATCTAAACAAGTAATCTCTGCTGCCAAGAAGTGTAGGGGGTGTTTTTGGTTGGGTGGTTTTATTCCTTTTTTTTTTTCCCTCTCAGAACATGGAACAAGAGGAAAATGTTATGTCTGTAAGGTGATGCTGTACGCCAGCAGTGTGCTAAACCACTGCAGCACTCTCCATGTATTCCTATGTATTTTCCTTGGATTTCATGTTTTCCACAGAGTGTTTCGGATTATGGATGATGACAACAGTAGAACCCTTGATTTCAATGAGTTTCTGAGAGGACTGCATGATTATGCTCTGATGATCAATAAGGAAGAAGCACAGGAGCTTTTCCAGATATTTGATAAAGACGGCAGTGGAACAATTGATTTTGATGAATTTCTTGTTACACTGAGAGTAAGTCTGCGAATTAATGTTGTTATTGCATTAAACGGATTAAAATATAGCAGAACAGAACAGAACAAAATACAATAGAATATTTGCAAATAAACTCTTGCCAAATCTCACTTCTTTGTTGGCCATTTTATGACACCTCTCTTTATAACACGAACTAATTCAGGGGACAGTTTCTCTAATCCACCACAGTGATTTATTTTGTCAGATCTTTTCTTTTCTCTGCTGAAGCCTAAACAATTAAGATAGAAAATATTACTACTTAGAGTAATTAGCAATTTCTTGTTGAAAATATTTTAAATGGGCAGATCAAAAAAGTGTTTTAGGTAACATTTTCTCTCTTATTGTCCATTAGCCTCTGTATTGGTAGACACTGAATAGTCTCAATCACATTGCTCTTTTGATGATATATTGCCCTTTCTAGCTCATGGATGGTATAGACTATCACCAGTTTGTCGTTCCATGTACCTTGGAAGTTTTACTGCCAGCAACAGCAAGTAATTGAACTCAGAACTGGGCAAGTAGTTGGCAAATGCAAAATGATTCTCTTAATATTTCTTTACAGCCTCCCATGTCCAATGCAAGGAAAGAGATCATCATGCAGGCTTTTCGGAAGTTAGACAAGACTGGAGATGGTGTCGTAACAATTGAAGACTTACGAGGGGTATATAATGTAAAATATCATCCCAAATACCAAAATGGGGACTGGACAGAAGATCAAGTTTTCAGAGCCTTTCTGGATAATTTTGATACACCCTATGACAAAGATGGGAAGGTAAGTGAAGCACCTAATATCAAGCCATGAAATCACCATCAGACTCAGAATCTGACTTATGTTATTAAGTGTGGGAGTAATTGCAGTACCAAACAACCATTTGCATCACATTTATAGGAAAAAGCAAAGTAATGCATAACCTGTGCTTAGCACTGCTGGTATAGCTTGCACATTGTGAGGCAAAGGGGCTCTGCAGGAGGTACAGGGGTGGTTTTGTGATTGCATTAAGGCTTGTAGCCTTAATAATCTAGTTTCGTAGATTACTCTAAGTATGTCTTCAGACTACCCTATGAAATTGCTGATTTCCAAGATCCACGTAAACTGAAGGATTTTTCGCTTCTTAGGACAAAAAATAGTAGAATCTGGTTCAAATGCAGGTTCCCATGTATGTTAAATACTTTACAGTTTGTTCTTCTCCAGTGTAATTACTAAGACACTTGACTTGGAAATCAACCCATAGAGACAGAGTTGAGGGATGATGGGGCTGCAGGTGCTGCCACCAGCTGTGTGCCCTGAGGAGCCACAAGCTGGGACAGAGCTGGGAGCCCTTCCTGCCCTCTGGCTCAACTCTCTGGTGCAGATGCAAAACCTGGGCACCCTCTGTGATGGACTTCTGATGCATGTGCTCTGCAACCACCTCTGAGCCAAGCATGCTCTGTTTCCCCATGTTAAGTGTTTGCAAGCTTCTTTGGTCTGAACTTACATCTGTCTGACAGCTCAGAGCAATCCTGGGTCTCTGTGGTTCACGTGGTGATACTCTCAGTCTGAGCAGTTCATAATAACAAACTGGGCTGTAAGTTTTTCTCAGCACTCTGTGGAATGTCTTTAACACTCCCCACTCTCCAGGCTGCACCTGGGTTTTCACAACTGCATTGCACTGGTGACTCCTGCCTGGCGGCTGACTGCTCCACCCCAGTCCTTCACTTGCTTTGTTCCCAACACCCAGACTCTCAGTCGTAGAGAGGTGATGGGTTTTATTTACCTTGGGCATGACTTTGCATTTAGTAAAGCTGAGTTTCATCCCTGCTGCTGTACTGTCATCCTCTGAGGTACCAGTTCTGAGCCAGCTATCCCCTTCCATCTCCACAGCAGTGGTGACTAGCAAATGTCAAACAAAATGTGCCTGCTTTTTGTGCTGAGGTCACACATGAACACATTAAATGAGTTTCCAAAGTGATCCTTGAGGAGTTCAGTGCCTGGTTACTCTGAGCACCCACGTCTTGTTCATCAATCCTAATAGTAGTTCACCTCCTTGCTGTTTCTTCTGAGAACAGACTGTGGCTTTCCTGAATAAGAATACACTAATGATACGGAATACCTAAAATGTTTTTAGCAGAAATGCCTCAAGGTTGAGCATTTGCTAGAAAGGTCCTCTTCACCGTGATCTTGCTGGGTGTCTCTGAAATAGGCAGGTTCAGTGAGGCCTGTAATCAGTTCATGGTGGTAGGAGAGCCTGGAGTGGTCCCTTCTCCTTTTTTTTCATGTTTCTCCAATTCCTCAACCACACAATGCAATCAGAGCAAATATCATGAAATCATAGAATATGATGAGTTAGAAAGGACCCATCAGAATCATCAGGTCCAGCTTCTGGCCCTGCACAGCACACCCCAAGAGTCACAGCATGTGCCTGAGAGCACTGTCCAAATACTTTTTGAGCTCTGTCAGGTTGGTGCCGTGATCCCTTATGTGGGGATCTGTTCCAGTGCCCAACCACCCTCTGGGTGAAGAACCTTTCCCTGATATCCAAACTAAACCTCCCCTGACACAACTTCAGGCCATTCCCTCAGGTTCTGTCTCTGTCACCACAGATAAGAGATCAGTGCCTGCCCCTCTGCTTCCCCTCATGAGGAAATTGTAGACTGTGTTGAATCTCCTCCAGGCTGAACAGACCAAGTGACCTCAGCCACTCCTCACACAGCTTTCCCTCCAGACTCTTCAGCATCCCCATGGCCCTCCTTTGGACACTGTCTCATACTCATAGCTTACTGTCTTTTTGATACTGTTTTGTGTTGTTCTTTGTGATGTTTATTCAAAGAATGATCTACATGGTTTGAGAATTAAGATATCACAAGAGAGATGCACTTTTTCTCTTGGCTAATTTGATTTTTTTTAATGGTAATTTTAAAACCTCAAGATACCCAAGAAAGCTATTCAAAACTTAGATATTTGAAAGAATATTTGTTTCATTAAGTGAGACTTGTTTAGAGCAATGATATTTTCTCTCTATAGGTGGATACAAAGTTTTGAGCTGTCTCTGAATTGTATTGGAAACCCCATCCATTTTAATTAATAATAATGCAAATAACCAGATAATAGCATCCCTGGAAAAAAGTACATTAAAAAACATTTATCTTCTTAGGCAGCAGTGATTATAACTTCAGTTCCTGGTAAGGTTAGTTAAACTTCACATGTTTCATCTCCATCCAAGTGTTCTGGAGGACAAGAGCTCTTGTTTCTAGCAAAGTGAAATTAAGCAAATTTTAAGTGTCTTAATTCCTCTTGTTGGATTCCTTTTTGTTAGCAACAACATAAAATAGCAGATGTTCAGGTTCAGTAAGAGTTCTTAATGTGTGGTTTTGACTTAGAGCATTAAAAAAGCAAAGATTCATTTTCCTATTTTTAATTTCTCTGTCTCAGGTTACAACAGAAGAATTCATGAACTACTATGCCGGAGTCAGCGCTTCAATTGACACAGACATCTACTTTATCATCATGATGAAGAATGCTTGGAAACTCTGATCATATAGTTAAAGAAGCAAGACTTTACTTTCACCTTTTGTAGGTTCCTCTCATTAAGTGTATGCACAACAACACCCTCCTGTTCCATAACAACCGTTTCCAGTAGCTGTGCCAATTACATTCATTGATTCCCAGATGCTTCAGTAGGCTCAGCCTCAGGGGATCAGAGCATAATCAGAGAGCAGATCTGGAATTCAGCCACCCCACACATCTGTCCTTTTTCTCTTTGCATCCCTGGCATGTCTTTTCTTTTCTGAGATGAGCTGCTCCTTTCTTTTCTGACATCTGCAGTAGGTTGCTGTGGCTCCTGAGCATACCCCTCTTGCAGTGTTGGATACAGCTCTGTTTAGCAGAGGGTGCAAGAGAGAGAAACCAAAATACTCTGAAAGTGTGGTGGTCTTGTACAGGCTGTTATAAATGGAAGGAAGTCTGTCCCAAGAGGGTCGTGTAAACCTGTCACCTGCAGCACTGCAGTATCTCTCGGCTTCTTGGGTCTCACTTGTGTGATGGAGCAACCGCTGATCTTGCTGCTGGGAACCTGTGAGTTCCCAGTATGGGGAGGCTGGAGGGATAACCCAAGAAGGGGAGACATGGACCAGGATAAATGTAAAATGCTCTTTAAAGCCCCGTTTTTTTCCTTGGCTCACAACTACATACAGACAACTTTCCTGTGCATGCATGCATGATTCAAACCCCTGTGGAGCCTTTTATAGATTTTCACTCCCCTCTGCCTTCCTTGATTCCTGTATTTCTGTACTGTGAGATCATTTTACTTGTATTTTTCTTTAAAGGGGATACATGTGTTACAGTATTTTTTTTCTCTCTGTTCCTGAAATGTCTGCTGGCCTGGTAGCTGTTGCTTATACATAGCCACATTGAAAGTTGCTTATTACTTATTTGTATTTGCAGTGTTTTATGATCCAGCTATGACTTCAGGGAGCTTTTGGGGAAATAAAGAGCTTGAAACTTTCTCATCTTGTCATCATCTGTTTCTGATGCTGAGTAGAGACTGGGAACCTACCCTTCTGGTCACACCAGTGAGGCTGTCTCAGTTCATCTTTGGTCCTTTGTCTATACAGAAGACAATGGGGAAATGGTACACAAAGAAAACTATAAAAAGATCCCAAAAAAAACTTGTGTGTGTGTGGTGTCTAATTTTTTCCTGCTTTTCCTTTTTTTCTTCTACTTCTGGTCCTTTCTCCTCATTGTGCTGCTCTCCCAGACCGAGAAGCTGCTGCTGTAGCACAGAGTAAATGGCAGCATTTGCTCCATTTCAGGCTGGCAGCCAGCAAAAAGCAGTGCAGGGCTATAGACTGGACTTTCAAAACAGCCTTTCTGATGAAGCCTCAGCTCTTACCCTGGGTTGCTAACAGTTCAAACACTGAAGTTCTGAGTGCTTGCTGCACTGATCCTCTGCAAACCCTGTTTTTCTTCTGTCCAGCCATGACGTCAGTATGATTTCATGTCTATAGCTGCCTGCAATTCCTTAGTGAAGGCATGCAAACTCAAATATTTCCTTTGACCAGTAAGCCTCCAGAAACTTGCATACTGGCTGACACTGGAAACTGGTGGAGAAATTATCTTTATGATTGCTGGTGGTCGTAAGAGGAGCCTTTACTTACTGCAATGCTACTGAAATGCCAACATGTATGAAAAACAAACTTATTATCAAATAGGGGCTCTACATGTTCTGCCAGCTTGAGTAGAATCCATTTACTTTTCTTTTATTAATTGATTTCACAACATGGTGCCATGCTATCTGTCTTCTCTTTCAAATAAAAAGAAAGTAATGTGGATGGACTGTGGGATCACAAAATTAAAAAAACCATTTCCTTTTGACTTGCTATCTCCTGTCTTCACACCCTGCAGCGATCTGACAGGCTGATATTTGTTCAAGTGAAGTGGAAGTTTTAATCTGAATAACTGCAGCCAGCTTGTCTTTGGTACTAATACCTTCCACTTTTATTTAATCCCAAACCAATATACAGTTTTAAAAGGGAGGAGTGGTACTGAAAACAACTGAGCTTTTTTAAAACTAGCCGAAGCTTTGTCACTGGCCTCTGGGAGCCTCAGCTGAGCATGTGGCAGCTGGGGAAAACCCTGTGCTTCAGGACAAGATTTCTACACTGAGCTGGACTAATGGGGTTTGTGTGGTTGAAGGACATGATCCAGGAGAGCCTAAGCCCCCTCAGCCTGGTGGTGTACCCCTGGTGCTCTCAGAACAGTTCCCAGCTCAGGCCTGCCTGTGTGTGCACCCCGTTGCTCACTGGCTACACTTCCTGAGTACAAGGTTCACAACTGAGTCATTTCAATGTTTGTACAGAACCATGTTTCCAAGGGCTGGTTTCAGGTGCCTTCGAAGTCAGTGGCAAAGCTTCCTTTCACTTCTGTGGGAACAGAGCTGCTCTTGGAGCAGCCTGAATAACAACTGGTAACTGCAGAAAAGGTATAGTGCTTTCAGGAAAAAAAAATCTGAGAAGCAGTAACATGATTTTTTCACTGTAATCAGATGCTGTAGAATTTAAATTGGGATCTGTCCTGTAAGAAATGTAATTTGCTTAATATGTGTGAAAATTAATGGAACAAGTACAGTCATTAACTGGTAGGTGGGAAAATCTCTCCTGGGACTTGGGAACATGCAGCCATAATGACACACTGGACGCACACACTGGGCATTCAGAGGAAGCACTTTTCAGGGGTTAAAGGAAAGTTAAAGGGATTTGAACCAGACAAAAGGAGTTATCAAGACTAACAGCAAGTGCCCAGATCCTCCCTTTAGCTCTTCGCTGTCCCTCTCTACAATCTGAGAGACCCAAAAGTGAAGCTGAAAGGCCCCTGTTGAGCTGCAGCTTCCGTGTGCTGGTTACAGACCCAGCAGATGCAGGAGATAAATGGTGATGCAGCCTGTCCTGCCAGCCTGTGGCTTCACAGCACACACAGCAGATTTTGGGAGATAGGTGGCAATGCACGCCATTGTATCTGGTGCTAGCATCAAGATTGGAGATGCTGGTTGTTGCTTCATATTCGAAGCACTATTTCTTCTTTCTGATTGTGCCACAGATGCTAAACAGGATGGCACAAACCACAGGAACATCTGAGTCTGCAGGGCTGGGGGGCAGTCCCAGAGGTGGAGGTTTTGCCTGCCTTGTGGGCACAGTGGATCTTGTCAGGAGTAACAAGGTCTGCCCTCCCCAACAGCCAGCACTGAAGTTTGCTTCAAAAATGTCAGTAGAGCCCCATGGAAAGGAGGGAAAAGGCTCCCTTATAACTCTTCCAGACCTCTGCCCCCACTTCCTGCCTCTGCCTGAGCTATCAGAGCACCTCTGTGACACCACCCCACTATTCCAAAAAAGCGCAAGGTACAGGGACAAAGAGGTGTGGGACCTTTTCTTCTGGTGTACTTCTCTGGGAAAGGTGGCACTTCTGCAGCTTCCTTCACTACATTTTGATTTTGTCCTCCCTGTGCTATTTGTGGCTTCATGTTCCTGTCTGGGGGAGGAAATTTTGGCTTGATGTGGTCCAGAAATGTTTTTTGTCTTATACTGTCTCCGGCACTATAATATTCTGATTCAAGCAACTGAGTTTAATGCAGGCCCCACTCTCTGCCTTATATTCTTGAAACTAGACCACAAGATATATTTAGTGATCTGATTAATTCTGCTGCTCTCCTGACACAAAGCTGTCTTGGCAGAGGCAGATGGCAGCAGCAGCAGTTTTGCAGATGAAACCACCTGTGCACATTGCTGTACAAAAGCCAACTTGCCTTTATGTAACTCCTTGCACACAGTGCTGCCTCAAACCTCTGCAGCCATGTGGGCAGAGCACAGCTTTGCCATCCCAGAGCTGTAAACAGCTGACAGAAGGAGCAAGACCAGTGAGTTTATTTTTGCCTTGCATCTCCTTTTCTGCACACTGGGAGCAGCAGCAGCAGCAGCAGTAGCAGCACGCTGAGGTTTCCCCAGTAAAACCAATAATGCCAAGAGCACCCTGGCACTGTCAGCAGCTGCCCACTGTCTCCAGCTTTCCCTGTGATTACAGCCTGCCCTGTTTCTGTAGCTTTCCCCCCTTGCAGGGTGAGCAGAAAGCAGGTTTCCCAGCTGGCTGTGCTTAGTACCAAGTCCTCAGGTAGCTGAGAGCAGTCTCTCTATTTGCAGCAGTCCCCCGGCCATGCTGGTGAGCCTCAGCTGGGTCTGAAATCTCTGTGGTTTCAAAGCGAGCTTGGTTTTGGCTCTAGCACCTCTTCCACCCTCATGCCAGGAGGCAGGAGTGCTTTGGGAAACAAGAGCTTCAGCTTGCTGGTTTGCATCCACCCCAGGTACAGCCCTCCATCCTACCAAAACCTGGGCTCAGGTTTCCTTCAGCTCACAGCACTGCTGCTGATCCCAACAGGAGCTGCAGCTGGAGACTGGGGACAGAATCCAGCCTTTGTTGAACATCTTGGAAAGAAAGGAAGCACAAAGTTTTGTGGAAGTTAAGTCTGGTTTTCTGTCGAAAAGCAGTGATTGTGGTAAAATGTGAGAAGCGTTTACTTTCCTGAGATAAACCTGTTCCTTTTTTTTAAAATTGAAAATGTAGGGCTTTTTTTCCAAAAGTTGCATATTTATTTTTGTTTTACTTTCAAAATGTGATTTTTTTTTTTTTTTTTTTTTTGTTTTTGGGGTTTTTTTTAAGTTTTAGCTTATATACATTTTCTGCAAAAACAATTGTCAGATTGTGTTAGAGAAGCTCCAACTTTGTGGCATAGATTTATTCCTTTAGACATTTTCATCAATGCATTTCTTTGTATCTCCTTTTTTTTTTTTGTTGTTGTTGTTGTTGTTGATAAACCTTTTGGGCTTTTTACATTCATTTGGTGATGGTCCTGATGTTGGACTAACCTAATTTTGCTGTGACATGTAAGTTATGCAGTCAATATTTAACAATAACTGGAATAACTTTTCTTATATTATTTTTTGAGCACATAGCAGCAGCTCCGTTTCCCAATGAAAGAATCTCAATTCATTGACCTTAGTGTCATTCAAGCAAATTCTGTGCTAGAGCTTGCTGCAGCAATACATCCTAATATCAGGTTAGGAGATTCTGGTGTGAAAATCAGACTTCCCTGGAAGATGCAAAAGAGTTATTTGCAAAATAGAGAGTCTGTTGAGCCATCGCCCTTGTAAACACTGTTTTTCTCATTCTTAGGTTACAAAAGATGAATTTGTGAATTACCAGTTCTGTGAATTAGTGCTACACTGGAATTAGTGGTTCTATGGACACTGATGCCTACATCATTTTAATGATGAAGAAATCCTGGAAACTTTCACTTTTGCTCTCATTCGTCCAAACGTCTTTGGGGCCCCAGACTATAAATAAGTGAAACACTGCTTAGTTTGCTGTGGGCTTGATTTTTCCCCCAGGTCCCATCTGAGCAATGCTTTTGGAGCTGCACGATGGGATGGCACCAGCAAGTGTTCAAGTGCTGGGCTCTGATATGTGGCTTTGCTTTTCAGCAGGTGGCGCTTAGAAGCCAAGGAAAAGCCATCCTGACAGAAACCTGGAGCTGCCGCGTGAGCAAGGGATGAGATAGACGGTATAATTTAGCAATTGCATTTTCTGGCATCATCAGTTGTTTTCTTGTGTATCTGTACATTAGATTTGTTTTGCCAGTGCTCTGTGACACACAGGAGTGCTAATTCTGGTGGCTTCATGGTCACAGTAATAAGGAGGTGTTTGACTCTAAAATAATTTTTCACAGAGGTGGTAAGTCTTCTTTATGTCACATTTTAGCTGTTTTTAAATGATAGCTTCACAAAACCCCACAACCACAGAGATAACTAGCTTGATTCAAAAGTGTATTGACTAAAATCCGACTGCTGCTCCCCCCAGGCTGCGGCACTGCAGTATTGCTGTACAAATACAGGCCTTCAAATCAATAAACACTATTGTTAAGAAGCTGAGAAGGGGCTGTACTCTTGAGCTGCATAAATACCCTGCCAGCATCACCACGTCCCTTACTGCCAGCAGAGATAGTTTCATGGTCACCTTCTCCCTGCCAAAAACTGCCCTGGATTCAGCCACATGTCACTGCAGCAGTGATGGCCAAGCCACCCTTTCACCGTTTATTTCATAGCCCAGACCTCACTGCACATCAAGTGCACGCAGCCACCCCTCCACCCTGGCAGGAGCAGTCCTCCTGCCTCCCCACACCTGGGGTCTTGTGCTGCCCTGCTGACACACACAGCATTTGGGTGTGGTTTTTCAGCCTGTCCGATGAATGTGCACAACAGGAGGAGACATGGTAAACAAACTAAGGCTTTAAGCAGGGGATGACTATCGCCTTGAGATGTAATTAGCATTTTTAAGCATCATTAGAATTAGACTGTGACTCATTGTTAAAACTGACAAAATCTAAGTTTATTTGTGCATAGCTAGGAGATGTTTGCACAGGATAAGTGAGCTGCACACAGATAAAGGAGAAGCAAAGATGGAAGAGCACCTGTGTGGTACCACAGCTGCAGGAGAGGGGCTGGAACCCTATGGGTGCAGGGCAGAAAGGAGCAGGCAGCTCCAGCCACTGTGTCATAAAGCAGCTAGAGAGAATCCAGTGGCACCAAGCTGGGTTTGGGTGTGCAGCTGAGTAAGAGCACTGGGGGCAGAAAAGGGGAGAAGGAAAGTTGTGCTGAACTAAAGGAAGTGCGTGGAGTGTGTGAAAGTGGAGCAATAGTCCTGCGTGGATACTGAGGCAGATGGGAATTTATGAACAGCTCTGGAGGAACTGTCTTGTAGAATAAGAAAACTACTTGACAGGTTGTTCAGACATAGCCATGGATGTATATTCATATATGGACTATATATAACCTGGCCATAGACAGGAAGTGCTTGTGGTGTTTCTGGTGCATATTTGGCTTTATTTTTTTATTTCCAAACAAAGCTGCAAGTGGTTATGTTTGCATACATCCATCAAATGTGTTACAGAATAACAGAATTGAAGGAAGCATAGCACATACTGCAGAGGGTTTTCCTGATGTGCTTTTGTTTCCTCCTCTATCCCCTTTTTGTTTGTCACTGTCATTGGAAGAAGGTATCCTTCCAGTATAGTCAGTCTGTATCTACAGTCACCCTGTGCAAGTTCCCACAGGATAAGCATTATCAGCAGCTCTTTTTGA
Source organism: Pardalotus punctatus (assembly GCA_013400915.1). Classification (NCBI taxonomy): domain Eukaryota; kingdom Metazoa; phylum Chordata; class Aves; order Passeriformes; family Pardalotidae; genus Pardalotus; species Pardalotus punctatus. The sequence continues at coordinate 111,279 of VZTX01008263.1, read as the reverse complement.
AAAGAAATACAAGCACTATAAAGCAAATGAATACCCAGGGCTTTGCGCCTTTTCTTCTGCATCAATTAATGCTTCGTTTGGCAATAAACAGCAATTAAAACTGTTCTGTAAAATGTCACTGGAATGCCTTGAGCCAAATCCAAGGCCCCTTTGCACACAGTGGCTGTAAGGTTCTCCCCACCCGAAAGTTTCCCTGGTGCTGGGTGGAGGTGGAGGAGGTGGAGTGCTGTCTTGGGAAGGCTCATGTTGACTTGATGTGGTCCAGACTTGCTGTTTGGCTTGTACAGTCTCCTGCAGCACAAAATTCTGATTCAAGCAACTGAGTTTAATGCAATCCCTATTATCTGCCATATATCCTTTAAACTAGACCACAAGAGATTTTCAGTGATCTGATTCATTCTGCTGCTCTCCTGACGCAAAGTTGTCCTGGCAGAGGCAGATGGAAGCAGCTGAGATTTTGCGACATTTCCATGACCATTAACAGTCAGAACAAATCCAAGCAGCTCTGAGGATGAGAGAGGGCTCTTTTCACCCTTAGACTCTGGGAATGTGAATGCAACATGGTAAAGGAGAATTTCAAAGAGCTAGAGGAACTGAGACTGCCCAGTGAGGTGAACCCCAATTCCAGGGTGCAACAAAGCAGCTTGGATGTCCCATGGCCACACCGCTCTGCTGTCATGCAACCATGTGGCTGTAGCAGCTTTATCTCCAAGTGTGTGCTCCAGAATGTGCAGCATCCAAGGAGGACTGAGAAGAAGTGGCTCCACCATAATGTAAAGAAAAAATAAAAGAAAAAAAAGGTAATACTGTAAAGGAAAAAAAGTCTCCACGCCAAAAAATTTTAAAAATAAAATAAAAATTAAAAAAAATAAGAACCCCAACAAACAAAAGAAATCTCCAGGCAAATTATAAGTTACTTCTTAAAAGAAGTTAGGTCTTGTGATCACTGGCAGGATCCATGACATTCCATCCCTCTTCCTATGTCAGACATTGCATGAGAACATTGCCTGTCCAAATTCATACTATTTGAGTGCAGTCACAGCCATTGGGAATAATGCTAGTAAACAGACACGGTCAGCCCAGCCTCTGGCCTGGAAAACACTTACATGCTACACTAATGCTTGCATAAGAGTTGCAGAAAAATACAGCATCATGCCATTTGCAGCCCTAATTCAGCTTCTAGGAAGAGAAAGGACTTTTCTTTACATAGCTGGTACATGAACATTGAAGACCTCCAAAGTATTAGCAGAAGTACCTGTGGATCCTGTAGTTGGCTTAAGGGCAGATCTTTACCAATAGCAAAAAGCAGTAGCATGTAAGGTTTGCTTTGCTTTAATTTGTGTCTCAAAAAAAAAAAAAAAAGCCCAACCAAAAAATTAATTCTGTCTCAGGAAATGTCTCCCTAAAGTGGGTCCATGTGATGTTTTTTCTGGGCACTCAGCTAATTCTTGGTGTGGTGCTCAAATTCCTGAATCCCCAGTCACCTAATGCTGGATAGCAACTCTAATTTACTCTCTTTTTGCAAACTCATGGACTTACACTGACTGGGGGTGAGTTACTCTTGACTCACCAATGTTTAAAAGTGGATGAGTTCTATTTATATAGAATTTATTGCTATATTTCTTGCTAATGCATTAATAAGAGCTTTGTAACCAAGAGGGTAACAAAAGAGCTCATTAACTTTACGAGACATGCCGTGGTTCTCAGCTGGGACTGCATTGTCACTGCTCTGGATTAATTAATTTTGAAGATTAAAATCAGGTTGAATTATACTTAATTTATGCTGCAGTGAAGACAGCTAGCAGCATACTGAATGCTGAGATAGGCTGCTTCTCACTGGACTGTAGGAGAACACACTGCCCTGCAGGTACAGCATTGCACTGTAGGCAGAGTGCATGAGGGAGGTGGGAACTCCCAGGAAAACAAAACAGAAAGCTTCAGTATCCTGCTTGTGTTAGAGGAAGAAAGACATGCTGTCTTGTGAGATTTACTGAATTTTGTAGAAGTTGGACATTGTGACATAGGCTTCCTCGTTGTTTGGTGATCTCATGTCGCTGCTGTGCAGCATCTGGGAAACGGTGCCATCATTTAGGGGCTCCGGAGAGGGCTGGCCAGAAGGATCCAGGGGAGGAGCGGAGGGAAGGTTGAAGCCATCGATGTGCAGGGGCACCCTGCTGCCGTGGCACACCTCGTATGTGCTGGAGCCGCAGCTGCCCTCGGTGATGGCAAACTGGCTGCTGCCCACGAGCCTCTGCAGGGCTTCCTCTGGCCAGACTCCTCCGTAAGACACGGGCAGGTTAGGGCTGGTTTTGTCTGTCGTCACAGGGATCATCTTCAGGTCTGATCTGCTCCTGCATTTTTCTGGAAGGCTTGTCTCTGGAGCAGTTGATGGCTGCAGAAAATTTTCCAGTTCAGCTTTTGCCCAAAGGCCGTCCACTTTATGGATATGAACATAACCAAAACTCTCTGGGTTAAAGCTTATATCAAAATTCTGTGTGGCAAAGGGAACAGCACAGTTAGTCAACAGTGGGTAGTAGCTTAAGAGAAAAGGTTCTTTGATAATTTTTTTGATTTTAGAAGTGTATTTTTTATTTCTTTAATTCTAGATATAACCCTGAGCAGGTTGAACAATAGGTTAGCACAGAATAAACTGTCACATGGCTGAAAATCCCTGTCCCTGTTAACCTGGATATATCCTGTGTCCTCCACTGGGCAGTACCCCGGAGAGTGTTTTGTGTTCTATACAGTGTTTCAGAGACTTTTCTGAGACATGCATCTATTTCATGTGTGAAATTTCACAGGAAGAACTGTGCCCACCCAGGTGGTTTCTTTCTTCTTGGAGTTTTATCTCCCTAATTTAGCAGAAAGGGAAGTAAAAATTTGCCATGACTTCCTAAAACACACTAGGAATCCCTGAACTGGGGAACACAGGGGATGGGAGAGCTGTCTAAGGCCTCCTATTAAATTAAGAACATACTAATTATGTACCAATTGGAGTGAACAGCACTAATGACTTTCTTTGTGAAAAAAAATGAACTAGACATATAGATTTAAGGCAACGTGTTAATCCCACATTTTATGGTTTGTATAGCCTTTGTCCATCTGGGTTTTAACTGGCAAAGCAGTTCATGTACTGCATGACGTATGAATATGATGTCTGTCAGGGTAATGACATCTCCAGGGATGTTTGCCACAGGTCCCATCCAACCCCATGATCACAGTTTCACAGAATCACCAAAGCATCTCGGTTGGAAAGGAGCTCTGGAGCCCAACTTTCTGCCAGAAGCAGGACCTGAATTAAGTTATTCAGAGCCCTGTCAAGCCAAGCCTTAAATATTTTCACGAAGGAGAGCCTACCTTTTCTTTGGGCACAATGTTTAATTATTCTCACAAGAAATATTCTTTCCTTTTATCCAGAGGAAGTTTGCCCTGAAGTAACGCCTGCCTGTTTCTTGTCACCATGCAGCCTTGTGGTGACAGCACTTCCCCATCTCTCTACCTACACCTTGTGTATTGGAAGGTTGTAAGTAGTATTTCCCACCCTGAGTTTCCCTTTCTTCTATAAACAAACTTAATTCCTTCAGACTTTCTTCATACATCAACTTCCCATGCCCTCTGTAGTTACTTTGCACAAGTCAAACCTCAAGTGCTAGCTGAGCTGTGTGCTATTTCCATACTCTTGACTGACATCTGCATGTGCAAATGCAAATGCAAATTTCACTCTCTTCAGTGAAATAGAGAATTTCTGAAAGGTGTCCTAGTTCACACAGAAAATGCACGTACTGTCTCTCATGCATTAGTTTTGTTCCCAGGGGTCTATATTCAGGTGGAAAGAACAATGGAAGAACATACATTTTTTGGCTTCTTGCATAGTTGCTCCAGTGTTTTTTTATGGTCAGGAAGGTTTGGCCATACAGCAGGCTTGATCCTGAAACAACAGTAGACAAAAAAAGCAGCATAAGAAGGCTATGTTGAGGTATCAGAGGTTCTTATGCCATCTTTTTTACTAGTTCTCGCAAAGCCTTAGGTCTGGCTGGCATTATCCAGAATAAAGACAGAGAAGCCTCAGAACAAAACAGACAAGAGAAGAGGAGTTGTAAAGGTCACCAAAAAGTCATTGTTCTTTTGAGTGCACAAATTGTCACAGTTAAAAGAAGACACTTCACTAAGTACTGGAAAGGCAGCAAATTATGCTGGCAAAGATCTTGCTTTCATCTAGCTGTGTTAACAGGGTTCTGAGTGGTGAATCTGGTTTCTGCAAGTGCAAGAAGATGCTGTGGTTAAAGTGCAAATTTGCTGATACTTGCCTCTGCATATTTATGTAATTCAAAGAATGGCATATTGTCCCACTCCTTGGCCAGCAATTTGAGCTTCAGACATCTGCCCTACAGCCTTGTTCGTTGTCATTTTTACTGCCTTGATTAGCAAAGTTCTCCTGTTGTGCTGCTGGATACCCTCAGCTACGATGCATCTAGGGGATATTGTCCTACTGATATTCAATTGTTGCAGTGGTATAACTATACATGTATATGAATATGTTTTTCATTTTATTTATTTGTATGGGTGGGTGCACGTATGTGCTTGCATAAAACCCTGTTCTTAAAATGGAAATATCTGGGATCAAAAAGTCTCATCTGTTTTTGCTGCAGTTTTATGTAAGCAAAACTTGTAGCAAAGTTAAAGAACTGCAGGTTCCCAGCAACAGTAAAATGTAAGAACTAGAAATCTCAAGCTACCTCTATACTTCCAAATAAAGTAGCATCAGGGCAGATAACTCCAGTGCCTATAAAGTTTAATTATTAAAATGGTTTGTGGCATGGTTTGGCTGAGGCCAGCTAGCACTGGCCAGGTAATCCCCATGTATAACTCAGGAGTTAGCATGGCCCAAGTGCTGTCTCAAAAAAGCAGCTCACACACAGCTATCTCTCTTGAGCTGGGTGTCATGGACAGACTGCTCTGAATGTCATTGAACAGTCCTGGGCTTTCTGTCTTGCAAGAAGTTCATCTTCTACAGTTATACTTGGATTTTTCCCTTCAGATTCTAGTTCCGTAAGATTATCTACATATCTGTCCATTTTCTTAAGCTTGTCAGCTCTAGTGAGTCAAGTCATTAAAAACGTATTTACAGTTATCTATCTACTGCTGTGTAGCAAATATGTGAAAAAACCCTAATGCAGACCAAGAACTGCCTGGGTGATGGATGTATCTCCAGTCCCTCTTCTGCCTGATCTCGCCTCATGGCTGGCTGGATGTGGATTTGGCCAGGCTGGTGTCTGACACCATCAAGCCCCTGCTGCAGAGAACTCTACCCTGCTGCTTCTGAAAGCACTGCAGAGAAGACACCCCCCTGACTCAGTTTGTGAAAAGGAAAGAGGTCATCATCCCAGCTTGCTGTTTTCACACTACTTGGGACTTTGCTAAAACCTGCAAGTCCCTTTCTCTTCTGGATTTTGCTTGAAGTTTGTGAGTCAAGTTTGCCTCCAGTGGTACACTGATTCTCTAAGTGTTTTGTGGTGACTTCAGCTCACCAAAGGTTCCAGAGTTTTGAGCCCAAGACTGAAGTCTACTCAAAGTGGCAGGTCATCTTCTGCCTGACAACACTGTCTCTTTTATTGCCCTTTTCTACTTTTTGTTTGCCATCAGCTTGATACAGAACTCCAGAGATGGAGAGAGAATAGCTCACAAGTATAACAGAGACAGCAATAAGACTGTCAGAACAGGATAGGGTTCCATCTCCTTTTCTGATACAAAGAGATTACCTGTTTTCCCAAAAAACTATGATCAGTGCAATCATAACAACGGACAGCATGAATCCCAGGATGGAGAGGATAACCATGACCACACTGCTGTCTAAAGGAAAACAAAGAACATCAGTAGATGCATAAACATCTCACTGTTAAGCCACTATAACTGTGATGTCTTTTTAGGTGATAAATTAGGAATGAATGCCAAGCATCACACTTTCCTATCACTGGGCTAGTGCTGTGGCTCATTTCTGTTGCCTCCATGAAGGAGGAAAAGAGTTTATCAGAGCATCAATGCTTGGCTGAACTTCGAGCTGGGTTCCCAGACTGGATTAAAGCAGCTTCAAATGTGCTGTCACCTGAAGCGCATCGAAGCCACCACTCCCTGTGTCCTCACAGCAACACAGAAATGGCTCCTAACAAACACAGCGTGAGCTGCCCCTGGGGACTGAAGGGACCCCAAGGACCATAAAGTTATTTGTGTGCAGTGATGAGACTTTTTTTCCTGTGTTGCATTTGTGATTAAAGTGTCACATTTGCACATAAGCCCGGGGTCCGTCACGTTTCACAGATCTTTGTGCCTTACCCAAAACGCCTGGTGCAGGCTTTCCTTTCCCAGCAAGCCAGCCAGCAGCAAGCAGTGAGCCAGCGTTCATCTCCCCCTGCACCCACACCCTCATGCTCTCATGGCAGCATTTCCTCTGCCCTTATTGCCCTTGAGTGAGATTTAAATTTTCAAGGACAGCCAGCCCCAGACCGGAGTGATCCAGCTGCTCTGTGAGTCACCTCCTTGGAGCGCCTCGTGTCTGTAAGGGCTGACCCTGCTGTGGCTGTGGGCTCTTCCCTCCCCACTCTTTCATCCCTGCTGCTGCTGAGGCTGCCCAGGGAGTCCAGGGTCCTCAGCTCTGCTTTCCTCCAGGTGGACAAAAATGTTTTCAGCCCTTACAGCTCTCTGTGGAGTGCTGCTCTCTTGCTGTCCTGAAGCTCTTGGAAGCGCTCCATTCACTCCATGTGCCCTTAAAATAATCTCCGTCAGGCTGAGAGCGTACTTTCACCTCATACGATGCTTCATTTTCGAGGTTTTTCCTCAGCAATCTTACTTGAAGGTGTCGTGACTCTATTGTCTAAACATACACACACAAAAAATCCAATTATTTTTACAGCAGACAGTGGAGAATTATCCTCGAGTTCAGCAAAATACGTGAGATCAGGTGCATCCCTGAAATACTGCGCTGTTTACTCTATCTCTCTAGCTATTACGCAGGTGCTTATCAGGGCATCAGCCTAGTTAAACAGCGACATAGTCCAGATAGTATTGTGAAGAGAGACAAATGCTGGGTAAAAGCTCTTTGGACAACAGCTGTGAGTATTAACTGTGCTTTGCGACAGCTGACGCTGCAGTGGGGAATATATGCTTCCCTGGGAAGGCTCAGGAGAGGGGGGAAGAAATACATTTTTGCAGCATAAAAAGACAATGTCTGAAAAAGCAGTTACAGGGAAGAAGCTGAAATCCTGCGGTGCAGCTCTGGTACTCTTCATCTCAATGTATTTGGTTGCCTGGATCCATTCCCCCCCTCCCTTAAGTTCTTTGATGCTTGATCTTTGTATATTTTCAAGCCTAATCAACAAGAAGAAAGATTTAATCTGTGAAACAGAGAGCAGTTAATAAGCAAGCTTGAAGTGATGTCCAGGTGTTAGAAAAACAAATTACTTGTGGGTAGAGTTGCCTTGTAAAGGTTTGGGCCTTGACATGGTTTGATGATCTCAGACCTGGAGGGAGGTTAACAAACCTTGGGAATAAGAATGTACCACTGATAGTGGACAAAAAAAGTGCAGGATTTATGGGCCATAATAGAAGACATTGGGCAGAACTCCCAAGACAAGGAAGAAACCAATAAAGACAACTCAGTGACGGGGCTGAATCAGCTCCTCCTGGGCAGAAGGTAATTCTGGCAGGACCAGTCACGGCTGCTGACTCATGGCCCACGGGGTCAAGGGAGCCACCAACGCAAGCAAAGACAAAGACTGAGCCTGCAGGCTAATTAGCATGAGACATGAGAGAATCATTAACCAAGAGAAGACAGAATGCTAATTAATAAAAGAACCATGCAAATTGCAGCCAGTGATTGCTAATTAGTTTGTTTGCTAAAATGTGTAAATAGTAAAGCGTTTTGGTATTTGGTGTGCTTGATTTGGGGAATACGACTGAGCACCCAGGCTTGTGCAACTGGAATAAAAAATCAATGTCTCTCTTGGAGTGTGTAATTACTGGCTTGTTGCACTCTGGGCAACAAATCCAATTTTTGTGGCCAGCACTGTGTTCCTTCCCTCTGTAAAGCCCAGGTGTAATCCATGCTTTTAAACGTGACCAGATTTTGAATGGCTGCCCGGGTGACAGGGGACACGGAGATCCCTGCAGCTGGGCAGCCCAAATCAGACCCAGTCCACAGGCAGCTGCAGCCTCAGACAGCGCGAGGGTGGGAGAGCTGCAGGCCTGCACTGGAAGCCTGGAAGGACTCAGCAAAAAATGGGACATGAAGAAACTTGCTAAATAAGTAGAGAGGTCCCCCATTTTACTGATTTATGAGCAGAGAAATTAAGAGCAAAACCACCACAGCAAAGAGCAAACAATCCAAACACTTAGAATGGTTCAACAAAGCCCAAGTGAATGAAACCTCTTTTGAGGGGTCAAATTTCCTAATGCCAAATGTTGTACCATTCTGAATTTTCAGATGAAAGACTGTGGAAATGCAGATTTGGTAATTTTCACATGGTACTGGTAATTTTGATAATGTTTAATTTAGGAAATTACTGTAAGCACACTAATACATCATCACTTACCTTCCAAGTACCTTCTTTCTGCCGATAGGCCACTTGGTGTACTAATTTTTCCTGTAAGTATTTCTTCCTTGAGTGTGGTGTAGAGTAACGAACCAGATATTCTTTTGCCTCCCTTTCATATGTGATGTTTATAGCAAATGGTGCTTCAGGCTTAACTGCAAATGACAACAGCCAGGACATAACAAAACAGAATAATGTTACTAGAAAATAAACAGGGTTTGAAATGTAAAAAAAAAATCCACTTCAAGTTACAGCCCTTCAAGGAGATCTATCTTGAGCAAGAGCTCTCCTGAGCTGGGCAATCCTTATGCTGAGCCCCAGTTCATCCCTACACCCTGGTCCTGAGAGGTTAACTACTCTTGGCTTTGAAGCAGGGGAAACACAATCCTCTGATAACACCCCAATCCAGGCTACACGCCCTGCTAAAACACTATTTTATGCTCCCTCTATGTCATCCAGATTGACACTTTTGCTTTGTGCTGGGCTATTTTTTCCCCATTAACCCCTATGACGTTAAAAACCTCCAAAAGGTTAAGTGCCTCACCAATGTCAGTTACAACCAGGCTCCTGCAGACCCTTCTCTTCATTTCAGAGTACATGCAAATATCTCTGTTTGAGAGTATATCATTGAACTGTAAGAAGAATGCATCTTCCTGTTTCTTCATGTTGGAGCAGGCGTAATTGTTGTCTTCCTTGGTACTGTTGGCCAAAGGGACACTGTGACGTTAATTTCTTCTCACTCTTACTATAACTTGACTACTTACTATAGCAGGGATGGATTCTGCTTTCACTAAAACTGAAGTGAGACTCCATGTGAAATAAGAAATAATGCCATGCAAATAAGGAATTTGAGAGACTGATAGTGTTTTTCCCTTTGGTCTTTGAGCAAAATAATAAAGTGGTGTGAATCACATTAAGAGTCACAGAACTCTCAAGAAAGAAAAAAGTGAAATTATTTAATTGGAGGTTTATGTATTAAAATGTTTGTATCTTTAAAAGTTATCTTACTGCTGCTATTTTTAAATACAGGACAATAGGTTTTGATGGTCTGTGAAGATAAAGAGAAATTTCTTACTGACTTAAGTGATAGCAAATAGAGGGTCAACAGTCAGTCTGGCTATGAAGGAGTCACATGGCAGTTTCAGAGCTTTTTTTTCCATTTCTGTTGGCTCCCATGTTTGAGAACTGTCATAAAACTTCAATCAGAACCCATAATAATTCCCATGAAAGTAGAAAAAATCTAATAAACTGAGGAAAAAAAAAAGGAAATAATTCATGATTAGTATAAAAAGATTTGCAAAAAATTATCCACTTCTTTGTTGGTTGCCACACAACTATCGGAAAAAAGGGAAAAAGGGAAAAGCATCAGTATGCTCAAGAAACCAAATTGGATCTTCTTCAGCTCAGTGCAACAGTGAAAAAAAGGTGGAAAGACTTTCAAGGCCTCAATAGGTAGTGGAGATGACAAGACAACAGCTGAGTTTTTGTCTTAACCTAGATAAAGGCATTTCTCTAATGTGGAAAATTAACCTTCTGCTAAAGAATTTTATGTGGCAAGGATCTGTGTCTTTAAAAACCTTTTTTAAAATACCATTTAATTTAAAGGAAAAAGCTCTCAGTTCATTCTGGGCTACATCCATAATTGCAGGCATTCCAGAGCAACAGAGGCAAGATCAAAACTATTAAAGACCTTATAATTCCTTTTACAGACCCTTGCAGCTCATTCTTTTTCTTATTAGGGAGTTATGTTCTCCTTCATTAAACTGTTCTTTGCTGAATATAGTACTCAAACTTGGCAAAACACTCTGAAACAGGATTTTGTCTAGCTTTGCTGTCCCTGTTTCCCTGCATGTGGCAACATGACTCACTTGTGCTCAGCATTTCACTTCCCAGGTGTTTACAGAAGGACAGACTGACAGCACTTACCACAGAGACAGGGTATAGTTAGTGTTGTAAGGAGGCATTTCGGTGAAATTGCAGGTGAGGCTGCTAAAGGAGTCCTTAATGTCCAGCTGGCTGAAGCAATCAATGTCAAAATTGTCTGGTTCATCATCCCCGAGAGTCCCTAAGGAGATATTTACAGGATGTTACTGAAGTAAACCTGTGAGTGTGTTTGATTTGCAGCTCCATTGTATAGGAGGGTATTTCTTCGTGTGGTTGCCTGAAAGAAAGAGGATCAACCCACCTGTTTTGTGAGAAGCAAAGAAACCTTGTCCAAAATGAAGTTAAAATCAATTTGCACCTTTCAAGGCTGCTCTCCTTGCAGGCCAGTGAAGTCCACCCTCTTGCAAGAGTATTTTGGTGCCATGAGGCAACTAAGCCACATTTTTATTGTACTGAAAAGCTTTCTGAAATGTCACTAATTTGGGCCCAGGAGGGAAATCTGAGACTTTCTGCCAGAATGCATGGCTTCCTGCAAATTTGCCTCAATGACTAATAACACAGTCATGATTTGACTAAGAGCATAATTCTAAAATCCTACACTTGGCAGGTATGAGGCCAGTGGTGCAAAAACTGATGCTTCTGAGAGGAGCCCTCTGTGGCAGAAACTGCCAGTTCAGCCTCATTTAATAAAATTTCTCCCACTATAGCCAAGTGGATGGGGAAAGGGTTATTGCCATGATCCCTTGAATAGATCCTAGGGGCAGGAATGCCTCTGACTCCTTTCACCGATGGTTAAGGGTAGCTCTCATGATACATTCACCTCTTTCCTGAGTCAAGGGATTATCCTCAATCCCCTGCTCAGTCCTCTGCTAACCATTCCTCAGGCACATCCTTGCCTGCAGGTGGGACACCTGATGCATTGAGAAAGAGAATGACAGAATCAGAGAAAGGTTTGGGTGCAAAGAGATCTTAAAGATCATTTAGTTTCACCACACGCAAGAATTGACACCCACCAGATCAATTTGCTCAGAGACCCATCCAAACTGGCCTTGAACTCTTCCAGGGATGGGACATCCACAACTTCTTTGGGCAGCTTGTTCCAGAGCTTTACTGCCCTCTGAGCATAGAATTTCCTCCTAAAATTTAATTTGAATTTCTCCTCTGACAGTTTAAAACTGTTCTTCCTTGTTCTGTTTCTATCTGCTATGAGAATATCAGTGACTCACACTCACAAATGGAGTGGGGAAATGCCCGTTGAGAATTTTCCAATGGAAAATCCCTCCCGGAGAAAATGACGGCCAACTCTTGATACTGGACTCAGACTTTGAGTAAGAGAAGTTCAGAAGCCAGTCAGGAGCGCAAACAGTGCAGGCAGAGGGTCCGAAGGCGACTGCTGTGACCAGCACCTGTGATGGGATGGGAGCATCTGATGCTGGGCTAATCCAGAGCCCACGGGCAGATCTCTCTCCCATGAGCTAAGATTTAATGACCATTCCTCACCATGAGCAACTGGTGCTAAGAAGTTATTACTGGTCTCCTCAGCTCCTCAGGGAGCCCAGATCTCTCTGAAGGACAGCAAATGCTGTGTCGTCTACCAGTGCTGCTGCTTTGAGTGGAGAAATTGTGCAGCACAGACGCAGACACACAGACACAGATAAAGCAGATCCTGTACAAAGCCACTGTATTTGACCATCACATTCAAGCCAGAGACACAGAGGTCAGCCCAGCTCTAGAACAAGCCCTGCAGCAGTTTTACACAGGTGACAGTCTTGTCCAATGGAGCCTTGAGCCATACAGGCAAATGTATCTGTACAGAAATATGTACCACATAGAGTTGAGTATTTGTGGGTAAAAGTGTGTACATAAAAATATATGTGTATTTAAAATTCAGGGGTTACCAAGTAAGCTAAAATGAATATGTGTAAAATGGAAAAAAACCCACTTTATTTTATGCAGATATATACACCCAAAGCTGACATACAGAGATATGTCACATTTTAAGCCTCACTTAAGATTTTACTTGCCAGGAGACTTGCTTTTTACTTAAGGCAATATTAAAACTTAAAGATTAGGATGACTAATCTTCCTTTCTATAAGACTGTTTGGTGATCTCTGTATATGCAAACTCTGTATACCAGATTTTGCATAAACACAAAGAAACTGACAATCATCCCATTAATAAATCACTTATCATAAAAAATCTTTCAGCTGTTCACTACTGCTTTGCTGAAAAGTTACAGAAATTTGAATTAATTCTCTATCAATCTGGTTGCAAAATGAAAAGAAAGAAAAGGTTTAGTCTTGCAGTTCAAACAGCCGGTTAAGGTTTAACCAATACAGTGCAGCTTTGGTGCCGCACTGGAAGGAAAGCTGACTTTACTTTTTAGACACTGAACTTTCACTTTGTGATTATATATATGGAAATAACATTATAACCATGGAATATATGATAATTAAACCTCACGGATAGTGTTAAGTAAGCAACTTGAAATGTTATTTCTGCTATGGTTTTTCCATGGGCTGACTAATTTTTTACCTGACATAAGCATACACATGGCCTCAGCCTCACTTCTGCCCTAAACCTCAGAACCAGCACACAAAAATGTGTTTGCTGTGTGAATGGTTTTGATGAGTCTGATGTGACTCATGCTGCTAAGGACTCTTCACTCAATTAAAAATTACAAGACTGTTGTAACATTTGCCTTGAGAAGCCTAAACCAGGCAGGGCCATGAACCTGTCTCTGCTGAAATCAAGGCAGGGCTTGGGAGGGAGTAATTCTATAGTGGGATAAAAACTGCTCTCATAGCTGCAGGCATGGCAAGTCCTTCACTGAAATGGTTTTCTCTTGGGTTTGGAAAACATCCAGCAGGATGGTTCAAACCCCAGCAGAAATCTCAGGAGCCTTTGTAAAGAGAAGGGTGTTAGCAGAGCCTAAGGGCGTGTTTTGGCTTTATGCTCTGAAGCCGCTGGTACTGACAGCAGCACATGGCACCAAGGGCACAGCTGAGCACTGGCTGTGTGCATCGACAGAGCACTGTGACACTTCTGATGCTGGTGGGATTCAGGCAGAACCTGTTTTAGTCACAGCAGTTTAGATATGGGTCAGAGAAACCGTACAAGTGTGGGAGGACCACTGAAGGTGTCCTGCCAATGAGACCCCACAGCCTCTCGTGCCCATCTGCACCTCCTGCCTGCCCCTTCTTAGCTCTGCCTGAAGCTCTTCTGCATTTCTGGCACCCCCACTACTCCTGCCAGACTGGGGACAGCAGCTGGGAGGCAGTCTGATGCTCAGAGACAGAGGAGATGGAGGCAAGTGTTGCAGTCAGCTCTTCCCTCCTCTGCCCATAAGGGTGCTCATAAGGGCGACTTCATGCCTGAGCTGGCTAGTGGCGTTTTGTCAGGAGGCTGAGCAAGCCAGAGGGGGAAGAGTGAGAGTCAAACATCTGTTATGGGTGATTTTACCCTGCACTACTTGCTTTGTTGGCCAAGCCCAGGAGAGTCATAAAGAAATCATAAAAGCTGCTAATTGTTCAGTGGGGATTTTCTGAATCTGTTTGTCTTTAAGTCAAGGAAATTATGATTTACTCATGCTAGTGACAAAACAAGCAAAGGTCCAATCATATCTGGTTTTGGGAAGCCCTGAAGATTTCAGTGACACCAATATATCACTAACATTGAACGTTTATCCCCATAGCTGCTTTCCAAAGCTATCTCTAAACAGCTGCCAGTTGTATGAATAAATGGCAAATAAAAACCCCAGGGTGGTTAGATGCAGTTCTAAGCCAGTCCCTGTTTTCTTTTAATCGAAAAACTTATCATGCATATCCTATGTACATATGGATGTATTTACAGCTGTCTATGTACACTTGTTATAGTACATAACACCCAGGGAAAAATGAGATTCCCCAACTCAGAGATATCATAAGAACACAACCATTCTCCTCCTAAAAACTGACAACCCTTTTTTTCCCAAATAATGGAGGCCTAAACTACCAGTAACTGAGTGATAGCCCATGTCCTTCAGGCATAGTACACAAACTCTTGTCACTGCTGTTTGTTTAGTATCAGACAAATAAGAGTTTAGCAGATCTGAGACTGAATCTCTAAATCAAGTTTTTCATCTCCCTGTTGAGAAAAGGAGTAGCAGCCTGAAACAGTGGTTTTATTGCTGCTTATTATGTTTTTATATTTGATCTTGATGCTGCAAAATAATTTTCACTTCTTTAAATGAGATCAAAAATTTCACAATAAGGCTAAATTTAAACTGTTGATAATTTATAGTTATTTGCTGAGTGGGGGATGGATGCTGTCAGTGATGAGCTGTGAGAATCCCCTATCTGAGTTGCTGCATCTGCCATGCTACGAGGGAGACTGGGACTATCTCCCAGATACAGCTGATGAAACCACTTAAAGAAAACATAAAGGTTTGGCTTTTTAAGTGGAATAGTTTGGGTCAAGTTTGAGTTACATCTAAGCATTTTATTTGGAGGAGACTGGCAAGAGCAGGAGAAGCCAGAACCTCACCCATCTCTAATGGCAGCTTAGAGTGACCATGGGCTGCAGAAGGGTGAAGTGGTTTCCTGTTCCCAGGCATAACTCCTCACATGGACACTAGCTAAAACAAGGATTAACAGGTCTGGCCCTGCATGCCCTGTACATAAAATTATGGTCTGCCTTGTTTCATATGGATTTGAATGTTATAAGGACAGCAGATTAGGGAATTACATTAAATAGATATCCCCCAGCTCCACCTCAGGCACTGGCCCTAAAGAGAGACTGGAAGTTAAAACATGGATGTATTTAACCAGGCAGTTGCATTTTGGAGCTCTTCACTGAGGTTTTTCAAGATCAAACGTGAGCAGAAAGATGAAGATGAAATGACTCACCATCACCGTCTGCTGAGGCGCAACCACTTTCCCCAAAAGTGGTGTGGAGGACCATGGCGAAAATGCTCAGTAGTGCCCTGGGCTGTGTCATCCTGAGCACACTGCATGTGTGCAGGGGGTGTGTGCGAAACCAGCGCCGCTCCTTTATAGCAGCACCAGCGGCCCCACAGCCTGCAGCGGCACCTCCGCGAGGGGAAATGTAAACATGCCTACGCACAGCAGGGCTGCTGGCAGCGGGCAGGAAGCCAGAGCAAAGATAATTGCTGAGCTTTTGCTGTGAAACAGCTTCCCGCTTCAGAGCTGAGCACGTCCTGGATCAGGCCTGCCAACTCATTTGGGCAAACCTGGGGAAGTCCAGTTGGAAAGGGAGTGGGATTCAAGGACAGTGCTCCTGACTTGGCCCGTGTGATTTGTGCTGCTCCTTTCCTGCTTTAGTCCTGGTGTCCCCTTTGCTCCCAATAAAGACAGCAGGTCCAAGGGAGAAAACTATCCAGGTGTGAAACACTAAATGGGATTGCTTTTGTTTAACTACCAGCATCAAAGCAGCATTGCCAGCAGGTGATTTTTATCTTATGAGAGCCTACGTGGAGCACTCTACTCACCCCAGCATAAGAAGGACACAGACATGTGGTAGTAGGTCCAGAGGAAGCCAGAAAGGTGAGGAGAGGGTTGGAACACATCTCCTGTGCAGACAGGCTGAGAGAGTTGGGGTTGTTCAGCCCAGAGAAGAGAAGGCTCTGGGAGACTTTATCATGGCGTTTCAGTAGGTAAAGGATGCTTACAAGAAAAATGCAGAGAAATTATTCACCAAGGACTAGAGTGACAGAGCAAAGGGCAATATTTTTAAATTAAAAGAGAGTGGATTTAGATGGGACATAGAGAAGAAATTCTTCCCCATGTGGGTGGTGAGGTTCTGGCACATGTTGCCCACAGCAGCTGTGGCTGCTTCATCACTGGAAGTGTTCAAGGCCAGGCTGGATGGAGCTCTGAGTAACGTGGTCCAGTGGAAGGTGTCCCTGTCCATGGCCAGGGAGTTGGAACAAGATGATCTTCATAGGTCCCTTTCAACCCCAAACCCTCTGTGATTCTATGAAGTCCTGCATAAGGCAATGCTGACCCAGAAAAACCCACTATTTGAAAGGGTAATCCTGCAAAACCCAGTTCCTGGGAGCAAAATGGCACATCTCACACATTTTTTCAGGCTTTGGACAAAGCAAAGGCGGAAAGTGAAAGATAAAAAGGTGTTAACTATTTCCTTTGCACACTTTCTGTGGCTGAATACACCAACGCACACCAGAGCGTAAAGCAGGGCCGTGCACAGGGCTGACTGATGTGGCTGACTACAGGTGAGCTGAAAACCTGAAACAGAAGAGAAAACTCTGGCACAGCCCTGGCTGCACCAAAAAAAGCTTCAGGCTGGAGGCGTAAAGGATACTGAGGGCAAAGTTTGTAGCAATGCCCAAGCAAACACTAAAATGATGACATTATAATAAGGAGGTTCAATATGGAAGCCCCATCAGATCTTTCATTTGCAAGGAGATAATTCAAAATGCTCACCAAGATGATGGAAGTTCAGGTCTCATAGCTCAAAAAATGTCCTTCTTTCTAGGACATCAGGGTGTCCTGCCATGTCTCTTGCTGCCCTAGGCAGGGGGCAGTGGGTGGTCAAGGCATTGTTTCTGTGCCCAACACACACAGCAGGAGCTGTACACAATGCAGTCGTCATGGAGGTTGCACCACCATGGCCTGACTGACCCTCGCTCAAGAGCTTCTTTTACACAACTGTTTGTGTCCCTGCCAAATTCACACGCTATCCCCTCAAGAAATTCCCTCTTTCAGTTGGTGGGAATTTAGCAGTAACTTGTCCTCACCTTTCCTGCCCAAGTTTTCTGTGCTTAACCAAGTGCATTGCAGCCAAACCTGAGTTAGTGAGATTGAGTCCTGGTGCCTTCTCATTCTTATAGCCTGCCCCTTTCTTGCTTTAAAAAAGATTGAGAATTTCAACACCTTTCTTAATCATCTTCCTTATCATATTATTCTAGAAACCCTCAAGGCAATTTCTACCTCATTTTCAGCCAGAAATTTCATTAAGGGAGGGGTCTCCTGTGCAAATTGATCACTATCCAGAAATGACACCTTCTCACTTTAAATTTGCCTTGTTTATAATTGAGTGGGCTATCACTTTGATCTTCTTTTTTTTTTTTTCTTTTTCTTTTTTCCTGTTTCAGCTGGAGCAAACTAAAAGAAAAAGTCTTTTCAGACATAATATTTTCGTTGAACATGAATAATCTTATTATCAGAGCTGTGCTGCTCAGGGGATTTCCATGTTGTCATGGCTGCATTTTGTCTGGGTGGGGAAATGAGGGACCACAATGAAAAGAAAAAAACCCCAGTATTGAGAAAGCCCTGAAGCAAAAGTACATTTTGTTTTATTTCTTCACCTCTGCTTCAGAAGCTGTTTGATTTCTAGGAGATATTTGAGTCTGTTCATCTCACCTTGTTGCCTTCCTCTAAAGTCTGGGACACAGGAAATGAAATCTGTGAGTCTGAATCTTAGGACAGCTGAAGGGTTATACCCAGGAGAGGCTAAAAGAAAGCTGGATTCCTTTTCACTTGCAATAAATTTACATTGCTTCTGCCTCCCAGTTGAAGGTTCCACAAAAAAACAAACCAAACCAATGACAACAAAACCAACCCACAACAAAAAAAACCACTCCAGTTTAAACAAGTTTTGAAGGTCCAGCAAAATGTACCTGGGCTTCATTGGTACGCCAGCTCTCTTTGGGTCCCAGCACTATGTTTTGATGATTTCTGAGTCATCCTAGACCCTCTTACATTTTTAGCCATTAACAAAATCCAGGTTACAACCCCCACCACTGTGAAAAGAAGTTTTTTCAGTGCCCTGTGGTGCATAAGTGCTCTCTTTACAGTGTCTCAGTCCCTCAGCACTTTCTGCTGAGCTCTACACATCCTCCAGTGCTCTCTTGGATTATCACTTCTGTTGCAGCTGTTGACTAACCAGTCAAGTCATCCACAGGTTAGCATCTATCTTTTCCTCTTATACTGTTTTTTCACTCACTTTTTTTTTCTCCTGAGGACACAAACGTATTTTTGATTCTGCTTTGCCTCCAAATAATGCAAAAGGTTTCTGTACACACACACACTAAATTTAAATTTTCTATCAGTATCTGTTTAGAAAGATGAAGTGAGTAAATCTCTTCCTTTCATCAACAACACTTGTCAAGTATTCCCATTCTGTGAACTCCCAGAGCATCTGTGGAGAGAAGTGGAATGGATCCTGCAGACACATCCCAGTGTGCAGCACTAGAGGCAGGTTATGAGTACGCTGATGGCTGGAGGACACGCACATCCTTGTGTTTGAGGAGCTCAGCCGGTGTGTCCTGGTCAGACGCCCACGGGTGCCCATGGTCCAGCTTGGGACTGAGGGGGAAATGTTCTCGTGTTGGTCACCATTGGCAGGAGCTGTTGGGCTTCTTGGCTCTCTCTAAGGCATGGGGGTTCCTCTGTTCCCTGGGTTGTTTATAAATTATTTCATTATTTCACAGAATCTCCTTAGAACTTGCATTATGTAAATGCTCAAACAGACTTCATACTTAGATTTTTATTTTTTTAACCAGATATGCCAGGAACCAGAAATGTTCCAGCCAGCTTTAGACGTGAAGAAGAGGATTTCTAAATTAATTTAAATTAAAAAAAAGAAAAAAAAGAAAAAAAAAGAAAGAAAGAAGTTCAGAATCTTCTTTATTTTTTTTGCTTCCTGACATTTCGTGCTCTAACCTTGTTCCTAAACCTTGTTCCAGATATCTTTCCATGGTGGAGGCATCTCTCAACAGCTCCTCAGCTGAAGGTCTGTGGGTTCGCCTCGGGCTGCTCTAAGAAGTGTTTTGCTGGCCCAAGAGCAAGAGCACATGGGAGCCAGTATTGCTTAAGGTGGCATAGTCATGAGCATAACTTGGAGTCTTGGGTGAAGACCAAAACCCTGAGATTAAATGGGTTTACTCTGCAAGACATTTTGTTTCAGTTATCACCAAATTCTTTTGGTCTGCAGAGTGTGAGAGCAAGAGTGTGGAAGATGCATAGTTTGCCACCACATGGTCCTGAGGAATGGAGCCGTGTGTGACAAAGAGAAGAAATTTTTGGAAGTTTTTTTTGAACTTTGTCTTTGAGGTTTTGCCACTAAAAATTGCTTTGACCTTCTTTCCTCAGGACTTGTAAGTTGGCACCATAATGACAAGGAGGACTGTTATACCAAGGGAAAAATAAAGAAAAACTGGAAAAACATTGCTGGTTGAATTGTAAAGAAGAAGGAACTGATGTGCACTTTGGTCAGGCATTCAAATATTCTGAGATCAGACTAAAAACAACAGAATAGGCTGAAAAAAGTGTTTTGTTCTTTTTCCTCCTCTCCTTACGTAACAGATACAGAAATGGCAGAAACAAGAACAGTCATATTAATAGTTTTGTACTTCTTTTATTTTCTTGCTAGTTTCTAAGTCTTCAGGGTGTTCAGATTATTATTTTCAGCTTTCCTCTACAACAACCAGAGTTAAAGCATAAAGACATGAAAGCCTAAATTGTCTTCCCATTATTTGTTTTAGGTTTAGAAGAGCACCTTCAAGATGTATTACTCTCTTTTGGTATCTGGTAGGAGAGCACCTGCCATAGGAGAGCACCTGTACTTGCCCATATACATTTTTCAGACATAATGCTGGGCCAAAACTCTGTCATTTTGGTGTCAATGAGGCATTTTGTGAATGTATTTAAATTCTGTAAAATGCTGCAGTCTGATCCCTGCAACTTTTAATTTAAAGTTTTGGATTTTCATTCTTTTTAATGAATTTGGTTTTAGAATTGCCTTTAGTTTCAAAATGTGAATTGCTAAAAACGGATTTGGTTTCATCTGAATACTTTCTTTAAAAATCTGTCCACGCCAGCTGTGGTTGCTTTTGGATATTTAATCTCACCATAGCCTGCCTGCATGCAGACCCCATTCCAGAAATGAATGCCAAGGGAATGTAGGAGGCACAATTTCAACATATTACTGGTCCATGACTCAGAGCTGAACTCTTTTGTAAGCTTTAGATGAAAAACAGGTGTAAACCTCAACAAACAGGAAAAAGGGAAGGAGCAAACAGAGGCAACATGATGGCACATCCCTGTAAAACAGAACAGACGGACACAAACGATCTTGAGGAAGTCGAGGCTGGTGGCATGTGGATGTGAAGCAGGCTTGGGTGGACCAAGCTGCTGAAGGCAACCTTGAATATCAGCATTAGGTTCCCTTTGCTTCTCCTTGCACAACTCAGCACATGTCAGCCTTCCAGTGGCTCAGCAAGCAGCACTGAAGTGGCAGCTGCAGCCATGCTCACCATAAGCCACAGTATAACAGAATTTACTGGTCAAATATACCATGGTTGAATGTAGCCTCACTGGGGAGGCTGAACTCACTAAAATATTTTTAAGACTGTTTTTTATAAAATATGTACCTTAAGCAAATGAGCTCTAGATAAACGTTAGATAACAAAAGGTCACAAGGAAGGATAATAATTTAAATGCTTTTACATTTAAATATGTTTACAAATTTCTTCCCTGGTATAAAACCAACTTAAAAGTAAAGGAACTGAGAAAATCAGACTAGAAAATTAAATCACAACTTGTTGTAAGCAGATATTATCAAAGATAACAGAAAAGTATATATTTACTGTGATTTGGTTTGGCCCAAGTTTTATGCACTGAGATGTGTATATGTGCAAGATAAATTGAATTTATGTTGTACAAATTATATAGGAGTAATGTCTGCAATACCATTAGATTGATGTCTGTAAACCACAGGAAAATATATGTGATCTACCTGAAAGATTATCCTCCTTTTAAAATATGAATGTGGGGGTGGGGAAATCTCTGTAGCAGGGAAAAATAATTACAATATTCTCCCATTTCACGATGCAGATTAGTGAGGAAAATAAAAAATATGCAGATAAGGCATTGATTGCAGAGGGCTGTGACAGGACCCCAGCTGGCAGAGCTGACATGCAGATCTGTTTTCATCTTGTCATAACAGTGAGCACTCAAAAAGCACCCAGAGATGGTTTCACATTTGGAAATGCAGAAACCCCATCAGGTTTCAATGCTGTCTAGGATAATGTGGGATGCATTGTCCAGGCTGGCTCTCAGATCAGCTAGTGACAACAGAATCCACTCTGCCCACCATGTCCTTTGGGAATTCCCTTTCTTTTAATCTGTTAAAGCCTACTCTTGGCTGCCTTTGGCTGTCTGCATTCCTGATGCAGAATCCCCATTCCTTGTCTCACTCCCACTCCTCCCATCCCTCCCTGCTCCTGACACTCCACATTTCTCTTTGGTCAAGCTCAGGGTCAGAGCTGCCTTTCCCACAGCCCCAAGGCAGTATGTCACAACTACCACCAGGAGGCCAACAGGAAAAATGCTTTGTCCGGCTCCTGCCAGGGCAGGGAACAAAGAATTCTATTCAACCACTGAAACAAAAGTGATGAGCCATGGTGATAATGCAGACCTGCAGGACACCTCCCTAATCCCAAGGGACATATTCTGATTTTCTTCATATTTTTTGTTTCATTTTAACTGTCTCCTTCTCCATGCTGATCAAAGCAGGTGAAACCCCCAAACCAAGGATGGTTAGTCTGTCTTTCTCTAGAGGATTAAATTGGTCTGTGTTAGTAATTTAAAGAAATGAAATGTGACCTAGGACTGAAATCTAGAACTATAGTGTCTGCTCAACAGAAATCTTTGGATGTGGGGTCTAGCAGGTCTACACAGCATAGCAGAACATTGTTAGACAAAATAAAAAAATAAAAAAAAAAAATCATCATTGTCATTGTCATTATCATTATTGTTGCTGTTATTATTATCCTCATTATTATTCTCATTCTCATTATTATTATCATCTACATGGCACTTCTTTATGAGACATTGTTGTGTCAGTGACTGTCTAATTTGTAGTCATATGAGACTAACAAGCCTTTACAGCTCTCCTTTCCTTCACACTGAAGTGTATCAGCAATGTGACCAAAGATATGCAGGGAATTTCAGCACAGCAATGTAGAAAACGTAAGAAAGAATATAATCCACTTCAGTGAGAATTTCATCTCATCTGAACAGGAGAACTGGGTGAATGGTTCAACCAAAAAACTTGCCTCAAATATGCTGAGGTTTCAATGCGATATAGAAACTGGCCCAGCAATATTCTCAGTTACCAGACCATCGAAGATTAGGGGTACAGACACCACTTCCGATGCTGTACATCGGTGTTTACAAAAGCTGGCTGTTACCCAGCACGGTCAGCACACAGCTTTGATCCCCCTAATTCGTGGTGCTGAGAGGTGGGCTCAGAGCCCTCTGTGCCAGCACAGCTGCTCTTCACTCCCTGGAGCCAGGCAAGAGGTGCTCCACCATGTGCTGTGAGTGACCTGAGGCTTTACAAGGTAGAACAGGCTGTCCTGATGTGCTCTGCCCTGCAGCACAGAATTGTCCAAAGAATGTCACTCTCTTTAGCAGCTCTAATGGTGGTGCCTGAATTACTACATTGCTTCTTCTCAAGACCTGAAGTGAAAGAAGAATTAGTGCATGCCTGTAAACTTGTCTGAAAACAGCTTGCAGACAGCAGATCTTGCCTACTTTGGTTTATAAAAAGAAATTATCAGAAATCCTTACTCATACAGTTAACTGCAGTCAATTAAATTATAATTTTATCATGTTTTTGACCATGTAAACTAAACTGTAGGGCTTTAAACTTCTCAGTCAGTAAAACAGGTCTCCCTGACACCAAATTTCCCTTCAGCTTCTTGCTGAAGTGCCCAGAGCCAGACACAATACTCTCCATAAGAGTCTCATAATCCTTGTGTGGAGGGATATTGTCACTGCTGCAGCTCTCCATGTTCTAGAGCTTGTACACTCATTCTGCATTTACTGGTAACGCCTGCTGAATCACGTGGCCACAGCCTTACCTAACTTCATTTTGGAACCATTAGCCCCATGAACTCAGAGCTTTATCCAATAAAAGGGCTGAGAGAGTGCAGACACTGACCAGATGATGTACAAAATCTGACTTCTGGGAATGTGGGGCTGCTGCCTGGCACACGTATTGCAGTCAGGTCCACTCGGGACACTAATTGCTTAATTTCATGGGGCTGTTTCTTGCTTTGCTCACATGCCTTCCCTACATGCTGCCATCAACTTTCCAGCTGCTTAGACTGCCCGTCTGGGGTGCTCAGCATGGGCTGAACAGACATCACCACAGTTAAAAGTTGTGTAATTAAGGAACACATTACCCAAAGTGGTTCTGATGAGCAAAGAAAGGGTCATTACTCTTTATAAATTCAGTATTATGCTTTAAGAGGTATGTTGCTTATATAGAGGGAGGAGGAGAACAAAACTGAAAGGAGAATTAGAAATTGTAACATGAAACAGCTCTCAGTGCCTGCAGGGGCAGTAAAAGCAGGGCAAGGTGACCTGAAGTGGATGTTTTGTCCATCTTACAACTTCTGAGTGACCAGCATGGTGCTTATGGAGAGCTCTGCCAGGAGCTGTGCAATGTCAGCATCACATGAATGGGAGCCAGTGTGCCAGAGAGAAGACAAAAGGCCTGACCAAGTTTTGGGTCTCTGCACACAGGCATGGAGCAGAACACACTGGCCCTGAAGCTATGGCTTCTTGTAAATTAAGGGGTGATCCCACCTGCAGCATTACAGGGCTTGTTCATTGCTGTGGGTGCAGCAACAGTCAAGAAGGAGCATTTTGTTTGCTGTTCACTTCACTGAAAAATATCATTGAGTCATAGAACTGTTAAGGTTGGAAAAGACCTCCAAGATCATCGAGTCCACTCTTTGGCTGAACACCCTCAGGCCAGCTAAACTATGGCACCAAGTGCCCCCTNCAGACCCTTCCCAACACCGCAGTGTCTCTCCCGCAGTGAGGGGCCCAGAACTGGACAGTGTTCCAGGTGTGGCCTCACCAGTGCCCAGCACAGAGGGACAGTCACTGCCCTGGTCCTGCTGGCCACACCACTGCTGACACATTCAGGATGTTCTTGGCCTTCTTGCCCACCTGGGCACACTCAGCTCATGTTCAGACACTGGATCAGCACCCCCAGGTCATTTCCCACTGTGCAGCTTTCCAGCCGCTCTGCCCCAGCCTGGAGCTGCCTGGAGTTGCTGTGACCCCAGGGCAGGACCCAGCCCTTGGCCTGGTTGAACCTCACACAGTTGGCCTCAGCCCATGGATGCAGCCTGTGCAGATCCCTCTGCAGAGCCTTCCTGCCCTCCAGCAGATCAGCACTCCCACCCAGCTTGGGGTTATCTGCAAACTGGCTGAGGGTGCTCAGTTCCCTCGTCCAGAATGTGGATAAAGGTACTGACCAGAACTGGGCCCAGTAGTGATCCCTGAAAACCCTCACCAATGGCTGGCCAACAGCTGGATGTAAATATAAACTCGACTGGCAGGATCTCTTCCCAGTCAGCAGAGCTGCATGTGCTGCCGGAGGGGCCAGCCATGTGCAGACCCTCAGAGAGCCCTGGCTGTTCCCCTTCCGTCCTAGCATGTACTCAGTCTTTCACAGTGGGAGCCAGAATTTTCTATCACTACACAAACCTGATTTCTCTCCACTGTAATGCATACAGGGAAGATAAGTATATGCTGGCTCTTACTGTCTGCCAAGGGTATGGATTAAAAATCAAATACTGCTGTCTGCCTTGCAGGAATGGCACTGAGTTCTGTACAAGACACAGTTTTTAACTTAGCTTTCACTCCACAGTGGGTTAAATGCCTTAAAAGTCAAGGAAAATGTCAAAACTAAGTCAGAAATTAATCTGTTATACGAGCCTCTTCCCTCATATGAAAAGAAAGCAATGCTGGTTAAAACAATAAACATGGATTGTTTGCAGGTTGTGCAGGCTGCCCAACCTTTTGGTGACCTTGGCCTGAGGTTTGTTTGTTTGAACATAGAAACACACCTACCTCCCCTACTTTCACTTTTGAAGGCAAACATGAGCCCAGCTTCAGAGCAGCTGAAATATAACTGCCATGGGAGACATCACGTCAAGGTGTCTCTGTTCACAGCCAAAATGTTCTTCTGCTAAACCAGGCCTGCACCAAATCAGCTCACCTTGGAAAGGAATAATAAGAAAAAAGAAGGGGGGCAGGGGGGTAAAATTCTGAATATTAAGCAGCCAAAGAGAAAAAACAAACCACAACAGATAGCAGCTGCTGAAATGCACACTTTTAAGAACCCAAGATGCAAGGGATTAGTGAGGCTCTAAGTGGAGATGCAGTGCAGTGCAGTGAGGAATTAAGTGCAGTAAAAAAGGATGGCCCTGGCCATGGACTCGGGCAGGGATACTGTTAGCATCCACTATTTCTCCCTGGGTCCGAGCAGAACGGGAATTCATGAAGTGCATGCTTCTTTTCTCAAGGAGACAGTGGTGAAAACCATGGAAGGTTGAGGAGCTGATGGTCTGGGGTCTCAGCTCTCCACTCTCCCCAGCTCAGCTGGCTGAAGGAGCCAGGCTACTGCAGGGAAGGAAGCCATCTGCACCTGGGCACAGAAGAGAGCAGGTTCTGCTCCTGTGGGGAGTAGGAAAGGCCAGGTGAGACACAGGGACACTGAGCCAAAGGGCCCTTCCCCCCAGCACTGCTGCCTGGCCCAAGGCAAGCTGGCAGGCAGGGTGCTGGAGTGCCTCATGGCTTGCAACACACTAAACTCACTAATTAGAGTGCAGTATCAGTGTTCACAAATTTTCCCATGCCACCGAATCAAGCACCACAGAATTATGGAACCACAGAATCCCTGAGCTTGGAAAAGGCCTCCAAGATCATTATGAGCCATCCAGTAATGCAGCACTGCCAAGTCCACCACAAAACCGTATCCCTAAGAGCCACATCTACATCTCTTAAATACCTCCAGACTTACATAATGACAAAAGCCTCCTTCCGAGAAACTGCAGTGTGACCAGACCTTCACTTGGGCAAACTGAGGTCAACTTCAGCATTTCTATTTCCTTCCTTGGATGTTTCCATTTCCTGAATGTTTCTTTTCCCTTTGAGTCTCAGATCCAGTAAATTTTACTAAACCGTCCTCCATTGACTCAGCCACACTTGGAGGAAAACCATAAATTTTAAGTGCTGAATGGTCAGACCATTGAGAATCAGGAGTGTATAGCAAAATCCCCCACAACCACAGATACATCACTTAGTGGTTCAAGATCATTTGTTAATGTCTACAAGGTAATGTTATAAATCTATGGAAACCCCATCTCACTTACCAATGAATATTTTCAGTGCTTGCTAAGGTTTCACTTACTGGCTTCTCCTGTCAACACCCTCTTTTGCATGCTAAAGCACTCATCATTTGTGTATGCTTACGTGAAATGAACTTCGTAGGGAAAAGGGGGTTGCATTGCAAATGGACTGGAATCACAGCTTCTCACTTTCTCAGCTGTTACATTTAAGTTTCTCAGCTTTCTGATTATTACTGGGAAAAAAGTTCAAAGTGCTATTATCCAGTTTAACTCCCACTCAAGGAAAATATTTTCAAAGTCATAAAGTAAAAGAGAGGGGGGGGAAAGCAATTTCACTGGAATTTGTGCTTCTCAATCACTGGGAATCTTCCAAAACTCTCACTGACATTTTGTTACCAAAAGTTTATCTTAATGTTCATAGCTGATCAACACCTTACAATTATCTGTTACAAGCTGGTAACTACTTCTAAGTAGCTGTCCACATATTTGAGTAAATAGAAATGGATTTCTGTCCCTGAATTTTGGGAACTGTTTTGAAAAGGACTGTCCATCGTTTCTTACACAGAATAACCTTTCTTCCATTTCACAGTCCCTTTGCTAACTATGGGGCTACAATGGGGCAGTTTTATTGATTATGGTGGATGATCATTCAGCAGTTAAGGGAAAATATATGTAAAACATCTTGGAGAAATGCCCAGAATTAGGAGTGATTTTATGTTGACTCACTCAGGGCTCAGACCGTGCTCTAGGATTGCTGATTCCTGTCTGCAGTCTGATGCAGTTACCTTCAGCCTCACAGCAAAGAGGATGTAGACGCCATCACAAGCATGCTTTGAAAAAACAGAGTGGAATCAAGCTATTTACAGCACACTGATTTGGAGCAATTGATAACAAACCCCACAAAATTTTACCTTTTAAGATAAGTAAACGCTAACTTCATTTCACCGAGAAGAAACATGCTCTGCAATGTGAATTACGAATCCTGACAGCATACCAATCCTTTAGCAACCATTTTTTTGTCCACTTGTCCATCAAATTCAAATACCTGAAAAGGATGAGAAACTTGGAAGAGGAATTGAGTGTTGTTGGTTAGGAAAGCAGATTGGAAAAAGCAGCGACATTTAAACAGAACCACATTGTTTGGAATAGTTTGTATTTCTGCCCTTCTGGAGACTTAATGAAGGCTATCTTGTTAACAATAATTACTACCTGAAGGCACTAAATAAATGAATATACATTTCCAGTGAAGTCATGGTAGCTGTCAAATAGCATTTGGGGAAGTTTGTTACTTAGAAATTAATAATAATAAACTCTTTCATTCCTGCTCCTTTCTGAAACCACAGAAAGACCATACCAAAAAGAAACCAAACAAACCAAATTTCATTTGCATTTATTATATCAGTTTCATTTTATTTTGTTTGGTATTGCTCACACAAGTAAAACCATGGTGAGAGCTCTGGATTTCACCTCATAACCAAGCCCAGCAACAGGGGATGTAGTATGCAAAACATACCATAAATCAGAACAGCACACAGACATATTCTGTCTCTGCCACAAATATGCAGCTTTGGCTCCTGTATAGGTGCACTCTATCTGCCCCAGGCACCTTTGCTATCTAGCGGTGGTTTATGCTGTCACAGAAGTGGTGTTTTACAAACACATGCAGAATCTAGAAGTTTCCTGACAATTGACTCATATGCACATACAAACGAGAAAATGGTGTTCAGATAGGAAGTTATCAAAAAGCTATGCTTTCCTGTTTATGTAGTGGGGCCAATACTTAGAGCCTGAAAAGTTTATTTTTGTCCTGAATACTATTAAAATATTCTTACTAGTATAAAAATTGCCAACCCTTCATACGCACTGAACACCTGAACTTTTCTGTTTCAAGGTAAGAAAAGGCAGCTTATGAAACAGAAGGTACAATGTTATCTAGAAACAGAGAAGATACCAGCACTGGGGACTGTGGAGAGTTAAACACTTCCACTGGTTTGAACTCATTATTTAGCTGACCTACAAATCTTCAGAACAGAGATCTTGGAAAGAGAAACAGTCTTGATAAGTGATTTGTTGTTGGTGATCCAGGTCCATAAATGTTGCTTCCTGTGCTCAGGGGCAGTGGAACACTGCAGCAAGGGGATGACTTGTGCAAGGGATTTTGTCATAGAAACCAGTGAGGCAAAGATAAGTTCCAGCAGCTGATCCATGCAGCTTTCTACCTGTCTTTATCTATTATTAACAAATATTTGTAGGAGTAATATTGTTTTTATATAACCACTTGAAAACTTGAACTTGTCTAGTTCAGTTGCTACAAAAAACTGAATTATCCATGCAAATTACTAAAAATATGTAAGACTGATACATACAAACTTAAAATTCATCTTCCAAAACCTAAATTAAGAGTCATGAGTACATTGCCACATCTCTATATCAGTTTATGAATGCCTGGCACAGATGAAAGGAGCTAAGTTTTTTTTTTCAAAAAATATTTGAAAATAATAATTTCAATAACTACAAACAGTGATGAATTTGATAGCTCTGCTAATGATATTTGTCATGCAATTTACTCTGGAAGCCTTCCATCTACTGTAAAACCACAAAAATCTAGTGCCTTCAAATCTACTGCAAGGGTTTTCTACATTTGAAATGACAGTCCAAGACTGCTATTTTAGACAGTGAGCTCCAGATTTTTACCTTAATTAAAACTAGCTCTCTTACTTGGTTTCCCATCCTAAAAGAGATACAGAAACTCATGTTAGCATGTTTTGTTCCATGTTTTCATTTAAACACATTACCTGATAGACTCTTCTGTTGTGTAAAAATAAACAAAAGCACTTCTGAAAAAAACGTTCGCCTAGGTAGATTTTTTTATATGCCCCAAAGAAGCAGAAGTGGTTCGTATAGGTGTGGGTGCGACGTGACACTTTTGCCTGTGGTTTATGTGCTAGTACTTTTTTACCTAATGAGCCACTAGCATGCAAGCAACCTGCTGCTGGTTGTACGTGTTGGGAATGAATGATTGTGGTCTGCATGTTTCTCATAGATCAGCACTCTACAGTTACTTAATTGCATAAGAAAATCTCTGTCTTTTGAAGAAGTTTCACTTCTCACAGGTGATAATGGGAAAATCTCATGCTTGGCAAGATGCACAGTCCTTCTCTCTTCCCCTTTCTTAACCCTTCCTTTCCCTTACTTAACTGTTTTCTTCCCTTCCCTTTCTTAACCCATCCCTTCCTTAATCCTTCCATTCATTCACCTTTCCCTTCCTTTCCCTAACCCTTACCATTCCCTTTCTTAACCCTTTTCCTCCTTTCCATAACTTGTGCCTTGTCCAGAGTTGAAGAGGAAAAAAACCAAAAACATAACTTCCCACTACAATGCCATCACCACTTTTAAAAAACCATTTTTAACAGAAGAGGTTAAGTGGACCAACTTCATGCCCTCTCTATTCCTCCATAGTCAGTTACAGACCCTCTGAAGAGGCAGAGATACTTGCTTTTTCTGACTGCACAAAGGCAAGAATCTATGCCATAAAAAAAAGAACAGTTACTAATTAATGCTATTGGTTCTGCATTTTAAAACCACACAAGATTTTGAAAAGCAGGATGAAGAGTTCCTCCAGCACTGCGCTGATCTGACAATGTGTATCTTTGCCATCTTTTCAGGCAGGAGGAAGAAAACTGACCTGATACAGAGTTTCCTGATGATATTTCAAATGTTTAAAACACGGGTTAAACTCCAAGTTGCTGCTGCTACAGCAATTAGTGAGACAGTAATTACATTTGTTTTGTCTATCTGAAAAGTTTGCAAAGCCCTTCACTTTTAAATAAACATGACAATCAGTTTAATGCAGAGATGTTTTAACCGCAGTAACACATGATGATCTAAATTAGGTCAGCTTATGCTTGTGAATTTGTTAGAAGTGCAGCCTACTCAGATCGAATTAGGTCAGCTCACAGTGTCCTGCTTAGTGAAATGTGGCTCTAGAGCAGGTGGCACAAAACCTGTCAAAACAATAACTGAGAAAGCCAGAGCAACCTGGGAGTACATCATCTCTTTGAGGTCAGCAGACCACATTTGGCTCTTAAAAAACACAAGTGAGAAAACATACACCAAATGGCTTTCCTGAGAAATGTGATTATGGATCTCCTCCTCCAATACCATTTACCTGTTTATTTCAATTGTATGTCTGACTGAATACAATTGCTTTATCAGATGAAGACCATCCAGGAAAATCAACAATATATTCTCTCTACACAGAAAAAAATCCCAGCGATACAAAAATTGCACTTTCTTCTTAATTAATTCCACAAGAGTATTTCAGCCTTTCCAAGTATTAATTTTTCATGCTCATGCATTCTTTGTCTAAGGAGAAGAAATAAGATAACATATATTGATATTTTCTTTTTAGATATACTGATTCTTCCCTCACTAAGCCCTTAACTATGCTTTTGTTTCCCTAAATCATCTGTTTGCAATCTGTGCTTATTGGTTATTTACATTACTTCATTGATTAATACCTCTCTAATAATACAATTCCACTAGAATAAGATCGATTTTTTATCTTACGCCTGTTCCTTAACTTTATTAATCTCTATCATTAATGCTGACCCACACAAGTCTTTAGCTTATAAACAGAGAAATGCATTTCATAACAAAAAAAGTGGCATTCCTACACGAAGGCAAAGTATTTAATGTGCAGAACCTTTTATGGTAATAGAAACTGACAAAACTTTTAGCAAGTCATCCCCAAAACCTGCCTGGACCCTGTATTGTGTATGCTGCTCTCAATTATGCTTAATAGCCTTTTCAAGAGCAGTGGTTTAACAGAGCCAGCTCCATTAAAACATCAATGCAAGAATGTTATCTTGATAATCTCTGACAAAATATTTCTAAAATACTGTTGTTTGGCAACTCCTGCAAAACAAATCTAGTTCTACTTGATTTAATGTGTGTATTTGTCAATCTCCATTATGGGAGACGAGGTTTGCATTTCAAAAAATGGAGCAGGTAACTTTGTTCAGCACTTACCTGTAAATTAAAAAAGACAAGTGAATCAATCTGAAAAGCCAATTTTCAATGCCTAAATCCAGTTAACTGCTTAGCCTGTTCTCCCACTCTGGGAGTGTTTAGACCACTTATATGCCTGTATAAAACTAAGAGATATGTGAGCTCAGTGCTTCATGACTAAGCCTCCAAGATCATTAATGTGATCAATATCAGCTGTAAAACTCAGCAGCATAGAATTAAATTGCTGATGTACATTAGAGTTTGTCTTCAAGTGTTCTATAGTAAAGTGCTGAGAATAAAGATCTCAAAATACATCCCTGTATTTGTAAGCTAGGCTTGTATATGTTGGAATCAAAAGTCTTCATTGGGAATTAGCGAAGTTAAACTGCAGCTGCAAGATACTAAATCAATCTTATTCTAGTTATTATGTACTATTAGACAGGTATAAATGAATGAAGGAATATATGGTATAACAAAAATGCCCAAAATGGCACTTCCCCTGAATCCACCCCAGTCCAAGAAGAGCATAGCTGCTGTCAGTAGCCAATTTTAAAGAAAATTGTGTCCTTATTCTGAAATAACATGGGCTTACTAATTTTGTAAGGGCATTTTAACCCTTTGTAACATATTTGCTTGAAATTGGCCTTTTCTACTTTAAAAATATGTCAGAAAGCTTTGTTAGCAATTTACTGGGGAGACAGAATCAAAAGTGGGAGAAGAATCCCTAATAGCTGATTCCTAGATAGGTTTAACAAAACTTTAACTGTAAAGTCTGACTAGATACCCTGGGATGCTTGATTCCAGAATGTGAACCCATTAATGCAGAGAAAAATCTGTACAGTCAAACAAGGAGAGGCATCAGAACATTTTTTTCTCTATATAAAATAAAGATTAAGAAAACATGTGGTCATTTTGTCTAGCTTCCAAAAGGAAGAAGGCTTTTCAGCTCAGAACAAAAAGCATAACTAAGCCACTGGACCATGGAGTTGGAATTCAACCTGAAAAGAATGGAATGTTTTCTAGAACTGGAGTGTTAAAATAAATCAGTGTCTGATGTTCTGCATGCTCTTTCTCATATTCCCTTGCAATTATAAAAGAACACTTTACTAAAAACTGCCAAGAGTAATTACCAGGCTTTTTGTTGAGAGCTTTGGGATGAAGTTTCTTGCAGTCAAAGGTCAGTCTCCAGATGTAAACTGGGTTTAGTTTTAAATCAGAATAAAACAGTTCACTAATCTTAGTTGAGAGAAAAATTCACCTTATGAATATAAATACTCCAAAACAAACTCATGATAGGAAACAGTCTTTGATTTTATCTGTGTATCAGCTCTTTTTTTTTTTCTCTTTTTTGAGTTTGTCCTCATTTTGTTCCTTACCTTACCATTGTTTTTGTTGTTTGTATGTTCAGATGTGGGTAGTGGTAGAGAAGAGGAAACTTGTTTCTTACTTCTAATTCATCTGTTTCTGAGAAGCCACCCTAGCCCTTCCTTTGCTCAGTTTTGGATCTTTTAAGGAGTCTTGCATTTTAATCATTTGGGTTTACAGTCGAGAACAAGAATGAAGTAACAGAGATTTTTCTTCTTTTCCTTAGAATGATATTGAAGAATGAGCAATTCAAACTAGAGTAGTTTGCTTGGTGGAAAAATTAAGATGTGCTGATTGTTGAGTGGCCTGTATAATTCAGATAATCAGAGATGAAAATATGTCATGGGCTAAGCTTCAGAGAGCTCACTAAATTCAACCAATTTTAAAGGAAGTGGTGGGGGAGAAAAAAAAAGCTAAATAGGCCAAAGTGCAAATATATTTCTTTTAAAGAAAAAGTTAATTGGTGCTAAAAGTGTTAAGCAGAAAACACTAAGAGGTTAATGTTAATCTCTTAAAATTATGAAAATAAGTGTCTACAGATTCTTTGAGATCCTTTAGAAACGTAGCTGGAACCTTGTATTTCCTGCTCTGTTTGTCAATGGCAGAGCAGAAAAAGTGCATTTTTCAGAAAACTCTATTTTGTCTCCTAAGGATGTATGTAAGCTGCAGAAGAATTACCAGCCTTTGATTGTTTTAGCAAGATTACAGTGTCTGAACTAGGTCATTAACCTGCAGGCAGCTGAAACACCTCCACTTTACATTTCACTTGACTTGGCTCCATTTTGGACCGTTCTCTTCAGCATTTCCATAAGTGACTTGGATACAGGAATCAATGGGATATTAAGTAAGTTTGATACAAACCCGGAGGAGTTATTGACTCCTTCGAAAGAAGGGAGACCCAGCAGAGAGACATTGACAAATGAGAGAGAAGGGCAATCACCAGCCATACGAAACTTAACAAGGGGAAGAGCTGGATTCTGCTCCTGGGATATGGCAACCCTGGCTGTGTGGATAGACTGAGGAAGGAGATGCTGGAAAGCAGCACCACAGAAAGGACCTGAGGGTCCTGGTCAATGGCAAGTTGGACATGAGCCAGCAGTGCCCTGGCAGCCAGGAGGGCCAACCCTGTCCTGGGGGGCATCAGGCACCCCCCCCCCCAAGGGAGGGGATTGTCCTGCTCTGCTCTGCACTGGGACAGCCTCACCTTGAGTGCTGGGGGCAGTTTTGGGTGCCACAATGTAAGAAAGACATTCAGGTGTAAGAGAGTGTCCAAAGGATGGCCAGGAGAATGATGCAGGGTCTGGAGGGGAAGCCGTGTGAGGAGCAGAGGAGACGGAGGAGAGACCTCATTGCAGTTACAGCTTCCTCATGAGGAGAAGCAGACAGGCAGGCACTGATCTCTTCTCTGTGGTGACAGTGACAGAACCCAAGAGAACAGCCTGAAGCTGTGTCAGAGAAGGTTTAGATTGGATATCAGGAAAAGATTCTTCCCCTAGAGGGTGGCTGGGCACTGGAACAGCTCCCCAGTGAAATGGTCACAGCACCAGCCTAACAGAGCTCAAGAAGCATTTGGACAGTGCTCTGGGGCACATGGTGTGACTCTTGGGGTGTGCTGTGCAGGGCCAGGAGCTGGACTTTGATAATCCCCGTGGATCCCTTACAATTCAGGACATTCTATGATTCTATCAGACATAACCTTATTGCAGAACTCTAATCACAAGATCTTACTTTTTCTCTTTTAGGCTTCCTCCCAGAAGCAAGGTAAGTGACATGTCCAGTTTAAAAACATTCCGGTTTCACTGTGTCACTGTTAATCATTATGAGGTTTAAGAGGAAAACACGATATGAAATCAATTGCAACATGTCCTATCTGAGTGTCAGCTGTTATGGTATTGCAAGGTTTTGCTGTATGTTTAATAACGGCCTTAGTACTCTGAACCTTGAGTTCCAAGAGATTTGAGCACAAGCAGTTTTTAAAATACTGGAAATACTGATTTGTTTTTTGTACATTCTGCTATTTCCATTAAAAAATTAAAAATGTCCAATGAAAATCCTACACTGACATAATTAAATATTATTTATCTAAAAGTACAAACATTTCTACAGGGCCAATTATGATTACCACCTTTTCCTTAACTTATTTTATCATAGCTACAGTATATGTGAAGTTCTGTGGTGGTTCAAATTATGAGTTCATCAGTTATAATGTTGCACGTTAAAAAATAAAAAAAACCCTAAGAAAATCATCCTGAGCACTGAATGTCATTTGCTGGAAGAGAAGCAATTAATGGTTAACCAGGAGGTAATTGAACTTCCTCATGTGAAAATGTTCTCCTATCTGTAATTAAGCAGGAAAAGCTTTAGCTATCTCTATGTATATAGGTACGTACATTTGTGTACATATATATAGACATATATATGTATAGATGTGTACATGT
>VZTX01008263.1:0-75091 GCA_013400915.1 Pardalotus punctatus | reverse complement strand
AACCTTTTGCACCTTCCTTCTTGAATTTGCAGGGATGTTCTATGATGAGATCTTGAATGGCAGAACTTTCATTACACATCATATTTAAAATAAACTATAAAGAAAATACTTTTTTCCCCACTCTCAAGGACATTTTGCAACACTGTGAATTAAATTCAATTGCTTTTCTACTTATAAATCAGAATATTTGTTATAAAATTTGCTAAAAATAAAAACAGTATCAACCCAGGTAATTTTTACTGATAAAGTGAACAATACTACAACTTCTGAAATTTTCTGATTGATGTTGCTTCAATTTCTTAACTATAGCATAGCAAAGAAGTTTGTGTAATATGCTTGATTTTCAGATTGTATTTATCACTCTTTTCTTCTTTCAGTGGTTTGGAGAGCTTCTCTTCAGCTGTCTTCACACACTTAGAATTTTCAGCAGAGCTAAGAGGCTTTTAACAAAACTGGCTTCACTTATGAAGAATACAAAAAGAAACCACGTCTGAACCTCATGCTCAGTGGAAATTTTGAGGTAAGGACCACAGAGCAGATTGAGGAACTTTTCTTGCTATTATGGCAACAATGTGACATCACACAGCCACATTTTAAAGCAAAATTACAAAACAAAACTGTCTTTAAAAGTGTTCTGGCTATTGCAAAGTTTTGAATCTTCCTGTACCAGACTGCTTCCTGAAGAACAAACCTGGAGGGGATTCTAGTTATGTAAAGGAATAGATCATAGCCCTGAAAGACTAATAAGGAGACTGAATTCTATACAGAATGAAATGTTGAGATTGATTTATGCAGGGAGATTTTATGCAAATTAATAAATGTATAGAAAACATCCTAATTCTGCAGCCCCTTTTGTAGGTTTTTTTGAATGGATATTTTGGTAGGGATGGAATACAAGTAATTTTAGTTATTACGAGAGTATTAATAATAAAAGCCTCATTGCATCTTTTCTAAAGCAAACTATCCAAGGTATTTTCTGTGCAGCATACACAAGAATACCTGACATAAGTAAAGGAGTAAATGAAACATTAATAGACAGCAGGCTGTGAAAACAGGATCAAGCATGTTGCATACAATTAACTGAAAGCCAAACTGAGCTTTCAAGTTTAGTTTTTAACTCTGCATGTTAATATCAAGTGGTCAGTTATTTCTTCTTTTAGTTCCTGTCACAAACTGTGTCTAAATGTATTACTTACCTTGATTTTACAACTCTGTGATGAGGAAATTCACACATTTAGCTAGTTGCTTCAACAGTTCATCTACTTCCCTATTAAAAATCTGCTTGTTATTTTGGAGTCATGGGTTCTAGCCATTGAATCTAGATGGTGTCTACCAGAAAGAAGATGGATTCTTGTAAAATTGGTATTTGAAACCCCATTAAATTTTCCTTTGGTGAAGTAAGGAGGCCAGGTTCCTTGAATTTTCTTATACAAAACATGATTTCCCATCCTTCTTGACATTACTCTCTGAATGCTTTCTAGTTTCAAATATCTTGCTTGAAGTGTAGCTATAAAAGCTGAACGTGATAGAACTGTAACTCTCCTGCCATATCTGAATGCAAAACTACCCAGTATTCCCCCTTCACGAAAAAAGGACCTCTTTCATGTCTGGGTCACAGCTGGGCTGGGAGCTCGATGTCTCTTGAATAACTCTTGTGATACTCACCTATACTCAAGTAGCAACTGTTGACAAAAATATGTTGCAATTGTCAGGGTATATATTCTTTGCTTTGTAAATTACACCTTCACTTTTCCCATAGGGGAATATGTGCTCACTGTATGGAGCCTGACACTTCATACAACCCACTTCACGTTTTACTATTTGACACTGTTCCAATTTCAAACATTATCAGCAACGATTTTATGTGCCATCCTAGGTCACAGGTAAAATACATAAACAGTGTATGAGAAAGGAGTAATACTTGAAGAATCTTACCTAAATAGCAATTTATGATTTACAGTAGGTGAAGCTCCTTCTTCCTTCACTCAGGTTTATGAACTGTAGGCAAGCCTTTCTGAAAATAATAACTTTTTATTTTCCCATGGGGATCTCCAGTGTGCAAAGTGAGAATTTAACACTTACTAATTAAAGCTGGTTTTTAATAAGAAACTAAATGTGGACCATAAGAAACAATTTAAAGACTATGAAACATGCAAAAGGTAGAAATCCGGATTGCAATTATTTTCTATCCATGTAATATTTTGATATGGAAATTAAAAAGCCAAATTCTTGCGTCAATATATACATGTTACATTTAAAGAATATTGGGGATGAAACTGACCAAATTGTACATGTTATGTGAAGAACTGATTCTGGTAACAAAGCAGATTCATTTGCATGCATCATAAAGTCTGTTGTCACAAGTAAAATGAGGATGTTGAGGTTTTAGCATGGTTCACTGGGGCACAACGAAGTTACGTCTGTTTCTGTGCTGGTGTGGTTGGCATAAAATATGTAGAGTGAAGAGACATAACATTTTTTGCCTGAAGTGATAAGCTTACTGGGTTCTATCCTGAGATTCATATATCACATACAGATGCTTTGATCTCCTGTCTCTACACTTTCCTTTCAAAATGTAACTGTCTTTAATCAACGAAGAAATAAATCTGCCAGTATTGACATCAGGTTCTAAAAATCTGAAAAATTATTTATTACTGGATAAATTCATTTATCAGGTCTGTTAGTGGTTGTCTAACCATAATTATGCCAGTTCCTCTTTTTTTGTATGCTTCTATTGCTTTTCTGATACAGAATTTTTTTATACCTCCAGAAGCCAATCTAGAAACCTCATAAGGAACATCAGCAAACGCTATGTGGGTACTATACTATGTCATGCATACATGGCTAAAAAGTAATAAAGATAAATTATACATGTAAAAATATTCTGTGCAGATAGCATTCTCAGCAAAAGGCAAAGATTTGCAGTTCCCTATGGGTTATATGACTTCAATGGGGTTATTTGTATTCTTGAAAAGTATCATATGTTTGGCTACTTTGCTGTCAAACCAGGGGAAAGAACCTTTAAATATTTTGTGCAATTTTTATGTGCGTAATGCTGAGTGCAGAAAAAATATACTTCAGAATGAAGGAGCAGTGTTCAGATATGAACTACTAACACAATGTAGAATGCCTAAGGTTTGCTAATATCTTGGGCAGCTGCAGACTACAAATTAGACCCTATACTGAGTTCAGATAATTGCAGTTACCAGTTTCATATATTTAGTCTTTAGAAAACTTGACACTGTATACCAGAAGAATACCAGAATACCACTGAAAACTGAGAACTTATTAGGCATCTCCATTTTTAATTCCGGGGGAATTATTTACAAAGAGTGCTCTGAAATGTATGTCACAAAGTTCCATGAAAAAATATTTCCTATCAACTTATATTGGCCATCTCTAGACACAAGAGAAAGGAAAAATTGAATGAAACTGCTTTTAAACATATTCCATTAACAACTTCCAGAAAAAAACAATAAAACTCAGACTTTATAAAGAAAAAGAAACAACCACTTGAGCCATAAATAAAGAGAGCATTTGACCAAAACTCTGCTAAATCTGCCACAGAAGTCAACATTCTCTGGGTGTCATGATGTACCATAGATATTTTTAGACAAACACCTATCACACATTAAAACCTGCAGCATGTGTCTGGAGTATAAGGTGCCCTTGAATGCACCATGTGAATAAATAATGGCTCTCAGTGGCTTACTGAGAAGGGTTGTGTGGAACCCCACTGTAAATTCCAGTGACTGATGTGATGCTCAGGCTCAGCAGTGGAGCCACAGGCAGAGCAGGGCTTGCCCTCCCTGCTGCTTCACTGTAGGATCTGCTCGGGGCCCACGTGCTGGGAGGGGACATGGAGCATCCCATGACATCTGCAGGAGAGAGAGAGCCTGGAGGTTTTCAGCAGGCAGGAGAGCTGAGAAGTGATGTAAGGTTAGAAATAGAAAGGTTGAATGGCAAAGATTCATCGTCTCCACTGTCAACAAACACTCCGTTTTCATGTACATGTTGTCTAGTTTATCCTGATCTTAGAGAAAACACTTTTCATTTCTTTTATTAGCTAAAAATTGCAACGTGTTTTAAAAGATTAATTGATTACAGCATTTAATTAATTACATATTAATTAATAAACTGTACATGTAACAAAAGCTGAATAGATATCTTAGTACACTAAGAAGAATTGGACATATTACTTTCTTAAACCAAATTTTAATGAACACACTATCATGTCTATATAAGTTCAGAATCTGGCTTAATTTTATTAATAAATATCATCAGACTATTCCAGATGAGAAAACCATAACTTCCTCTGTTGGTGGTTTGGTTTTTTATTTTTAATTTATTGTAACAGAAAATTAGAATGGGATTTTCATCTTGCAAAACCAGAAAAATTTTTCTCATGGAAGAGGACTGGAGTTGTAAGACACATTTCTTACAACTTTGAGAAGAAAGTTTTCTTAATGTTCACGAACAAAAATTTTTCATACATTGATGTCTTCACTTGTGGTTTTTTCCTCATCAGTTGATTGTGCTTCTTTAGGTCTTTGGAGAAACACTTTAATATCCTATGAAAAGGAAAAAGAAATGTTAATAGGTCATTTCATGTTGCAGCCTGAATTCTGCAGCAGTAATACCTTAAAATTTGCAGTAATAACACCTGCTTATGCATGGAGTGAGCTTTCTGTCTAGTGACTAGATTATGCTGAGAAACTAACTTCAGTGGAGGTAAATTACACATTCCCCACATTACAGACAGTGTCTTACAGTGTCTTCATTCAGCTGAGGTGCTATAATATCACTGAGGTGAAGTTTTCATGTTAACCACAGAACTTCATTGTCTTTGGTGGTTTTACAAGAGGACATTGTGTTAAAATGCAACTCTTAAACAGAGATGTTAAAAATCAGTTGGTAAAGAGAGGTATCAAGACTGTAGTTTAAACCAGTAATGCTATTCAGAACATATAAAGAGAAATTCTTCAATTAAGGGTTTTGGGTTTTTTTTATATGTCATACTTCAGACTGAACTGTAACAATTCCAGGAAATAGATACAAAATAAGTAACCAACACTTGGAAAAATATATACCCTCAGTAGGTTAATTTTGTGTTCAGTTCTCTATAACATATTTTCTGATCTGTTATTTTTCAATAATTTTGTATTAGCACAATCTTCTCCATTTCCAATTTCATCAATATTATACACTGTAGGATGTGTAAGCAGGATGAACAAGGAATTTATGGTTTAAAAAAATAACATGTTGAGTGTTAAATAAAAAGATAAATACTTAACTTTCTAGAATTTTATGATATTGTCGAGTACATGTTTTTTCCTTTAGGGGAATAATTAACAGTCAGATTTTATATATATACATATATATATATATATATATATATATATATATATATATGTACACATGTAGTATTTTTGTATACATGGAGCCCAAGATTAATTTTGTGCATATTTTGAAGATACAGCCTTTTTTCAAAAGCAGGAACTGCCTGTATGTAATAACACCTCGCAAACTTGTGAAGTATCAGAAGCATTTCAGTGAATACAGAATTATGCTAAAAGAAAAATTTACCAGTCCTTGGTTTTAGAAGGCTGCACTAGCATTTATCTTTGACTCTAAGAAATACTTCACTATAGGAAGGCCTTTTCCAACATATTGAGTCAGAAAAAGGAGTTTCAATCCTGGTTCAACAAAAATAAATGTTATCAAATGTTAAACTAAATATTGTCAAAACATTGGAGATATTGCACTCCAACAGGTTTATGATGTCTGTGTCTACTGTTGGAAACTTACTGTTTTTTTATATGAACACGTATTATTTATATTTCTTTAATAAAAGAAATAACATCTTTTATGTACATTAAATTTTCTAAGATTATGTAGGGATTGGATACATGATAAGGAGAAGCATAACATAGGTCTCTTTTTTAAATGAGGTA
Organism: Pardalotus punctatus; assembly: GCA_013400915.1. NCBI lineage: Eukaryota > Metazoa > Chordata > Aves > Passeriformes > Pardalotidae > Pardalotus > Pardalotus punctatus. The sequence goes on along the minus strand of VZTX01008263.1, from coordinate 69,137 downwards.
TTTAAACTCTGAGTTAGATTTTTCTTTTTCTTGCACACTGGGACATTTAAAACACCACATGAAAAAAGCTTCTCAAGTTTCATAAGTAGTACAATTACAGCTTATGACTAAACCGTGATTCAGCACTGCTTTCTTTCTGTCAAAGCAGGTTCATCATCCAATTCATAAGCTGTATTGAAAATAATCCGTATAAACTCTCCCTGCAACAGAAAGCACTTTTACTTTGTGAGATGATACATGGAGTTTTGAGTGTTTGTTGAGTTGTATAATATTAAATGGCTGATGGGGGCATAAACAGGTTGTGTAATAATTCTTCAACATAATAATAAATGTTTTTTGATTAAGATGAGTTAAGTACACATTAATAGAAATCCTACTTCAGTGGCAAGAATATCTGAATTATGTTACTGAAATGATTAACAGAATGAACAACAGTAACAGCAGTAACCATATAACAATAAATTTAGAGGGAACAAGTGTAATGCAAGGGTCTGTGCTAAATGTATTCAAAACAGTGACACAGAGAAATATGATGTGATATCCCTATCTTCAAAAATAGAGTGTTTTAAAAAGGACTATTCAGGATTTGTAAGCAGGATAAGAAATGTAACACAATTTATCCAATGCATATTTTTGTATCAATAAACTGAATGCTAATTATCAAATTACCTTATCCTCCATAAGAATATACTCCACTCAAATGAACAGTTACTGCATTAAGCATTAAAAATTATAGAAGTAGAATATGTTCCAGACTCTTTCTTTCATCTTATCACAATCAAAATGCAGAATTACTAAAATATGTGATTGTTTCTGTATTACTGTATCTATGACAGTCTCAGAAATTTGTAACAATAAATAATGAGGTCTGAAGAACACCCCTTAACTGACCAAACTAAATAGACAAACACATGCCGTGCAAAAAGCAGAATTTCTTGGTTCTTCCATCTAAATCAGTTGTTCTAATAAGAATATTCTCTCATTTATTACATAAGTTATTTAAAGAAAATTTAATTGAGCATGTAATTAAGTGCCTTCAAAAACATACACATATAAGTCTCATCTGCCTATTCTTAAGGATAAATTTCATATGATAAGTTAAAAAAATTGTGTTGATAATGACAAACACTTGAAAGTTCTAGTTAAGACCAGAAAACCTTGGAATTAGGATAGACAAGACAAGGTGAAAAATTAATAGAATTTCTGGGCTTATTAATTTGTAGACATTTGTATTAAAACTGACAGAAAGGTCATCATCATGTAGGATGTTACCAGCCCACTGGCAGAGAAAACAAAATCCCTGCAAAAGACAATATATCTCACATGGAAAAAATATTTTTTTTGAGACATGACACATAATAATGGCTGAAATTGAAATGGTCATCAAGATCCAAAAGAATCAGGTATCCTAACTCAAAAAAATTGTAGGCTAGATATTCCATTTATAGTTTTCAGCAAAACCTTTTACTTTCTGCTGTTTATGACTGCATTAGTAGAAGCATTTTAACTTTTAGAAACCACACCCTAATTTTCTATATTTGTCTTGTAAAAGATCTCAAAATAACAGCACTGTGGTTGACTTTCATTTTTATAGACACCTCTCTGAGGAGAATTTCTGAAAAAAGAATTGATACTAAAATATTGTCTTGGAAAGAAAAAGTTCACCTGTTCCTCAAATATGGAATTGATACAGGAAAAGTCTTCCTGGAGTCCGTATGTTTTAGACCAGAATTGTAACATACTTAACACAGTGGTTCCTGGGTCTCTATGCTTGTTTCCTGGTGAGTATAACACTTTTTCTGTAAACCTGAGTGTTGATTTCATGCATAAAACAAAAGCCTGTCTTTAACAGTACAGTCAGGGAATGAAATATTCTGGGTTTAAGAACAAAAACCACAGAGTACTGTATTTGAGATACAGTCAGTATAAGCCTTACCAAGAGGAAATTTTAAGTATTACAAATGAGAACTGAAGCTCTGCATCTCCTAATTGTTCAGTCAGGAGATACAGGCATCAAAGGAACCTGCCAAATATGCAGAAAAGTGTCACATTTAAATGCAATGATACCAATATACAAACAAGATGTGGAAACTCCTCTGGGCTAGAACATGTGCACTGAAACCCTCAGTTACTGCTAAGATTCATATGCACTGGCCTAGAGCTTTCCTCATTGACTAATGATTTTTATAACTGAACTGCCCTGAATATATCCTACCAGTCAGAAATAACACAAGTGATGGATGGTAGCTAATAAAATTTAAGCATGCACTACAATCTACTCTTTAAGCTATGTAACAAAGTTCCACCTAAAAATGGTAAAGGAAGATTAGAAATTTTAATAAATAGGCACTGTGCTTTTGATTTTCAGCTATTAGTCAGTGTGAAAAAGTTTTTAAAAAGAGTCCCTGTAAATTCCCAAGCATGCAGATATAGCTTTATTCAGTTTACACCCTAATTAATCTTTCCTTTAGGTTTCGTTACATTTGGTCTTACTTACCTTATTAACTCTTACTTTGACTGAGTAAATATATTCTTTCATTCTTGTATTTTATCTTTTACTAGCAGTGATTATGAGTGACACAATAAATGTTGAGTAATTCAGTTTACATCCTAATTAAGCTTTACTTTAGGTTTCATTACATTTGGTCTTCATGAAGAGGGTACATTATGTTAAATGTTACAAAGACAGTGAGGGTTTGTGCTCTTCAGGTCGAACACATCTGGAGAGCTGGTTTAAAAAGTGCTTTGCTATACAAGAAATTCAGTGAGGTTGGGAAAAAAAACAAACTAGAAATGCCGTATTCAATTAAATAAAAAGAGTCGGGGAGAAAGAATGGGGGAGGAATGACCTAACAGTCCATGTCTTCTCAAATTGGCTGAGATATCAACATAGGCAGGATAGATACCCACTGATAGATATAATTTTCAATTGTGTTGTCTTTGTCTTATGTTCTCCTTTTCTATCCTTTTCTACTGTAGCAAATGAATTTTTAACCCTTACTTTGACTGAGTAAATATATTCTTTCATTCTTGTATTTTATCTTTTACTAGCAGTGATTATGAGTGATACAATAAATGTTGAGTAATTCACATCCTACAAGTGATGAATGTAATTAAGAAATAGCATGTTACTCCTGAATTATCACATATTTTATTCAGATTTATCTTTTGCAAGACACTATAGTGGTGATCATCAAAAATTTGTGACTATTGTTTATATCTGATGTGAGGCATGAACATGCAAGCACCTTCTCATCTCATGCTATTTTATTACACCCTGTATATTAAGTACTTTTGCCATAGTTTGATACATTAAATAGGGTGATACCCTAGCCCAAACTTGCCTTTTGTGCTGTTTTAATGCATGTTTAAACATAGGTGCATGTTTAAACATGGGGAAGCTCTAGAGAATGGCAGGGAAGAACATTTGGACCAGTATGACCTCTGTATGCTCTTTTCTGCTGCCTGGTTTGCCTGGGATGGAATGGGATTCACCACATATCCTACACTGCCTTATGGTATGATCCTGTTGGGAGGGTAATTCCACCAGGCTCCTTTCTATGGATGGGGAGAAAGGCAGAGCCTCATTGAACAACGCAGTGGAAAACCTGTAGGCAGCTCTAGGCCAGCAAGACTTGTACAAAAAACAGGTCAGAAAGCAGCACAGTCTTTGATGGATGGAATTTTCATGGCAAACAGAACACTTGATCCACCCTGCAGCTGCTAGGCTGTATAGCTGATCTACATTGCAAATTGGCATCACCTACATTAATGAAATCTACACTTCTGGGATAATGCAAATTTAAGTATGTGTGCTTACAAAACCTTTGTTAACTTCCTTACTTACATGAAGTTTGTATTCTTGACACGTGCTGATCAATCCTTCCATGAAAGGGTGCTTCAAAAGGAGTTCAACTGCAATGGGTGTCAGATCTTCAGCACCTAGTTCTTGGTATATCTTGATGAAATGCTTTAAGAAGAAATAATATGTAGTCAATTTATTGTTTAAAATAATTGTGGAAAAGCGAAGATTACAGCATATTTTTTTAACATATTATGCAAGCTACAAAACCTTCTTTGAATCAATCTGCCTACCGTATCATAGCTATCTGCCTTCTCCAGATTCCTAAATCTGTGTTTATCTTCATCTATATTTCCTCCAGGATGAAACACTTTGAGTAGAGATGCCACTGAAATAATTTCTTCACCTGTGTAATTCAAGACTTCTTTTTCATCTTCTGTTAAAGTCTTCTCATTTGACAATAGGTTGGGGCTTGAAGAATCCTAAAAAAATTAAGCACAGCAATCATACTTGGGGATAAATAGTCAGTCAGTAGATCATCTGTTTCAGCTAAACATTCATTAAGTGGATTACACTTCCAAACTTCAGTTCTTACAAAACAAAAATCATCAACTCACAAAATTATCTACTGCACTGTCAGATGGGGGAATAGATCCTGAGAGTCCAGAAATACCCATAATGTTGGCATTAGTAGAAATTTAATAAACAGCTTTTTCCAGGAATGTGGCCAACATTGCACAGAAAAACTAGTATTTCTCAGAGCAACAAAACATAAAAAAATTTAATAGTTACAAGCTACAATACCAAGAACTTTGTGTTTATTTAAGGAGTAAACTCGGTAGTTTTGGATGTTCACATAAAAAAAACAGTATGAATTTTCTAGTCTAAATCAAGGAGTCACTGCAAGAAATCTGTTTTGGCCAACAGGTAACTAGGTCTCCACAGAAACAGATATTTTTCTAGTTTATGCAAAAAAATTAAGTAAGCAATTAGGTAATTTTGTGGTGATATTAGAGTTGGTCAAAGAGAAAAGAAAAACAAAAACCAAACAAAAAACCTGTGGTAGAGATTTGTGAGCACAGAGATGAGAAAGGACCTCACACAGGTGAACAATGCTTAGACTGGATTATGCCACTGTGTCGACTGTCCACTAACAACAACAGGAAATTGTATTTAATTGAACAAGCCATTTCTTTCTTCATTAGGAGGGAGAGACGGCTGAGGTTCAGTCAAACTTATGCTACATGCCTTGGTTCTTAATATATTTCATTTTGAGCACAGGAAGAGCAGAGTCATTTATACAGCCTTTTTAAAACACAGTAGTTGAGATACAGAAATATCAGCACTGAAGTTTTTCTGTCACTCATCGCATTGTTTACATTGAGCTGGGAAGACCAACACAATCAATAACAATGTTATTGAGACTTAAAAGCTAAGCACTTTAAGTGAGAGGGTCTTTGCTCTGGAATTAGTAAAAGATGTCTCAAGAATGTCCTTGTCCGAGCTTCTTTAAACAACTTGAAGGCTTTAGATGTATTTCTGTAGACAGATACCAATGAGAAGTTGTTACAATTATCAGCACAGAACAAGAAAAAGAGAAGAGACAATTTTGTAATGTCTCTCAAAATGCAATGTAAGTGCCTACATATAAGCCAGCTACCTAAGGTGAATTACAAAACTTCTTAAGAGATGAGCTGGATAGCTCTTTCTATTTCACTGATGAATATTCAACCAACAATATTTACTAAATATCCGCACCTGGAGTGAGAACTGGGATATTTAGATCCCTTGTAAATAGACAAGGGAAACAAAGATTTAGTTTCTTAATTTAGTTTTGAAAACCACTTTGGATGTTTTCAGGGCTCTGTGTGTTTGATGGAGTTTGGCTCAAACATGACATGATATCAATGCACAATTTACTTTTTGTCCCCTTGTATTTGTGGAATAACCTGCATGAAATGCTGGCTCTACTAAAGCAAACAGAGAAAACTCATTCACTTCAGTGAAATAGGATTTCTTTTATTGTCTTTTGTCTGTGTTCAACATTGTTGTGCAAGTGCACAGGCACTTAACACACAGCATAAGAATAAAGAAAATATTAAAATTATGTTCTACCAGCCTGTGATTCTGAGCACCAACTTAGACACCTACAAATTCAGATAATCTACACAAGCAAGATTCATTTAATCTCTAATTCTTGGATATCCATGCTTTTCTAAGGGACTCTCCAAGATTAATTAGGCACACAAACTGTGTGTATAATGACAATGCTCTTACTTACATATTACAAAACTTCCAACCAAACAGATCAAACCAAGCAGAAAATGGAAAAGAGGAGAATAGATTGTGTAGCTTTATATGCAATGAGATGAAACTTAGAACTTTCCATGGAAATATGGGAAATGGAGTTCAGGTCCACAGTATCTAATTGGGAGCATTCTGTGCTCTCCTTCTTCCTATGAATTGTGGAAAGGAAATTGTCTTATTCAGTATCTCTGGTGTACAAAAACTCTGTTGTGCCAAATAAAACACAGGGAAGTATAATCATAACTTTTGTCATTTGAAGTGATAAAATGCTATTTTGCATATGCATATGATTACACTGTGCAGTAAAATAATGCCTTTTCTATACTGTTTATAGAGATCTTAACTATATTTTAAGTCCTGGGCAAATGTTAGAGTCACTGTGGCTGTTCAGGGCAGTGAATCATTTTATTATCTGGAGCAGCAACCTCTTTCCAAGGTATTTACAGATACATAATTTATGTTTCAAAAAATTACTTACACTTCAATATTAAGTAATTGATGCATGCAGGGGGCAAATTGTACTTTAACCGTAACAACATACTCCAGAAATACTAATAATGTTCAAAAGATGAGTTTCATTAGTTGTGATGATACATTCACTATGGCTGAAAAAATAATTTTAAATTTATTTTGTATCAAACTAGTTATCGTTAATCCTTCTGGTTTACAGATAAACCTAAACATGTTCAAATAACAACAAAGATATGTCTAAATGCCCCAAAGAAACACAGTGGAAAATAAAGATCAGTAATAATATCAGGTTTCGCATCTTGAGACAACAATACTGTAAATCACCTTATAGTCTAATTTCCTGGGATTGACATTTGGTGTAAGATGAAGCAAAAGAATTACTTCCATTCATGCATATAAGGACTAGTTACCAGTAAATATATAAAACTTTCATTATTATTTGGAAAGCAGATTTCCAGACTTTTGGAAGAATCCTTTTGACAATTACTATCAATGTAGGGATCCCATGAATTCAGTGAGACTACTTGTAAGGACTGGAGCTACGCAGGATAAGCAAACATAGAGAAATCAAGTTAATTTTTAATTTGAAAGCACAATTACTATTCTCTAGTATTTCTCTGTAATATTTTACCGGACATGGAAGAGAACCTTCCTTTTGTCTGTGAATATATGTTCCAGTAGCAATGCTAAGTGCTCTGTATACACCTTCAACTGGATCAGAGTGGGAGGCAAAGTAAAGCAGCATCTCAATATAGTTCAGCAAAGCAGGGTCTTTTCTGGTATCCGCAAACAAACTGAAGAAAAACTATAAAAGGACAAAATTACACAAATTAACTTCTATAAAGTGGAATTAAATTAAATACAAAACAAGGACTGTAGAGAAAAGGATAAAATATTATATTTACTGCTAATAAGAGCTACTATATTTAAAAATGTGTTGTGTCTGTACAAACCAAGATAAATCATAAATGTGTCTTAAGTAATTCAAGGAAGCAGAAATTGAATTTCACGGAAAAGGGAGAAATTAATAAAACCTTGTATCATGACAAATATGGTCAAAGAATTTTATGTATTCAGATTATTATTAGTCTCTCTTTCATGGAAAATTCTATGAGCTTAGATGTAGTGATCATTTGCCTCTCGTTCTTCACAAAGCTCGTTGCCGTGTAGCAAAATTAATGTATTTCAATGAAGAACAGGAGTAATTAAGTCTTTCTGAGTAGACTATGATTTAGAATACTCAAGGCTGATTCTTTGATTCCTTTCTACATTATTCTGAAGCACCACTTGACCTGAAAAAACATTGAAAAAATGCAGCACTTATTGAAAAACAGAGACCCGAAAAACTCTGAAGGGAGACCTCTCATGTTTGAATACTGGTCTCTTCAAAATACCCATCTTTTTAGTTACCTTTATGAGGTGTTTTAGCCTGTCTAACGGCACAGGTTCTTTGCAACTTTCTGTTATGCTTAGATCTTCATTTCCATCAAACCATAAGCCAACCTGATATTAAAAATAAATATATAAATAAATAAATAAAGTTTGTTTGGTTTCACACATTGAAATAAAGTGGACTTTAACTGTTCAACAGAGAGGTTATTAAAAGCCTAATTTCTGGAGTTAACCAGACTGAATTTGTTATTAATATACAATGACATGAGAATTATTAAGTAGCTGTTTGCATGTTGTAACAGATACTTCAGAAATTACGGAATATCAAGTAGGATAGAGGTGAATGTATGCCTTTGAAAAAAATGAAAATTAACAACCTAGTTGTAAATCTGTGCTGCCAAAGAAGCAGAATATGATGTGAAGTTTCTATGCATGTTCTAGTTTCTTCCTTTTTTGGATGTTCTTTGCTAACCCCCAAAACTTTTGTCCAAATTGTACTTTTGGAAGAAACTGTCCATACAATTCAGTATGATAAAGGATTGGAAGCATGGCTCTCCCCATGCTTACCTGCTCCCAACAAGATGACCAAGTGCCCTACAGAGCTACAGCTACAACTGTAAATTAAAAGTGCTCAGAACCAATTCTCTAGTACTAGACTCAAGACAAAGGAAGTATCAGCTGGATCTAAAACCGGATAGGCACGAAGAGACTGCCTACAGGAAAACTCACTTGTGTGAATTTATGCCAGCTTGTACAAAAAGAACACAACAAAGATGGCAATAAGACCGATTCAGATTTCCTAATCAGTTAATTTAAAATTAGGGAGCTAAACTTAAGTGACAGTTTCTGTTCCTGCTCTTCTCATAACTGCATACGCAGAAGTTCCAAACCATGGCACTGTCAATAACACAAACTGCAGGACCTCACACAGCAGATACACAGGCAATGTGAATCATCTGCAGACCAAACCCTTCGGAGCAATCGCACACAGTTGAACAGAGTTGCTTTGGACAGTCTCCGGAGGTTCCCATAATATTCTCTGAAGCACCTTATGTACCTTATGTACCTACCCATACCCTTCTCTTCTGACAAAGGTGCTTCAGCCGTGAAGTCATCTGTGTGCTTATTAACTTTTTAAGTTCTTTTTAGTCTATAAGCAAGTGTGACTGTAGGTTCAGAATCATCACTCCTATGGAAGTTTGGAAAAACTAACAGGGATTAGGCCTATAAACAAATCAGTTGTTTATTGCATATTTACTACCTTGTAATCCTGAAGTGATTAAATTAATTGTTTGGTTAATATGATACTTGAAATAAGATCCTATGCTAAAAATGTACATTCTCAGTCTTCATGTCTTGTAACTGTTAGCTCATTTTTAAACTCTCATACCTCAGTAAAACGCACAACAATAGAAAAATAAATGCACATAGAACTGCCATTTTTGTGGGTTTTCTGGCTTTGCAGTTTGTTTCTGTTGTAAGCAGGGACTGGCAGGTGCTCCTAGAAGTTTTAAATTAACCAAAGAAATGAAACTCTGGACTAACACAGCCTTTTTTTTTTTTTAACCCACACTAGTTGCTTGGAAAACAAATTGCAATAAAGGTTCTATGAAATTTATTCAAAACAGTTTGAAAATTATATTTAGTATCACCAAACAAATAAACAGACTGACAGGACTGTAGACCTTCAGTGTATAAACACACACACACTTAAATATGTGTATCTACAGACACATATGTATACATATACATGATACTTACAGCTAGTATGAACTAAGAGAGTGAACCAGCAGTCATTCTAAGTGTGATTAAGAATGCAAAGTAAAAGTAAGTAAAAATGAGCAGAATTTTGCTAAAAGAAAAGAAAATGTATTCATAATACTCTTTCATGAAACTTCCATCCTGAAAAACCTTGTTGAACTATGCAACCATTCAAATAGAAGTTGTCTTCAGAAAAAAGATCAAAGAATTTTATAATTTTTTATGTATTCAAAGTTGGAGGAGTTACTTTGAGAAAATTCATTATTGTAAAAAATCTAGAAATATTTAATTAAAGTACAGCTGATAAGAAAAAACTAAAATCCTTATTTTTGCTTGAAGCAAAGTATCTTATTCAGTGTCAAATAAGTTAATAGCCACCAAAGTGCACACAGAATGGTTTCTTTAAAACAGAAAGGATTTTCACTTGAAATTAATTTGTGGGAAAAGTAGGAAAACCAAGAAAAAGTAAGTATAATTAGCCTGATTTGTGGAACTATGGACAAGATAGATATTAGGCCATCAATTTCCTGAAAACACTTTTCACTAGTAAGCACCCTCAGACCCAAAGCTTTAAAATTCAGTCTGCCTCAAGGTGAATAAACCAAACAACATATCATTCAACTTAGAGAGCTCAACAAAATAAAACTTGATTGAAAAGATAAAAGGGTTATAACCTGCATATAGTGTCCCTGTGTAACAAAGCCTGATCCGGTGACATCAACAGACTTGAAGCCATGCAGCGTTTTGAGGAGCTGTGTCACAGATGGCACCGGCCAAGGCTGCGCTGCTGCCAGCAAGAATCTGCGCCAGTCAGTAAGTTCTGAGTTCACTGTGAATGCAGATGCCAGATTTTCTAACTGCAAAATCAAAATAATAAATACTGTCAAATACATGCACACAAACATACTCTTTCAATATCCTGTATATCCTTAGGTCTTTTCCTGGCTAGGGTGGGCAAGGTTCTGCACTGAGATTTCACATTTCTATACAGGGTGTGTACCACTAAATGAGACAGGCCATGGGCCACTGTGTGTCAACTGGCACATGCAGTTGATATCTCTCTAAAAAAACACCCTGACTCCCCAGACAGGCATCTATATCTAAACTGCCCACAGGATATCATCCCTTAGAAGATGTTAACCCCTGAAACATGCTCTGTCATATAAGAGTACCAAGAATTTAACAGACGAATAGCACCATGAGCACAAAATCAAGTAAATCCTGTGTCCTGTGCCTTGGCACTGTTACCCTTGCAGGTGTCCGCCAAGAGGCTTTTCTCTGCTCCAGCATTATTTTCAGGTAGAAAAAAGTCGTGGTAGAAAAGCTGCTTGGAAGCTTGCTGCGCCTGTCTTTGTACCAGTGAATTTATTCACGTATTCAGCAGAGAAGAGAACACACACAAAATCTCCTGCACAGCATTGCAGAGGCCATCCCTGAGAGGGGGAACCAAACCAGCCCAGCGCATTTCTGCACCACGGCACCCCTGCACTGCCGTCTGCCCCACACACGCATCTCCCCATCAAGGGAACTGTCTGGGCTGCTCCAGACCACAGTCTGAGAGGAAGCAATGTGTTCACAGGAAGAAGGGCCTGGGGCAGCACAGAGAGAGACAATTCAGTGACATTGTAGATGTCATCTGTCCTGACACTGGCCAGAACAACACTGCTTATTATTAATTGAAAATTTATTTGAGATTCTATTAAGTCACATGGTGACAAAATGGTGAGTTCAGCTCAGAACAGCTTGTGTAAAATAAATGTATACCTCAGCTTTTGCTTCATGAATTTCCTTTTGTAAGTAAGTTCTTGTTTTCATGATAAATTTAAAAGTCTCATTTTAAAATGGTTCTTTTAAGGAAAGAAAATTCTATTATTAAAACAAAGATAGGATTTATAAGCACTAAAAGTTCTCAAAGAATACAGAACATAGGATACATGTGCCTGTGGTCTATTAATAGACAATATTTGACTGAGAGCTCTCCCTGTATAATTAATTTTCTGTGCTAAGATTAGGAATTTATGTACTTACAATGACAGATGCAACTAGTTTTTACTAAAATCACTGGAAGTACAACATTTTAAAGTTTAAAATGTTTTACTCATGCAGTCTATCTGCATGAAGAATACCTGAATAAAGCTGTTTCCCTCATGTGAAATCCAATTAAAATCTTAATGTGACTCATGGTTTACTGTCAGAAATATTTATCAAAATATACTAAAACAAGTAAATATTTTCATTCCATAGCCTTACCAGCAATATCTGAAAGAAAAATTACTTCGACATGGAAGATTTGGAAAGACTAAATTCTAATTTTTCATGTTCCTATATCTGAAAACTTTGGATGGTGTCTTAAGGACTGATATAATTTGAAAATTGTAAATAAGTACAGTGCTGACAAAATTTCTGGCACAGTAACTTCCATAATCCTTCTCTAGTGAAACAGAAGAATTTTAACGAAAAGCTGATAATGTCCTGTAATAGTTACAATCTTCATCTTATCCTAATAAGGACAATGCTGCATCTTCTACACAAACCAATATTCCAGTTGAAGAGAAAACAGGGGCTAACTTACATCTGGAAGTGTTAAGTTCATCCATGCATCAGGAAAGCAATTTATTCCAAGATTCAACTTAACCAAGCCACTAATAGTCTCAATAAATAATTTCTTTTGTATAAAACCTGATAAAAAATCAATATAAAAATATGTTTAGCATTTTAAATAGACTTCCTCTGTTAAAAAAATAAAATCTATCTTTTCATTTTAATGGACATATGAGAAAGTTATTTATTTTCCTATTATGCACTATTGATAATGCTAATATCTTCCAAACCAAACATAAAATTTCCTCATTTAAATTAAATCATGTGTGACTTATCTAATAGCAAAATTTCAGCTATTTCACTGCACTGCAATTCTTTTGATACTTGTCCTGATCTGCATTAGGATCACTAATCCATCCTCACACAGTCGACACTGACAGTTAATGAGCAGTTCACAAACACCAGTCACACAGCTCTGTGTATTGAATACCTTTTCTTCCACTCTGCTCTATTTTAATGAATCATAAATCCATCTCCACTCTTTAAAGTAAAATGTATGCTGGAGAACAGGGTGAAAAACATGCACTGTTGTCTGTTGAACTCTGAGACAAAATTTAACTGTTTAAAAAGCTTCTCAGGACTCCTGTGGCACATAAAAATAGCTCCCTTAATTTAATTTTAAAGAAATCCTAAGAGAAAAATAAGTAAGAGCAACCAATCTTATCTGGTTTTTAAGTAGGAATACATTTCCTTATGAGCAAACAGAAACTTCAAACTTCATATATGGTATTAAAACACAAAATTATGTTAAAAAAAATTAACAGATAGATTTGAGTCTTTTCTTTCATTAATGGACTTTGCTGGTTGAATGAGGGTTCACTGCAAAACCTCTGTATTAACAACAAAAAATGTAAAATAAGTTTCTAGCTATTTAAATTTTGAGAGACAAAGCTGATTTTTGGTCAGGTTGTGATAAATTCCACTACATTAAAACAGGAAGTTTTCAGATTACCTTTAAAAGCAAACACAAATGGTGAAATACTGGAGACTAACTTATTTTTTCCCTTTTTCTGGTCAAACTTCTTGTCCTTTTGAAAATGCATAGCTGTGCACATTCTATGGCTAAGACACCTTTTTGTTTGAAGTGAAACAGTGAAATGAAATTTGAGCTTATGAAAAAGATATGTGGTACGAATATTAAGAATGTGTTTGAATTTCATTGTGTCAGTATTCAAAATAAAGTTGTAATTTTGAATTAATAGTCTGCATCTCTGTAGACCTGTTTACCTCCAATCAGGAAAACCAGGCTTCATGCCCTCAGCACATCTTAATACAGCAGACAAATCCTACACATATATACACTTGGAGGGAAGAGGACAAAAATAGAAATGGGAAGCTCAAAGTCTGTTGGGACAGGGCGAAGGAAGGGAGAAACACCTGGACCTGAAGCCGTAGTATCCTCCCACAAATTTCACCATGAAAGCAAAAGCTGGGGAAGAAATACTGTCAAACTGGTAACAGTGCTCTGATGTCACATCTTGAAAGTTTTTGAGTTATCTACACTGAGAAAAACATCTAATAATCATGTGATAAATCATGTGCCGTTTACTGAAACACCTTGGTTTGCTAATATAATAACGCTGAGGTAACCAGAAACTTGTTTTTTCATGAAAACTTCAAGCCTCAAGAATCAGATCGTTTCCATATGGCACAGTGAAGCATACTTCACAGGAGCATCATTACTGGGACACTTCATATAAGATTCAATAAACCAGGTAACATTTTAATGCTTCATGGGGAAAACAGGCTATGGTCCATGAAGCAGCCAATGAACAATAAAAAATAAAAAAAAACAGGGAAAATTTTTACATCTTCTTTGCAGTCTTGGATATTCTAGTGCTTTACCATGAAGAGTGCAGCTATGATAATTTTTATTTCATTTTTGTTTAACATTTTCCTTTCCCTATCTGATCACTGGCAATCTAACTTCTTTCTATTGCATTATCTTCTGTTTTAAACTACTCAACTCCTACTATGATTTCCCTATATGACAATAAAAAATGTAGTTTCTGTATTTCTTCTGAGTTTCTTACTTCCTGAAATGAAATTTAATTTTGTTTTTCTACAAAAAATTCTGAAAGGATATTAGTATCTTCAGATCATTTTTGTGAGGCTACATGACTTCAGAAACATACATAAAAAGTATCTGAAGGACAAGGAATTTAAAGAACTTGCATAAAAAATAATGTGTAAAATGAGATTAAAGGATTGCAATCTAAAACACTACTCAGAGTTTACGTTAACCATACAATTGTTTCTATTAACTATAGAATTGCTGATGTGCTGTAGGACAACTTCTTTTACTTTACTACCTCCTTCTGAAACATCTGATGTGGGACAACTCCAAAGTTATAGTAATTCAAAAACTTCAAATGGACTGTGACTCAATTCCTCCTACTGACATATGTAGGAGGAATGAGGAAGTCACAGAGAAACAGAGGAAATCCTTCACAAACATCTAAAAAAAGATATGAAATATTTTCCTCAGTGTGTTTTTTGGTATTTTTGTCTAGATTTAGTGGATTTGGGTGTATATTACAGGGCACAGAACCAGTTTTGAGTATCTGATTATAATACCAAACAAGACATGACTCATCATTTCAGTTCAAGGGATGTCAGTGCTTCATCATCACGGGGACACGCTAAGAGTGGGCAGCTACACAGATGGTACCCAGGAAAGAATACTGGTGTCTGCAAAAGGTACTCTGCAAGTAGTGAAAGAAAATAATGTCCTCTAGGAAGAGAAAAGGAAAACAATTCCCAGAACTGGCTTTTTCCTCCTAGCAAGACTCATTTCAAAACAGGTATGTTCTTTACAAAATCCTTTTGTAAGTCCAAAATAAAAGAAACCAAACCTAGTAAGTTTTAGTTGAATTACGTAGGAGACTGAATAGAAAACCAAACTATTAAATGTCTAGAAACATTTTTAATTAGGAGTAGCAAGCATCTTGTAAAAAGAATCAGTATTCATGAAGATTTTGAAAAACTGGAAAGATGGTCAGGATTAGTAAGAAAGCTTCACCAGAAACAGATCAAAGTACTTTTTGGAAATAGACTGCAGAAATTGATACATTTATTACATTGCAGATAAAACAATTCAGGAACAGACTTCAAGCACACTGGAGAACAGGATTAGAATTCAGAGCGAACTTTAAAGATTGGAGATTTAATCTAGGAAAAAAGGACACTATCCAATAAGGATAAATGTCAAGTGTCCCACTGAACAAAATAATGAACTGAATAAATGTTGTAACGGGAATCGTACTGCCAAAGTAAAATTTCTACAGAAAAGTCTCTAAGGATTATGGCAGATTACAATATCACCAGAAAGTACACTGGAAGGCACTGGAAATNTTCTCTTCCCCCCCCAGATGTTAAGGTTTCTGCTATCATACAATTTTGGAATCTGTAGATCAAGAAGGATGCATGTAAGCTAAAGACTACCCAAAAGCAGCAAGAATCATCACAGGTTTAGAAAATATGTCCTGAGAGGTGAGGTTGAAGGAATTCTGGTAGTTTCATGGATGAAGAGAAGATTATGAGAAAACATGCCCCTGCCCTGCATCATGGAAGTGACTTCAGTGTTATAGATTCTAAATACAACTCTTTGGTTTCTCTTTCTTTTTTTGTTTTCACCTGTTGGACATCCTTGGGACGCATTATACAACTTTTTCTAATCTCAATGTAGTTAAAAATTTCCATTTGAAAACTTTTGAAGGGAAAAAAACAACCCTCTTGGTATTATGTGATTTAAGAGAAAACCCTTAGAATTAACAATTTAAAATATAATAAGCCACACATCTAATAATGTACCCTGTGAAATCCTGTTGCTTATTAGGCAAAGTATATCTAAACTTTTTTTTTTGTCTGTGAAACCCCAAATTCAGATATTTCATATAATGCACAGTACTGATCTCTTTTTCTGATGCCTCCAGACTAACTCTCCTGGAGTGGACTAGCATCCTTTAATGAGGCATTCCTTCAAAACCTACTAATTTCTGACACACTATTTATACCAAGAAGTAGCATGAACACCTATGCAAAACACCAAAAAGAGTATATATCTATATATAAGTATAAATATGTAGGGGTGTGTGTGTGTGGCATAGTACATACAGAGCAGAGCTGTGTAGTAGTGTAGGGTATGGTAGGGGGTACTGTGAATCTTCTATTACTAAACACATTTTATATTGAAAGTAGAGACTTGATCTTGATTTAGATGAGGGTTGATCAAAAGTGTATGACCTCATACTCATTTCTTCCAAATTATCTGTAGTACATCTTCCTTTGCTGTTGGAGGAACTAAGAAGGGTCTTTAATGATTTAATTTTAGCTATCTTTTGACATAAATCATTGCTATTTCCTTGATGGTAGAAATATATATTGCTGCTGTACCTTACCTTTTGAAATGAGCAAGCAGAAAGGTGCATTTAGAATATGTAGAACATGTAGAATATGAAAATATATATTCTCTGAACTCTACTCATTCTCAGCTCCTAGATTAAAACTCAAGATACAGCATTCTTATTGCAACCCTCACAAATATCCTTACAGGGGAAAAAAAGTAGTTCAAGCTGTGAAGTATATTAGAATCCTGTCTGATGTATATCATATCCTGTCTGTAAGAGCATTTACTATGGGAAGACTAATTTCTGCAATTAATAATGGAATATTATGGAATTATTATTATGGAATTTTTCCAGCAATGGAAAAATGTATCTGTTCTACCTCTCTAGGGAAGTCCTCTGAAGGACAAGTCTGAGAAGGGTCATATTAAAGTTTACCTAGGTTGCACATTCTATCAGTGTCTGTATAGGGAGAGCCAGGTTCAGTAACAGTGTGGTATCTTCTAAAAATATTTTCTGCTTTACCCCATGTTAAGGAGTTCATGCTCTTCAATATCTGCTTAGAAGAAGCTGCATATGGTGAAGCAGAACTGGCAGCTTCCATGCAGGTAGCCCAGGCATGAGCTTCACTACTCTGGTGTGTGTTTATAAATTCAAGTTTGAAGTCATCAGTGCCAGAACAAAAATTATGAACATTTTCCCCCAAATCTACATTATGTTTACGACACGGTACACAGAACATTATACCCCTTTCATCATCATATTTTAACCAGGAGTATTTTGTTAGCCATATTTTTGTAAACTGCTGATTCCTCTTTGTTTTCCAATGTTCCAAACCTTTCTTCTCTTTCCCTCTGTCACCAGCTTCTCTGTTGCTAGAAGAATTACTCTTGCATTTAAATTGCTTCAGTGCTCTTATGGCTATAGTTTAAAAAGAAACAACTAAATATAAAATATTTTTTATTTAATGAAATATCAATTGCACCTTTTCTTTTTTGGTCCATATTTATCTTGTTAATTTGGGACTAGACTGTGACTTGAAATGAACAGCCATGAAAGACAAAAAGAAAAACAGATCTACTCTTAAATCATTTGAAGGCTACCCAGGACTCTCGCAAGAAATGGTCAGTTTTGACTTTTGACTGTCAGAAGTTTGTCAGAGTATGCAATCCATGAAGTGCAGCAGCGATATTTTTGAAATGGAGGCGAGAAAAGTTAGGAAGTGGAATTCAAAATGGCCTTTTTGGCAAAACCTCTTCAGAAAATGCTGTTGATGTCACAAACTCACTACAATGTCCATTACACCTGGCATTAGCAGAAATGTTAACTTGGAGCAAGTCTGTAAAGGCATAATCAAAAACCTGACACAGAATGCCTAAGATGTATTTGTATTAGCTGACACGATCTCCTTAAAACATATTTACCTGCAAATGATTTTATTACTTCTTTCAGAATAAAGAACTTTATAAGCACTCTTAATGCACTGAGATTGCTCTCAACTTTTTCTAAATTGTTCTGAAGATGGTCACTCTTGTATTTTGTAGGAGCAAGACCCATAAGCTGCCATTTTGAAAACTTCATTTCTAGATCTCATTCATCTCCAACTTCTGGCCAGTAATTGAATGATTCTTTCGGTACACCATTGCCATTATATAAGGTTAGGACTTTGAAAAGAAGGCAATCAAATAAGCACAAGAAATTGTATGCAGAACTGAGGCAATAGATCTAGAAACCTATTTGTTCACTGGGAAATAACAAAAGTAGCACCCTCCAAATGACCTAAAATATGACCCTCCACCCTCTTTATTGTGATGTGTACATCAAGAGGCAAAATTAAAGAGTATATTAAGATAATCATAGAGAGAAATGCCATTTCTGGTGCTTTAAAAGGTCTTGAGAAAAAGTTTTTGTATGCCACTTCTTTCTATTTTAGAAGGAGAAAATTTTTATATATATACACAAGACAATTTGTGAGAACTCTTTGTTCCCACTGTTGTAAAAAGTGACAGTCTGTTCCATTCTATTCTAAGCATCCTGAAAAGCCATAATGTTAAAAAAAAGAAGTTATGAACATGCAGTTCAAATACATTTCCAGTATGACTTATTGTTGTAAAGACCATTAAATCTGAGGTAGCAGTTGTGGTCCACACAGGCAGCAAAACGAATGGTCACAGGTCTTTCTGATACGTGACAGGTACCGTACCCAGAACTGAAAAGAGGAAGAGAAATACTCTTAACACACAGTAAAGATTAAAAACTTTCATCAGGCAGACACAACACCATAGGGTAAGGTGAAAAAGGGGTGGAAGGCTGGATAACTGGACCTGCAACTTCAGAAGTAAAAAGGGTGTAAGGGACAAAAACATTGTAACACCTCTGCAGTGCCTACCGCTTCTTCAGGTGTATGGAAATCTGTGGAAAGTTGCTGGTGATTAGAGAAATAGGGATCAGAGTAGACTTGTGATCCACTATCAGGGATAATATTGCCTGTAAGATGGACCTTCATTGTTACCAACATCTTTTCAATTCACATGGAGAAACTAGGAACATAGGAAAAGGTGGGACCTGTTGCAGTGATACCATGGAAATAATACAGGATACAAAAGGAAGCCAGCCTCTACTCCTTATGAAGCAACTTCTTCACATAAAGTTATCAAATGAAATCAAGAAGAAAACTAATGCAGAAAAACCTACACTAAGTAGAATTGTTTTGCATTAAAATCTTCTTAAAAGACAGTATCATTCCCTGATGCACATGGTGACTGGAAAGCCTTTATATGTTTCAATAAGCAGTGCAGAAACTTCATAAACAAATGCAAAAAAATTAACTAGTGAAGAAATTAAGATTATGACCACTAGTGAAACTGAAAACAGAAAAAAAAAATTTGAAAAGAAGCATTATGCATGATAGCAGTGTAAGTTTACACTACATGTGTATCGTGTGAACCAGGACTGTGGCATTTTAAACAAAACATGTGGCATTTAAATAAAGAGCAATCACCATGCCTCAGTTATAAGGCAGATATACGAAAGAGACTACTTAATGATACACCAGTCAGTAGAGTATTTTCATATAGGCACTTTATAAAAATACCTCCCTAAACTGATGAAGTAGTAAATCTCTATTAAAGATTCAGATTATAAATGTACACAGGAAATAAAATATGAAGAGATTGTAAACTTATACTAGAGATGAGAATTATGTTAACATTTACTCCCTTATCATCAAATTTTACCAAAACATTTGAACAGTTTCATATTCCCTCTATTTTCACTGAGAAAAATGTTTCCATAGCAATTTCTGACTAGAGGTTTGGTCAGTGATCCATTGCAAGTTACGCACCAGGCTCTGTAATTTTATAAAGATGAATGAGTGAAATAAACCTGAGGCTGAACTATATTCTTTTCACTTTAGTACTCTAAAAGGTAGTAATATGGGATACTTCCACACTTAGATGAAAAAGACAGGAATCTCAAAAATGTGATACTTTCCATCCAAGTTATTGAGAGACTCCTCACTCCTTACAGGTCAATTTCACTGTAAATATTTATATAATTTATTCAATAATTATTACTGATGCTGTTATAGGTCCAATCTTCACTAAATAGCAAGGATTGGGATTTTAAACTTAGAATCACAGAGAGTAAGGTATTTTTGTTCCTGCACAGATGCAGTGAGGGGAGAGGTCCTCTGTCATGCTGATTGAAAACTTAAAATTAGATATATATATTCAAATGCACAGAAACACATAAAAACATGTTAAATATGTTCCATAAAAGTAATTAGATACACAGATTTAGAAACACCATGGGCATGTAATTAGATACACCGATTTAGAAACACCATGGGCATATAATCAAAAATCTATGAAATTAAATAACATACATGACAGTAAGAGAGATAACAGGAGATGCAAATGAAATTATTGGTAGAATTACAAAGTTTTTGCCTCGTAACAGATACTTCCTCTGTCCATAAACTTACAGACTTTCTTATTTTCAAGTTTTAGAAGATCACATTGATGATAAACAGTCTTTAAAAAATATAAGTTAGAGCCGATGAACCTGTTTCTATGCTCACATATGGACTTAAATCTCTATTTGCACAGAAGTCAGGCAATTACTATTCCAAGAACTTGAATTGTTTCTACAAAAGTACTTGGGGAAAGAAAGAATAATCTATAGACATTATCCAGGGTAATCATATAATTCTGACTCAATAAAATATTCTATTAAAAAGGTGACATTTCAGCTGAACTACATGCACACTTTAATATACCTATTCCAAATCTACCTATACAGTAAAATTCAATTGATAAGTCCACAATTTGAAAACAAATAGCAATGCAATATGTTCATAGGCTGTTCTTTATGTTTACATCTTAGTAGACTACTTAACACTTTTGTAAATAAGTATTTTAAACATATTTTTGGTTATTGATATAGAATTTTTTTAACCCTGACTGACATCTCTCTCTGGTGAATAATCACTTGTATAATTAAACTGGAATGGTTCATAAGGATCAGAACTGTGAAAAAAATTAATAAAATTTAAAATTCTCTTGTGTGATTCAGTCATAAGATGGAGAACAAACCTGAGATAGAATCCACTTTGATCTGCTTGGTAATGCAAAACCACACCCAAATTACAGTCTCTGAAACAGCTTTAGAAGAAAACTGAGACATTCCATATGTATATTAATTGAAATGACAAGAGATGTGGGCATAGAAGATCACAGTGCTGAAGGCAATCAAAGACCATGAGATCTAATAAATAGTTTAATTTTGTGGATAAGAAAAGTACACCTTCAAAAAGACTGTAAGAGAGAAAATTTAAAAAGTGAATGTTAGTAGCTCTATTTAAGACTTGTCACAGCTCTTCTTATTAAAAGCATTCCCAAGGTAATATATTAGAGAAAAAAGCTTGATAAAAGAGTTAGTGAAATTAATAACTGCAGACTCATGTTGAGTTTGGGCAAAAGGGCTTGGGAAAATAATAAAACAAAAAATAAATTTCCTTCTCAAATGAAACACTGTCAGTAGATAGGAAGGTCCAGCATAGGCTGTTTTTGGTCCGTTGGTGTTTAGGATGGAGAATAATGTGCTTCCATGGAGAACTAACTGTGCAGGACAGTACAATGTTGTCTGTGAAGAATCGGCAGTTCTGTAAAACTTTAGATTCCTAGGAAACACAAAACTGTTTCATAAGAATTCTACCATGAATATCAAACATTTTTAAAGTATACTGGCATTCCCACCTTTATCTTTAATTTTGGCAATTTGTTAAACAGACCTTGAAAAGACTTCCTTTTGACATTTACCAAATACCTTGTGAGAAACCTGTTTACATGTTAATTCTAATATAATCACCCCTCCATCATTACTCTTTGTTTCCTCACATTTCTAAGCAAAAATCTACTTCGCGTACCCTTCACGATGCTTTAGAAAAGACTAATTTATCATTTTCAGAACAACTTTCGGAAATTTACTGTTCACTACTACTTGTATGCTACTACAAGCAGATTGCTAGATTTATTCTGTTTAGACTCGCCCAATAGCCTGTGCACCATGTGCTTCTTTATGTGGATTTCCACTACGAATGATGAGAGATCTGCTGGGGTAGGTAAGAATAAGAAAAAAATTAGATGTTTGGCAGCAAATCTATATCTGTTTGGAGGTTCTCCAAGGTAGGGGTTTGTTCGTTACTTTTTTATATCTCAAAGGAGATGCCATTCAACAATTTCACTGCTGCTGTGCTGGGTGCTTTAGCGTTTTTCCCTCTTTTGTTCTGTGAGAGACTAACTACTGAGATATGTACTTTCTGTTAAGCATTCTATTGACAAAGGGGAGACAGAAGGCTATGAAAAATTTTCCTGATGTTAAGGAAAGAAAAGAGTCTATAATGAAGAGAAGTGCCTTAGGAAATCTAAGATGTGATTTACGCTATCTTTAAAAAGTGTAAGAGAATGGAAGGAAATATTTTAAAGATGACTTTCACAGCTTGTGCTTTCCATCCTATTTCAGCTATCCAAAGAAAGTATCTTAACTTAATAGTTACCAAACAGAAGATGAATGCATTGCTTTTGGGACCTCATTTTAGACAATAATGCTGTCCCATTGTCTCAGAAAATAAGCTACAGCATTGTTTTACTGTCTCATGACTGTTAAGCCAAGAAATTTCCTTTTCTGCATAGCCATGAAAGCTACATTGGGTGTTTTTAGTGACTTTTTTACTATCAAAAGGGAAATATTGAAGAATGATAAAGATTTCAATTTTTTTCTTGCCGATTATTACAAACTTAAAATAGTTGTTACAGAAAATAGTTGTTCTGTCTTAGATGTGCCAAAAATATTACAGTTTGTAATAGACAACATCTTTTAGTTTTAAATATCTAATGATAAATGATCTAAAACCAAAAAAACCCTTGTAAGTGACACTACCAGTCAAACTGGTATCTGTGTTTCACTTCTATGGCACTGTAAATGATTACAAACATACAGATTTTTAGTTTCATGTGGCATTATATATGCAATGCTATCTGCAGAATTAGTCTCTACAGAAGATTTTGAAATGCTTACATACATCCACACTCCTACACTAGAGATAAAATGATATGCATCTCTCTAAGGGAAAGCTGTAAACATCTTTCTGCCTAAAATGGTTTCATATGCAAAAGGAAATTGGAATTGCTCTATAAATATGTATGAAAAGCATTTCTCAATAAAGAATTAAACTCAACTTCATTGTGCCTTTGTGGCCTTATTACATTGGAAGAGTTAGATCTTAAATTGTAAGCACTTGTTTATACATTGTATTTCACAATCTTAGTGGCAATAATACTAAAATTATAATTATAATATGGAACATTGGTAGTAATGAAACACTCTGCAAATACATGTGTAACTACTTCCATCTCAGTTTAAAATTGCTTTACTTGAATTACTTTGTAACATTTTTACAGTCTTATGAAGTTTGCAAGTAAGTCTTTCAGGCATCCTAAGCCTAAGATTCCCACAATTAGAGGATAGACATACAACAAATGCATATTCAAAGGTAAAAAAATAATTATATATCTACAAAATCACCCAAACAACAGGCGCACATTGACTTGAGGAATATAATGGCTAATAGTTTTAATAGACCTTATATAATAGCTTCATGGAAATACTGATCTTTGTTAAATTGCATTTTAAAATAATATAGTCTGAGTGTTCACTGAGCTCTCAATTAGTAAACAAGTCAAAGACTTGCATCTTTAAGCAAAGCAAGCATGACACATATTGTATTAAAAGCCTATTACAGAGACACCTGTTAGAGGAATACTTAACATGTGGTCTTAATGATAAAAAGCCCACAGCAAAGCCATTAAAAGCTTTCAAGTAGCCTGATAGTCCACATTCTCAATATCCTCTACTATGACTTTCCTTTTCTATGTAGCAAGACCTTTAACTGTAATACAATCTTTAACAATATAGGGAAGTAATGCTTAGCAGCTCCCAGTTACTCTAGATTTGTAGTAGGTAACCAACAGTCATTTGGGAGTTAAAAGGAACAAAATTTCTTACCTTTAGGTGCCAGCTGTAGAAACTGCTTATGAAGCATAGTAAGCTGTGAAATAGTTAGAGTATTACTTCCAGGGGTTTCTAGGCATTGAAATTCTGGTGGAGGAACAGGCTCAGAAGCAGGCTCAGGAACCATTTTTACATCGCCATTGATGAAGAAATCTGTGTCTTCTAAAGTCATTTCATATTCAATTTTGCTAGAACTCTCAATATGATGCCGTGCAACCTCTATCAGCTTTTCAACACTGAAAGTGTAAATGCACAAAACCATGAGTATTTATGATACACAATGTTAATAATGCATATTTAAATTTTACTGTGCTTATGCTTTTAAAGCTTTCCTAAAGTAAGAATTACAAACCCTCTGTGTAAATTCTGTGATTATCAAAATCATTATGAAGTCCACTCCTCCTCTGGCTGCTAGGAATCTTCTGACTGTGGTGAGAAATTTATATAAAGTCAGATCAAAGACAGAAGAGACCTGAAGGAAAAGCATGAAAGCATTTTCTAGGCTAGCATAGTGGAGAGGCATATAAACTCCTGTTTCAAATGTAATGAGTTCAATTTATACAGGGAAAGACATCAACTGTCTGCAATGTTCAGCTAGACATAGGTTTGGCTTGGAGTGTCAGTTCAAAGGATACAATATTCTGTAAATACTGTGTCTTTGTTAGCACTTGTCAGAGAAGCAAATAAAACTGGCTGGAAGGAAGAGGATCTGTCTCTTTGAGCTACTGCCTGTTAAAGCCTTCACATCCTACATTCAAGTCTCTCTTCTTGGTTATGCCCTGACATGGATAAAGTAACACTGGCCCAGGTGTGATTCAAAAGTTAGTATAGGCCTGAAACACCCTGCAAAGGGCAAAGTGACCCATATCATTCAGAAAGAAAAAGCCCTTTAATGATATGGACATTGGTCATTCTATGACAGATAGTCTAATGTGCTATAATGATCCCAAGTACATTTTATTTACTATGACAGAAAAATTCTAAGGGAGAACTTATTTTTTTTAATGGTCCTTGAAATAATTTTGACAAATGTAATGCATGATAATAAGAACAACAGGTGGAATTTTTCACAGTGCGTATAAAAAACAGGAAAAGAAAATAATCCCACACTCCAAAGTGACAGAAGCTACTGAAATGATACAGAGAGCCTTCTACCACATGGAATAACTGATTGCTCATTAATCTGCTAAACCTGTAGCCTAGAAAAATAGCAGAGTTGATAATTACCTTCACAGCTACCAGCAGAACCTTTTAATCAGCCAAGAAATGAGTTATTAACATACAGGTTTTTAAGATAAAATTAAACCGAAGTATTATTTTCTACATTTTTTTCCAAATTACTTCTGTCTATATAAACAACTACATTTACTACCACAGTCTAGGTTTAAAAAAAAAAACAACCTTGTTTAAAATTGATATACATTACCTGGATATTTCTGCCAAGAAGGTGGATCCAAGCCAGTTTTCCATATCTGTATAAACCTCTTCTGCTTTAAATTTTAGATCCTCAACAAATGCTAAAGCCTTGTCTTTTATAAGTTCTAGTCGAGATTTTGTGGCTGCCTCTGTTTAAATGGTAATGTCATAATGAATAATATTTATAAAATGTGAGGCAAATTCTCAGTCTAAGCACCTAAAGTTTAGCATATTTAACTGTTTTTAGCTAGAAGTACCTTAGAGGATACTTTGTGCCTGGCTAGGCACCTTTCTGTAGCACAGTTAAGGCTGCTTTAATTGTGGCTTCTCTGAATGCTATTTGAGTAGCTGCTATCAGTATGTTACAGAGATACGTGTATGACAACTTTTGTCTCTGTGCATTTTCAGAAGTAGGTACGGCACAGATCACTGATAAAGCTGCTCTCTTAACACTAACAGAATAAAAGGCAAGGTACATTGATGCAACAGAGAAATTAGACATGAAATCAGTGTTAAAAACTTAGCAACTATACTCAACTTGTGTCTTTGCTAGACACAATGTATCTGTATAACCAAAAACACAAGTTGTCAAAAGGTAACTGGATAACAAAGATGCAAGTGAAACTATGAATCTCAAATACCAGCTATGTGCCTGTGAAAATAGGGAATATATCTCAATGTGTTCAGCCTTCTTTACGTTCTTAGCTTTTTTTCTTAAATATAGGGTGAAAATGAACCAATGTCAAGAAAAAGCCCCATGTTAATGAATCACTAAAATTCATCTTCATGCTGCTAGGATCTTCAAAGTTATTACTATTCTTCTCATTACCCCAAAATCTTAAAATATTTATCCTTAAACTGCTTTTGTATGAAACCATGTTGAAAGCTGTAGGTGCATTTGGTCTGACTGGATCTAAAGATGCCTTATGAGTTTGTGGTTTGTTCAATAACTGCTCTTTGACATCTTTCTTTCATGATAAAATACCATGCAAAAGTTAGCCCACTAAAGAGGTATCATATGATGATGGGTTTGCCAACTTTTGCCAAATAGAATCTATAAAAGCTGGGTGCTATCTTTGCTTTAGTGACAAAACAGTCTTTTTTCTAATCTAAACCTATCTCAAAAAAAAAAAAAATAAAAAAAAATAGTCAAACCATTTTCAGTTTGGGGCTTCCTTTTTTCAGACATCTACTTTTGGCTGAAATGAACCATTTGGTTTGAAAGTTACTGGGTAAGACAGACAAAGAGATAGAATGACTGAACAATAACTAGGTTTTGGAAGAGTCTGTCCAGAAAGCATTTTGGAATAATAAACAAAGTCAATATCCTGCTGCTTGAATTCCAGGTTGCCTGAAGAAGAGGGAATTGGAGAAAAAAATCAACAAAATATACAACTGCCAACAAATTCCTTCCCAGAACAAAACATTTCAAATACTGAATCCAATTTAACTGAATATTGAAGTGTGAGTAACAACTTACACAAAACCTTTTCTCTCAGGATGAATATTTGCTTAGTCATGACACATTAAATTAGATGAAATGAAACAGAAGACAAAAATAATGAAAACCACATTTCTACCTTATGTATATTTACCACAAAATTACTGATGATTACCACACTAAAAAAATTTCCTGATTTCTCCAGACACAACTCTCTTGCCTCCTTTTTCTTTCTTATCCATCCATTTTCTCTAGTGTTTCTGATCAGTATTAATTAGTACACTAATTAAATTAGGAATAACAATCACCTACCAATATAAGTAACCAAACAGTAACATACCCTCATGTTTCAAGGCACTGAAATATTCTTCCTTTATTTTATGTGCCACTTCTTTTTTCCTTAATTCTTCTGGGTCTATAGGAACTGGACTGGGTTTTGCTCCTGCAGGAAAACAGACCTCTCAGTCTTTGGACTTTGCTGGTAAATTTCTGTATCAAGAAAAATTACACTTTCCACCTTACTTGGTGTGACCCATTTATGAGACTACAAAGGTGGATACTCAGCTGTCAAATGTGATTTAGATCTCCAAGTCATGCTAAGGTTAACATTGCATGAAAACACCCCAGCATATACAACTGTCTTAAAGTTGGTTAAATGTCATCCTAAAACACATTTCTGAGTGGAAAATCATGACAGAGTAAGTGTGCCTCTGTTTTGATTGTAGATGGTTAGAATGTCCTGTTTGACCCTAATATCTATCAATTTATCACAAATAAATGTATTTTGAATAACACTTGCTTCTCTGGAATAAATTCAAGTTTAACAAACCATACAAAAAATGTTATGGTAGTAGTTACCATCAAAGCAGTGAAAAGAACTACACTATTAAAAAAAAAAATAGAAAACAAAAAAGAGATCTGTTATTTCATGCCTCTTCAAACCTGCATTTCCAGTTTGTTTTTAACTTACTTATCTATGAACAGATACTGTAAAGGTATTTTATCATGTTTTTGGAGATTGCATGGAATTCTGTAGCCACACCAGTTTGACTATTACTCAAAAATATTAAAATATTTGTAATTGTTTTATCCTAGAAGAAGAGCAGAAGGAGATATTACAGAAAAAAATAATGATATCTGTGTGATACAAAAGGTAAACATACAACAAATGGTCATTTCTAGAAGTGACAAAACTACATGTGGTAAGTTATATGACTCTGTTACCAGCCCATAGCTCTATCCTGGGGAGTTCTTGTGTTACAGGAACACTACAGTAACACTGCATGTGAAATTAAATCAAAGTCAATACTTCAGTTACAAATCCATCACTTCATCTTCTACTAGGAAGAATGCACAGCTGAATTCTGGTTGCAGTTCTGGTTTTGTGATTTCAGGTAAGTCATCTTGTACCAGGTCTGAACAAAAGTTTGGTTCCAAGAAGCAATCCGGAGATTCCAACCTAGCCCCTTAGCATGCAACAGCTGCTGCTTATCACAGAACTTTTCCAGAAGCCTGAAAATCTGCTACTCTCTTGGCTGAACTGAGATGCTAAACTAGACTAAGGCTCCCTGGGGCTTACAACTGGCTAAGTATTTGCAAGGCTATGCTTTTGTTCACTCTATATGGGCAGAAATAACCAGTGACAGAGAGAACTGAGCATGGTGCAAATAAAACATCTGTCAAAGAAAAAAAGTCAACTGTGTTACACACAATAACTGCAGTTACAGCTTTTTTATTTGGAACTCGAGTACACCAATTTCAGGCTACCCAACACCCACAGGGCTTAAACTTCTCTCTTGCTATGTAGAATGTCTTAACAAAAGACACAAAGGTTTAGGCTACAGGCCTTGTTTCCTAATGAAGTTATGACATATTGCAGAAAAAAAGGTGAACATTACACAAACTACAACCCACACAATGAAACAGCTGTGGAAAAACGTATAAACAGCCTTGCATGCCACAATCTTCCAGCACACTGCCTTTTTCTCTCGTAAATAAATTTTGTATTTTCACCTGGTGGGACAGGTTCTTGTCAGGCCTATGTGCAAGACCTACCTCAATAGGAGTCTGCTCTTTTTTAGGACTTACAGCTGTCAAGTAGAAATAATTTAATAGAATGTTATTTAATTTGATAAACTAATTCTAATTGTTCCATTCCAATACAGAACAAGAAGAAAAAAACAATATTTACTTTCCATTTAGAATATTTATTCCTACATATAATAACTACACGTTTAAATAAATGCAATTGCCATTCAAAAGCCTTTCCCCTCCTTTGTCATTACCATCTTTGCACACTGATGTCACATTTGACATTTTAAAAGAGAGATTAAATCCAAATTAAATGGCTTGGGTTACTCATTTCTGTATTAGTCATATATTTACATTTCAGTAATTTCAAGCACTGCTAAAACAAAGTCCACATTTTAAATACCTGGTTTTTTAGCGGGTGTTTTGGAAGGCTTTCGGGCACCTTTCTTGTCTTTCCCAGCTGCTTTGCTTGGTGACTGCATTTTCTTTGCAGCTTTTGCAGTTTTCAGTTTTAGCTGACGTTCTTGTTCTTCCTCCATTTCTCTAGCCTCTATTTCAGCTGTTACCTTGACACCACAGTCACACATAGTACAGTACATAGCATCAGCTCTGTGCAACTACTGTTTTAAATAGTCTATACTTGCTGCATGTACTTGATGAGAAGTAGACACACAAAAAAAGGAGATATTTTAACTAATTGATTAAACTTTGATTATTCATAAAAAATAAAATTCTGCAGCAAAAATGCAAGACAGAGACATATTGGGTTTAATTCTTGCAGCCATTGTCTGTGCTTGAGGAAAATGTAAGAAACGCAAGAACCAACAGTATACAAAGCAAGCCTAGCTTGATACGACAAGGACACAGAAATTAATTTAGTTTTAATTGATCAAGGAAAAAATAAAGATTGAACCTAGAAACCAACCATTTAAAAAGCTCACCTAATATACTTTTAGCTGTATAGAAAAAAGAATGTAATGAAAGGTTCTGAACTTGTGAAAGGTTTGAGCAAATACTGCATCACAGGATTAAACGTCCATCTTCTCACACTTCTATTGAGGGATAAGAGAAGAGTTTATCATGGAAGAAGAAGATATCTAGAAGCAATATTTGAAATATTTCTCTCAGTAATGGAATGAAAGGCTCAATTATAAATATGGAGGTGCTCATAATACACAGATTCCAACATTTACCTCATAGAACTACAAACACATTCAATGGAAATATCAGCAGTGGAGCAAGACACATGAAATTGAGATACACAGTGCAAAGATGATGTGTTTAGGCTGCCTACTGAATGGGGGGCTTTGGCTGTACAATTCAGAAATGTTTAAGTAAATAAAACATGCCTTACCATATCTGATACTGCTGTTACTGCTGTTTGATATGTATCAAAAATAAGATTTTCGCAATTCCTGTAAGTGGCCACTTCATTTTCAGAATTCTTATCCTTAGCACTCTCCTGCAGACTTCCACTGTTTTTTGACTCAGTATTACTTGGTGAAGGCAGTTTCCAAGAAACAAGAGGAATCCTCAAAAATAAAACATAAGGAATAATTTACATACCCCTTTATAAAAAGTGTTAATAACTATATTGGAGAACACGCTCAAAGAAGGAAAATGCTAATTTTGAAATTTACAATAGCAAGAGAAAAGGGAAGAACTGTTCTTATGAACAAAAGTGATGAGGTCTGTGTCTGACAAGAAAACTGTCCACTTTAAGTGTAACAGCTAAGAAATAATAGCAGAGGGATAAAACTATGTCAAATGACAATGTGATCTGCTGAGGAATTGAACATGGGTTATAAGAAGCTTCACTACTCACACAATTTCTAAATGCAGTGTAATTAATGCATTTAAGTTAAAAAAAAACCAGGTGTTATTATTGATGGCATTTTTTAAATTGTGAAAGTATCAGGTGGTATCCCTTATGTTTTAACATGGCATTCAGTTCCGAGCATCTTTGTAGGCTGCTTTGATTTACATTTGTTATTACATAACAATTAATTATATTTACATTTACATTTATATAAAATTTCTAATATTTAATTATATTTATTGGCACAAATTTTAAATATGCTGATGTTCCAC
This sequence comes from Pardalotus punctatus, assembly GCA_013400915.1. Classification (NCBI taxonomy): domain Eukaryota; kingdom Metazoa; phylum Chordata; class Aves; order Passeriformes; family Pardalotidae; genus Pardalotus; species Pardalotus punctatus. Next base: position 37,906 of record VZTX01008263.1, on the reverse strand, counting down.
AATAATACTTAAACTTATTTATATGAGGATTGTGCTGGAAACTGTCAACAACCATGCAGGAGACACTTCTGTAATAGCAGAGTTCCTTCTAAGGCAACTTTTAAAATATTTTGCAATTCAGAGATGCATTAGTGAAAATGATACAGGTAAATCAGAAAAACATCAGGGATAAATGCAACCTCTAAAATAATTTCAGATTCATCATTTGACTATGTTTGACTGGTTAAAAAATTCTTATTTCTCCATCCTTTGAAATATACACACACATAATCCCACATAAACCAAAAATCTACCAATGCATTTGTTCATATTTGTACAATTTTATAATTCATTTCTACCTTCTTGATTCATCTTGATCTTCCTTCTGCTCTCCATTAATAATATCTAACAATGGGATTCTAACAAAATCTTGACTGTCTTCTGTTGGGTCTTTTCCTTCCATTGCCCTGTAATAGTCATGAAGAAGTCTCTTTGTATCTTGGAAACGATCCACTTCAGCCTCAAGAAGAAAGCACAAAGAGATTGCAATTAAAAATAGGACAGAACAAATTTTTGCTATTACATGTTAGTAGAAGCAATTCTAAATCCTAAGAGTTTGAGGGAGAGCAAGAAATAGAACTATATTTGTTTCAAAATTTATACTATACTGAATGCATACTTCTGCTTGCATCTATAATGCATTTATATTGTCATTTCTAAGCAGTAATAAGAATCTTAATTGTTAAAATAGAAAAAATTATTTACAATAAATAATGTTCAATGCATTAAATTTAATTACAACATATTATGATGTAAACATATTTCTATAGTTGCAAGTAAACTAGTGGCAACAAATTATATGGATCTTCTTGTTCAAAAGAAATAAAAATTTAAAAGCATAAAATAAACAGGGTTATATGATGGAGAAAATTTTAAAAGTCATACAGTTTTTCTCGACCTAAGAAATCAACAGACTTTATACACCTAAGTGTCTGGAAGACCTTTTTGAGTGAATCATCTCAGAAGAAATCAAGTAAGAAACATTTAACACCTGTCATGTTTTGATTTATTGATACAGTATGGTGTTAGTTTCTAACTGACAAAACAGTGCTAAATAATCATGGGAAAATGCACAAAACCACATTCACAAAACAAAGGATAAAACCTTTGTGGTGTAAACCAGCACTTATCCATAAGTTAAGGAGGAAATATCTTCTAGCATAACTGTGTACACAGAAAAATGGAATGAAATCTGATAAACGGCATTTATACAAATCTAGGTGTTTACACAGTTACAGAGCCACCTGGGGAATTGATGTAACTTTCAACAGAAAAACCCACAAATGGAGAACTCAATATCAAAGAAGCCTATTTTTGGCTGCTTCTAAAAAGAATATTCATTACATAAAGTTATAGTTATTATATTTTTAGTTCTGTAGTTTTAGGATTAATAATAAATTTATTTTTGGGGAATAGATACTAAGTAAAGAGAGAAGTAATGTTTTCCAGTAAATTTTCCTCACAAAAACAAAAGCTTATGGTTAATATGTGTTTGTAATTTTAAACAGTTATTGTGCATATCCACACATGACAGATAAAATTAGATTCCAAGTGAATCTCCTCTGAATTCCATCATACATGCCCATGAAATTCTGTTAGAACTAGGATTGCAAAGATATACTAAATATGAAAGGAGAATAATAAAATATTAAAGCTCTGTAATATAACTGTCTCCTTTATGCACATAATTCAAGACGGATTTTTCAAATATTCAGGACTATAAATACCCTAATTACAGGACCAGTGTAGCTTGATAGTCAGAAGTTATCTGATATTTGGCCTCTCTCTTTAGTCAGTGGCCTAAAGTCCTTATTTAGGGGATTATTTAGACTCTTTGAAAACAAAGTTAACAATTTCCTTACTATAGCACTGACTATTTCACAAATTTTTCTTGAATTACCACAACATTCATACGAGATAAGAAAGTGGTTCCCCAATTTATTAGAATAATGCAGTGTATTTAAAGGCAGGAAACCCACCCAAAACTGCTTAGGCCTGGCTTTTTCAGCTAAATCAGCATCACAGGGCATGTTTAAAACACTGTTTTCATTGTCTTCTTTAAATTTGCCAGAACTTTCACAGAATGGTCACTTCAGTGTACAGAAAAGCACGTCCGGTCTAGTCTAGTCTAGTCTATTACAGCCCAGTTCTAAACCAAATTTATGCACCTAGAACAGCAGTTAAGAGGGAAATCTTACTTTACTGCAGAATTGAATGGACTCTTGAAAACTCTAAAATTTTCAAGAAAGTTTTTTCTGAAAGCTGGGTCATATTTGAACAGTTTTTCTCAAGAGCAACAAATGACATTATGAAAATTAACTTGTTTTGGGGGTTTCTTTTTGTTGGTCTGTAGGTAAAATTTCAAGCCACATTGCTGAAGTTACAACTGAAATAAATTTGAGATATGGGAAATACCATAACATCAAGTGGGTCTACAACAGCAGTGGATTATGTAATTCATAAATTAAAAGGAGATGTCAATATGATCACAGAAGGATAAACAACTGTAACATTTCTGTCACAAAACTCAAGATGATTCATCGGAGTGATAGAATTGCAAAAAGTAGCAGCATATAATAGAGATTGGAAGTTTTGGGGGGTAGGACAGCAACAACAGCATTTTTCTTAACCTTTCCTGTCTGACAAAGTTAAATGTATGGAATGTCATCTACTTTTTGTCTCTTAATTTTATAGATAAATTCAGAAAAGACATGAACATTCGCTTAATCAATTTTTAATCCTTCACACATTTGGAGCCCACTATATGAAATTTCTTTCAGGCTTACTGTCCTCCAAATCTAATTCATTGTTCCCTTCCATTGCATACTCTGTAGCAGTCCATACCTGCATAAGTGTAAAGAAATGGTTCATTGCAATCCCCTTACGATCTGGTAACCACTCTTCATTCATTATATATTGACGTTCCTGCTCTGCTTCTTCCCTTCTGCTGTCACAGACATCCCAGAGAAGATCTCTTAGGTCCTAAAGCACAAAACCAAATATGATAATGATGAAAGAAATATATATTTTATTTTTTTTTTTGCCTGTGTATAGGTCATCTTTCTATATGGGGCTTTTTCTTTATAGCTACAAATATCAACACCTGGTCAGGGCACATGCTTACAGAGGTCTGACAGAAAATTTCTTTACAATTGTGCCGGAGAGAAAAACACAAAGATATGAGTTCAAAGTGCAGGCTGCCTTGCTTTCCTCAGGCAGAGGTGAACTACCAAAGCTATACAAATATGAGACTATGAATAGCTAAGCTCCCAACTGCACCAACAACTTTCTACTTGAATGGTTTGCTAATTAATACACTAAAAATAGTACTCTAAGGAAATGTGCAGTATGAAAAAAACTGAGAAAATAGTGTCAGTTTTCAAGTATTTTTCAAATTTGATTAGCCTCCATGTCACTTTTCTCTAATGTTCTTTTAATTAAGGGCTCTTCAGCCAGTGACTATGTCAAAGAGCAGCACTATGTGGCTTACTGACAGCACTGAGGACCTACTAAGCCTACAGCATTATGCAAACACTTTGTTCCCTACTGCCATCTCTGCATGGAAATTGTGTGACAGGCCACTATGCGTAAGAGACCAAGAGAAGAGAAGAGTGCTGTTAAATACAGTGCTAAGGTAGGAAAAGATGAGCTGTCTCTTTAGCTCCAAGCAGTTCTACCCCACCTGACCTGGTCTGGGACAGAAGAAAAGGTGTTCCAGACTACTAGCCCAGCTGTGAGGAGCTTAGGCTTCCAGTGAGATGATTCTGTATTCACCAGGTCTTGGTTGCAGCCTATTATGTCAAATTGTCTTTCTCTCCCCCTCTAAAGACTTCAGAAAACTCTACTTGTCCTTGGTTGGACAAAAGCCACAGGAAAGTCCCTGGGCTACCTAACACATCAGTGATGGCTAGAAGGTAGCCAAGGTGCAGATAATCAGATAGTTGTGGTTGTCCACATTGTAGAATACACATATAAGGATATGCTGCTGGATGAAAAATATATAAGCATAGCTTATCTATTGGCAATGGTGGGTTGACCCTGGCTGGCTGCCAGCTGTTCACCAAACTGCTCTCACTCGCCTCACAGGAGAGGGGGAGAAAATATGATGGAAAAGCTCATGCATCAAGCTAATGATCAGGAGAACATTGACTATTCAAGTCTATTTTGCATGTATTACCATCATATGCAAAACAGACTCAATTTTGGGCAATTAATTTAATTTAATGCCAATTAATAACAGCAAAATAATGAGAAATAAAACAAAACTAAAACCACCTTCCCTTGCCCATTCTTCTTCCCAGGCTTAACTTCATTCCTGACTCTTCTACCTCCTACCTCCAAAATGGCTCAGGAAAAATGGGGAATGGGTCATTGTGGTGAGTTCATCATACATTTTATCTGCCACTCCTTTCCCCTCGCACTTTCCCTGCTCCAGAGTGAGGCTCCTCCCATGGAACACAATCCTTCATGGATTTTTCCAACGCAGGTCTTTCCCACAGACTTCAGCTCTTCAACAACACTCCAGTGTGGATCCTTTCTATGTGAGCAGCCCTTCAAGACTGTACTGCCCCTATGTGCCTACTCCATGGGCCACAGCTCCTGCCACGAATCTGCTCTGGTTGGGTTCTCCACAGGCTGATGCCCTTCAGAGCATGTCCACCTGATACAGCACAGGCGGACCACATGCACTGCAAGGTGGAGATCTGCTTCCTTGTGGTCCTCCATGGGCTTCAGCAGAATCCCCACGGTCATCTCCACAGGCTGCTGGGGAATCTCTGCTCTGGAGCCTGGAACACCTCCTCTTGCCCCTTCTTCACTGTCCTTGGTGACCACAGAGCTGTTTCTTACATTTTCTCACTCCTCTCTCACTGCTGCCATGGTTTCTTACAGAAGCTACCACTGTAGACCCTTTGCTACAAAAAGACTATCACATAAACCCAATACCACACAAAAAACCCAAAGTTTTGTATAAACTGATGTACAGCTCTTGCCAGTACCTTTCTTAAACATGCAACAAGAAGAATTTTCTTCTTTGCCCTCATATTATTTAAGTCATAGTTCTGATTTACTTTAAGCAGTAGAGAAAACTGGAGAGCCATACAATTGAATTATATTCCTCTGCCAGAAGCTAAAAGCATGCTTTATGTGTATCTTCTTTTTCTCTCCCACTGCTCTTCTTACAGTGAAACAGCTTCTCTCTCCTACTTTCCCGGTAATCAGGTGGTGAAAAAACTAAAAATGGATGCATGTGCTAAGTCCTCTCCTACCTGGACCAGAGAAGTAGTGATAACAAGCAACTGATCATATTCAATGATAACAATGAGAACAGTGAGAAGGAAGTTGGAGAAATTGCTGAAAGACAGAATAGAGATGGGCTGGTGAAGTGTGTTTTATCCACAGTAATTTTGTGTTTGGATATTTAGGATGTGTGCTGGGTTTTGGTTTTGGCTGGGGAAGAATTCATTTTATTCAGAGTGGCGAGTATGGGTTATGGTTTGGATTTGTGCTGGAAACACAGGAATGATTTTGCTACTACTGAGCAGTGCTTGCATAGAGCCAATGTCTTTTCTGCTTCTCACCCCACCCCACCCCACCAGAGAGGGGGCTGGGGCTACCAGGAAGCTGTAAAGGGACACAGATGGGACATTGACCCCAGCTGATCAAAGGGACATTCTATACCATATGGTACCATATTCAACACATAAAGCAGAGGGAGAAGAAGGAAGCAGGGAGGACATTGTGAGTGGTTGTGTTTGTCATCCCAAGTCACCATGATGTGTGATGGAACACGGCTTTCCTGGGGATGGCCAAACACCTGCCTGCCCATGGAGAGCAGTGGATGAATTCCTTGTTCTGCTTTGCTTCTGTGCACAGCTTTTGCTTTGCCTGCTGAACTGCCTTTACCTCAGCACACAAGTTTTCTCAGTTTTACTCTTCTGTTTCTCTCCCGCATCCCACTATTGGGAGTGAGTGGCTCTGTGGGGCTTAAGTGCAAACTGGGGTTAAACCACATCAGGCCAAAGTCTTAGCTGCCCTTTGGGCTTTGCACCTCTCTAAGGAATTTTTCACACATCACAAAATGGGTGGGTTTTTACATTTCCCAGTTGATATCAGAGAAATTTGTTTTTCAGGTATTACAGCTGGCACTTTCCAGTGTTTTAGAAAGGGCCTTGCTGAGATGACAGTGATGAGTAGTCTGTGAGTTTGTGGAAAAACTTTTTGCAGACTCTCACTCTTTTCATTTCCTCTTTTTTTCTAGCATCAAGGAAGGATGGCTGACAGAATTCTTACATTCAGGGACATACAACGGCCATGACTTTAAAAGCATAAAGATCATCTTCACAATTACCCAAAGATTTGGGATTCACAAGGAATAGAATGGGTTATTAAAAAAAAACTTCTGAAAATCATACATTTACTCCAAACTGCTTAGGCTTATCACAGTATCTGAGTCTCACTGCATCATATGGGAGTATAACCTCCTTTTCACATAATTTGAATTGGATAATGTCAAATACGGATTTCTGTTATGGGAAAAAGGCCAAATATCTTATTTTCATCTGTTTAAAAGATATGACAGAGTGATTCCAGTTCTTTCATAATTCTGTTTAGTAGATATTAGGAATATGGATGATGATTTTTCAACTCTCTACTCCATTCTCTTGGAATATTTCTATGGAAAAAGAGGTCCAATGCTTTTTCCATCTCAGCTGAATTAATCCATTATTCCTCAAATGGTCCCATCAGCTAGCAATGTTGTCAGTATTCTTTTGCTCCTTTTTGGGAAACATTCCTGACATGACTTGATTAAAAACCATGTCTGTTCTGAAATGGAATCTGATGAATTCAAAGTTAGCTCTACTGTTGGCTTAAGCTAAATCTGGCTCTGAAATTGTTAGGACTTTTACTGTTATAGATTTTTGTGAAAAAGAACTTTCAGGATATGGATGACCTAGAAAAGATCTACCTGAATTAAAACGTTCCAAAGAATTTCTCTGTACTTCGTAAGAATCAGTTTTGGAGAGCATATATTATCATATATAATTTACAGAAAAACTAAAATACTGCCAAGAATTGTTAAGTTGTGATAGAAATATCCAACTTGTAAAATCTCTGAAGACCATAAAATGTAAAGAAAAAGAGAGAAGAGAAATATTTACTTTACAGTATACCACAATAGCATAATGTGACCTAAAAAAATGAAGCAGTATGTAAGAAAATTTTGGCAAAAAAACAAGAGGAATAATTTTGAAGGGCAGTTTATGCACAAAAGGAAATGAAATAGTTTAAGAAGAACTGTAAAGAGGAAAAGAGAAGTAAATAAAAATATTGTTCATGTTATATCTAGCTTGAATACAATATACTATGAAATAATAGTTTAGGGCATATTATAATTTCTGCCATTTGCTTACAGTAACTCTTTGGTGTAGTTCAGCTTTTGTCTCCTCATCATCTTGCAGATCATCAGCAATTGAATTAAAATCTGTTTGCCACTGAGACACAAATTCCTGCTTAAGATCTGGACGTTTCAAAAAATCTTGAAAACTTTTTCTGTAAATCACAGTAAAAATAACTTTGGTGTTAAAAGACATATAAAATGCCACATGAAAAATACAAACCACTAATATTAATGTAATAAGATACTATTTCTACTCACCTAATATGTGCTATGTAATGGATTATACTGTGTTGTTCATCCCTTAGACCTCTAAGCACAGTTTTGACGGTATTCACATATGTACTTTCTACCATTTCCCAGTAAGGTACTAAAAAATTCAGCATCTCCTGTGAATTTTTTAAAAACATTAGAATTAATTGATATATTTATTGGTAACTCATTTATCTGTAGCATTAGCAAATACATGAAGAAATTATTTCATTAAACCATATTACTGGGGTTTTTTTCACTATATATTCCTTTCGGTTTACAACTGTTTAAACACACTGTACCAACATAGAATTTTATCCTGTGAATTTCTTTGGGAAAAAGTGGCAGGTCTCTAAACGAATGGAATGGAAAATTCCAGCAGAATACTCCAGTATCTATTGTTTTGGATATGCTTATAAAATAAGTGATGATACTGAGTAAGCACTGAAGTATGAAAATTTGGTCATTCATAACTGTTTGAGCTTGTAAAAATCTAAACTGACTGCCTAGTGTTGTAAAAGTGATGTTTGACTGACTGACTGTCATGACATGCAAATAAAGCCCATGGCCAGAGGAAACCCAGCATATGAGCGCTGATTGCAGCCAAGAAGGAAAAACTGGTAAACATCAGGAAAGCAATTACAGAGCAAAATTCAAACTATCATTGAAAACCCTTGAAAAATCTGCATCTCAAAAACTGCATGCAGTCCCAGATTCTCAACTCAAAAAATTTACAGAAGAACTAGAACAGATTATAACTGGATTGGAGAATAACAGCAACATTAACAAAAATGAACATTTAAGAGATGCTTGTTACATCTTAAATACCTTCAGAGGGTTATTATAGACTTATTCACTGTATCCCTCAATACATGAATTAGGGTCACCATGAATTAGGGTCACCAAATGATCCAAGCAAAGAACATGGTTTAACGGAATGAAAGAGAAATTTTTTTTCAAAATTAACTTAATTATACAAGCTATGTCATAAGAGAACAAAAAGTAAATGGCTTCAAAAAAGCAACTAAAGCAACTAAAAAATGTAATCATGGAAGAAAAGTCCATTGAGAGCTACTAAACACAAGATGCAGACATACAGCCATTTCAGAAACCCCTTAAATTTTAGACCACTAGATCTGAGAAGATGTTCTTGAGGAAAACATATCAGGAAAAAAATATACTAGAAGAAACATAAGTGCACACACTCCCTATTCTTACTCTTCGTATGAGACCCACAACTTAGCTTTGTCAGAGAAAGAAAAGTGATCTAGGAAGTTTCTGTTAGTATTTGATAATACTAGAAAGTATTATTATTTTGGCAGCTGTGTTCTTCATCATAATTGCGAAGAATTAAAAAAATCTAAATTTGAAATTATGATTTCTTATTTTACGTATTTTAGTAGCAACTGTTCTTTGTATATTTATCACAAAGTACTAGCATACCTTTTATTGAAAAATATTGAAAAAACAACATGCAATTATGCAAAAGGTTTATGTAGGACACGCATAAAATACTAAGTAAAATATATACTTTGATATTTTAGCTTTTCAATCATGAATTAATGAACCTGGGGAAGAGGTTCGTCTATGTAAATCCATTCATCTGATCCTGGTTCAATTGGTGGTGGTGTCTCAGGAGAGAGAGGAGGCTGATTTGTAACTGCTGAAACTTTTACTTCTTCATCTGTAACTGGTAAACCCTCTTTTTCTTCACCTGTAACTGGTAAATCTTTTTCTTCTTCTGGTGTTATTTCTTCAGCAGCCCCTTGATATGAATGTACAATTAGTACCTTTAAATGTATTTTAGGTATCAATAAATAGAATTAGATATTTATGCTACTCTGACAAGTTCAAAATAATGGAACAGATTCACTGTTTCATTACTTAGGTATTGTTTATCAAATACATATTCATGAAATCAGGAATGCTCAAGGAACATTGGGTCAGTTAACACCTAAACAAACTTGACATCCATAAATCCATGGGCCCTGATGGGATGGATTCACGAGTGCTGAGGGAGCTGGCACACATCATAGCCAGGCTATGATCATGATCATCTCTGAAAGGTCATGGGAACCAGGAGAGGTGCCTGAGGACTGGAAGAAAGCGAATGTCACCCCAGTCTTCAAAAGGGGCAAGTAGGAGGACCCAGAGAACAGGAGCAGTCAGCCTCACTTCAATTCCTGGAAAGGTGACGGAGCACCTGATTCTGGAGACCATCTCTATCCACATGGAAGACAAGAAGGTGATCAGGAGTTGTCAGCATGGATTCACTAAAGAGAGATCATGCTTCACTGACCTGATGCCCTGCTCTGCTTATATGAACCCAATAGTGAAGGACAGCGTGGAAGCTATCAACATAAACATCAAATTAAACATTATTAATTGACCACAGGTATTATTTCTCCTTAGAGAGTAAATAGCCCTTCCAGTACTTCAATACAACAGCTGGATTCTAACTAGAAAAATGTCCACTCCATTTACAACAGTAGGAATTTTGCTATTGATCCCAGCAGGGTTTTTAATTACAGACCAAGCACATAAAAGAAACCCCCCTCCATCCAATTTTCTGTTGGGTGCATTTCCAAGAATTTTGTATGAACTAGAAACGTTGCACAGAAGTAGTAGGATTAACTTTTACTGTTAATAGTGCTTTTCAAGTTAATTTTTTTTTTATTTTGGTGGTAGAAGACACATGAAGATTTTTCTCATAATACTTATGAAAGAAACTCTGGTTATTTTGAGGTCACTAATGCTGGTTGACTGGATGAATTTGTGCCCCTGGATACTTCATCTTTTTTCTTTTTTTTAAATTATTTTAAAGGATTCTTTCCTTCTGGGTGATAAGCAGGAAAAATGGAATAAAGATGTACCAAAATTACATGTCAAAACCACTCCTATTTATCCATACTTTTATGCTGCTACCAATAAATGAATATATATTGATAATTGCAAGTTGCACTTTCTTATGCAATTGTGCTACCCCACAAGATGAAGACGTTAGCTGTGATTTCTAAACCAGGAACAAAGGACTGAATTTAATGCTTTAATTCATATGTGAAATTGGCCCATATACTTTGAAAACGTAAAAACACTACAGCAAATTCAGGGTTCTGGTGCAGTAGCCATTAATTGGCACATCCACAATTTTTTTCAGGGGCAGCAAAAATGTAGGTTTCCATACAGTTTTATACAGCAATAAGTAGTGTTAATTTTAAAGAACAAAGTCTTTTGTTACTGCGTTTTAGAAAGTATGAACATGAAAACTTACTTCTCTTCTGATTTTTCTCAATTTCTTCTATTATAATTTCCTTCACAGTTTCATACACAAGACTTTCTTCTGCCTCTGCATTTACTTTCACTAGAGTGTTTTGACAGACTGAAAACCATTTCTCTAATTTTGGCCATGTCTTTAGAAAGCCTGAAATTCTAAAAAATTCATATCAATGTATGAAATTAAAATCCAATTCATAGAAAATAAAACATTTTCTAAAATTAATAAATAAAAGAAAAAAGCAGACCATCTAATTTCATACTAAAACAACTCCACCCACACCAATCCTTTTATTGTAAACATAGGAAAATTTTCAAAATTCTGTTAACTAATCGTATTTCTAACTCTTTCATGTCACAAACTAAACTTACTTTCCAATACCACAACTAAAACAATAAGTAATATAACAGTCTGAAACAGTTAATAATATCAAATATTCAGAAACAAGAACTGTTGTTCTTGATTTTGCACTTGTGTAAAGTTAAACATTAAGGGATTCAATTAAAATTAGAAAACTAAGTGTTTTTTGTAAATGTAGAAGTGGAAAACAGCATTTTAGAAAGTCTCTAATTCAAATCAAGTGTATGTTATTCAAGGGCAGTCACATCATATGTGACAAACCTCAGATATAAGTGTACTCACAGATACACATATATATCCAAAATGTATACACTTAGTTCATGCAATATATACATGAAAACTAAATTCTCCTTGGAACAATACCCTAGAAAATCAAAACACAAGAATTCTTATTTTCTAGGACAATTTATATTGTGCAAAAAACAAAAATACCCTTTAAGCTCCATATTATAAAGAGGTCTAAGTATATTGTTAACATTAAGCATGTCAATATTGTCCTAGATCCCCAGTGAGATTCAGATCAATTACATGCCCTAAACATCTGGCTGAAGCAACTTTTTTGTGCTTCATATAACATACCTATGCAGCACCTGTTCCCTGGCTAAGTCAATCTTCTCTTCTAGGATCTCAGCATCTGAATTTTCATTGCTGGTCGTTTCAGTTCGAGATGCCTTTCTTTCATCTATTGTGTGGAAAACTGCATATATCAGCATATATTGAAAAAGGCAAGTTTCAGACAGTTATTCACCCAAACTAACATAATCATTATAAGAACAAATTCAGTGTTCCTTAATCTTGTATTTCCTCATTTAAAAACTGGGTACCAAACTTCCTAAAAGAAAGGAAGTCAGAGAACATAACAGAAATATAAAATTAAGCTGTCAAGGACCTAAGACACTGACTTGCCCCTTCCTCTGTTTAAGTGCATTGTAGCATTAACATTTCCTAATGGATACTTTTCAGTCATAGAAATCTCCAGTTGAAGAGATGGAGCATTCCTGTGGGCAGTCTATTTCAGGCTTACCTACTGTACCAGTTAGAAGGTATTTTTCCAGTTTCATCTGAAGTATCTACTTCTTTTCACAATGAGCAGATATTCCACTTCATGAAAAGACAAGGTATTGTCTCTTTCTGAGTCTTCTCTAAATTTTCAAAATCCTTTAATTCATTAGAAATACGCCATTTTAAAAGAATTCTGATTTTCTTACTGTTCTTTTGACCCTTTCTATCATCACTTTTACATCTTATGAAATAAATTCTATTTTTATTTCTGAGATTATATTACGTATCACCACATGTTCCAAGTGTTTTGGCAACGCAAGGTCTTAAAATTAGCAAGAGTTTCAAGTGCCTATACATTTCTCCTCACCAGATTGTTAGCAAAAGCTCTAAAGATTTTGTCCCATCCTCCCCCCTACCTGTGCATAAAAGCTACATGTAAACGGTGCTTTAACTCAAGCTATTTGCTGTGAAAAGAACAAAGAAGTATGTCCTCATAATTTGGATAATACACAACATACTCATTAAAAATACTTCTGTTTCACCAAGGTCTGAAAACGCGAGGTTTGACAGCAAAACAGCCCTCAAAAAGCCTTTGATGCCTTTGTCTTGGTTGGCCAGAATTGACTTCGACTTCTGATTATTCACTGACTAACTGAAGACAACAACAGTAATCAATAAGGAATAAATCTTGGCACTATCAGGGAATTAATATTGGTACATCCCTCTGTTTAAAGTTTCCTTTTTCCCTTTCCTAGTGTGTCTCCTGAAGAAAAATACTTTTTACAGACACTCAGTTGTAATGCAGCCTATTCTGCATCTGTTATTACTTGTATTTTTTCCAGCTGCTGTTTCATGTGATATCTAACACCAGCCACTGTGCTATCTCAGATGCAGTGAGAATTTAGTACAAAAAAGCATATACACACGCACTTGCACATTTCTGATCTGCCTTTGGCTAAAACAAACAGAAGTTTCTGACATAATCTGGAAGTATTCAAGGCACAATTAATGAAGCGATACTGTGAGATATACAGAAATGGTCCAGTAATGCTATTTTGCATTAATAACTACAACTTACAGGTATCTGCTTGTCATTTTAGTTTGTTAATAGTAGTTGGAAACTTACACTTCTTCACATTAGCTGCACGGTTCAGCACCACACTGTCTGAAATATCCAATAATATAGAAACATCAAATGCAGGTGAGATAGGAGGAGGCTCATTAGGGACTCTGGGATCTATAGCAAGTGACAGCTTTTCAGAAATTGGATCTTTTGCTTCTATATCAAACCCTGTATAGGATTTTTCAAATAGCTTTGCCTGATCAATTGTCATTGGAAATCCTTCCATAATCCACCCCTTCTCTGGTGGTATTTGGCTAAAAGGAAATGAAGAACCAGAGTTACACAGTGAATGGATAGCACAATAATAAAACCTAAAGAACAGCTTGCTCTATCCATCATTCATTCTTAATTCAGTATATTAAATTTCCTGATGAATACAGAATATGACATATACTATTAAATGGTAAAGTAATGGATTTTAAATCAGAAAAAATAACATTGTCTAATTAAAGTGACACACAATCAGAAACAAAATGATTTTTCTTTCTTGATAAATAAAATTTTCTCTACAGACACTGCTCAGAGGTTTCTCAGTTTACTCAAATAACTTCAGAGTTAAAGTAATAAATAGGAAAATTTATTTTATAACAAAGTATACTAGTATGAGTAATACAACTTAAATGATATTCATGTGGGAATTAAGTGCTAATTGCACATCAGGGTAGTTGAGACAACTTTCTGTCAAACAAGAATAGAAAAATAACATCTATACAGTCTACACAATTTCATACCTAAGGGCTTCTAATAGGATGCCAATTAGTAATTCATCAGGAACATTTTTTCCTTTGTTCAGCCATTGCTGTGATGCAGCACCAAGCTGGGCACGAACAGACAGCTGTGGAAGAGTGCAAGGCTGAGCACCAACAGATAGCTGTGAAGAGTGGGATGTGTGTTCAGAATGTTCATAGCAGTCATTGTTGAAAAGAGTATGACTCCACATTCTATATTATATATTTTTTAAAATTTATTTATATTGGGGGGTGGTGGTTGTTATTAATTAACATTCAGTAGTTGGGGGGGGTCTATTAAGGAGAGTAGTTTTAACTGTAAAAAACGCCTAGTTCAATTGAAATTTCCAGCTGATTTCGATCATTACACTCATAAAAATGCTGAAAGAAACATAGAGAAACAAAGGATATGAAGGCCAAGAAATTAAAATTTAAGTGTTCTGGTTCTAAGCTTATTCTGATTTTCACTACCACTGATGATTTCATACAGCAGAATATAAATTCATTAGTTCTACAGGGATTCTTTTATATCAGCTGTGGAAGTATTCTTCAATGAGCAGTAAGTCAAAGAAATCACTGTAGAATTAAGCATTTTTATCATAAAGAAAAGAAACCTTGTCATGGGATGAATTATTTCCTTGGCAGCAGCAAGCAGAATACTTTTTGCCTACTCAGAAATGTCACAAAAAATACCACATCTTATATGAATGTGAGACTTCACAAGAAAATATAGAACTTTAACAAGATGTACAACTCTACCAACATACAGAGGAACAGACTTTCACAACAAGATCTTTTCGTATTTAATACAGAAAACACTTAGAGTGAAGTCAGTAATTCAGAATGATGAAAAGGTGCCACCATTTAATTAATGTAACCATCTAAATTAATGTCTTTTTATAAAGTAGAAACTAAAATTGGATTACAAACCTCAGACAGGCCATCCTGACTCTTATCCAGTTCAAATTCTTCTTGAGATGCATCTTTTTTGACAGGATAGTCATCTAAAATAGGTTCTAAAACAAAGTTTGATGATCCTATTACTATAAGATATATTGCTAGAGATAAAGAATAAAAGTACATGGCTTGTTACTGTTCTTTGAACAAATCAATACAGAAGGCACATAAAATTGTCAGAATCATAGGAGCATTGAGTAATTCAGGTTGGAGGCAACTTGATGTCGCCCAGTTCAAGCACAACCTTTTGCTCAAAGTGGCATCCAGACCAGCTTTCTCAGTTGTCTACCCCATGTAATCTGGAAAACCTCCAAGGACGGAGACTGCACTATCTCTCTGGGAAATGTGTTTCAGTACTTGGCAGTCCTCATGGGGAAAAGGTCTTGTCTTATGTCTAGGCAGAAGGGTAGCAAGAAGGGCTTTTACAGGTATCTCCTCAGCAAAAGGAAGGCTGGGGGAAATGTCTGCTGGGACATGCAAAAGACTGAGGTATCCCAAGGCCCTGAGACATACAGGAAAATCTGCAGAAAGATTTACCTGTTGTGGTTTCTGTTTGGAGTTCTTCTAGAATATCTGGTGGTGAATTTGGTACATTCTCCTGGACCTTGTATTAATTATGACAGGAAATGGATTAGAATGAAAACTACACATTACAGAAAAAACAAGCCTGTCAATCCAAGCTGACTCTTGCAGTCATACCTGTCAAAACTTAGATTTAAGTTTGAAATTGAGTAAAAAATTGAAGCATGCTTTCTTCCTTGTTTATTTCATTCTCATCTACCTGCCAGAGCCAAGACAAAAACTAAGAAATTTGCTTACCTCATTTTGCTCTCCAGATCTCTCTGCTTCCTGTGAAATCATGTCATGTTCACCTTGCATTTCATTTTTAAGAAAAGCTTCAATGGCCTCCTGAACCAGAGTACCAACAGATAGTACCTGAATATTGCAAACTAATACACAAAAATATTAGATAGCTAAAATTTGAATTGAGTATGCATACAGAGAAACTACTAAAAACAGTTAAACGAATTAATCGGTGCTCCTAATGTAAGTTGTTTCCATTCTTTCTTCTCTGTAACGACTTCACAGTGTGTATCGACAATCACATAGCTACCTTTCTAGTCTGTTCTAAAACAAATATCTCCAAAGAAGTTTACCAAAAGCATTTTCAAATTCACAATGAAGAAGTATTAACATTACAATACAATATTAATATTACTTTCAAGTTCCAGTGTTTCTAATCTTATTTTGGAAGATTACAAAGGAATGACATGCAACCAAATGCCAGCAAAATACAGAGATATCTGAGGTTCAATAATTAGTAATGCAAGGATTTTTCCAAACAATTTTCATTGTAAGACTGGGATTTTAACACAAATAAAAATGCTAAAGAATTTTAGACAAACAAACAAACAAAAAACCTCTACCTTTTTCAATAAACTTTGCACAGGTAGTTTTTCCACTAAACATTTTTCCCAAAATACATCCCTTGACAGGAAATGAAGGAAAGTCAGGTGAAGATATGGGTTTTGGAGGATAGAACATCTCCATCAGTCTACGAAGCACATGACCCAATATGTTATTATTAAGAGGAGGTTTGTTTTCGCTGTTCTCTTCAGTTGGGCTCCATTCCCCTGTCATACTCTGTATAAATGACAAATTAGTAAATCACATCTCAATATGCCTTGTCTTCCATCTTTCTAAATACATGTACTTATACACACACACAATACATAAAATCAGGAAATTTAAAAGTACTAAATAATATTTTTTAGAAGAAAACCTTGTAAAAAGCTATAATTATGTCACAAGCCTTAAACATTTATTGATATTCACTAATAACTAGTTGAGAGACAAGTATTTAAACAAACATTTTCATAGATTGTGTAATGGTTTGCTCCTGGATGGATACCACAGAGAATATACAACAAAAGGTTTGTGAGTTTAAGACAGGGAGAGATCGCTCACCAGTCACTATCATGGGCAACACTGACTTCACTTGGGGAAATTGGTTGAATTTATTTTGAATCAAAATCAGAGCAGGATAAAGACAACTAAAACAAATCCTAAACACTTTTCCCCCACCCCTCCCTCCTTTCCCGGCTAAACTTTATTCCAAATTCTGTACCTCCTCCTGCTCAGCAGAGCAGAAGAACAGGGAATGGGGGTTGTGGTCAATTCATCACATTGCGTCTGCTCCTGCTTCCTTCCTCAGACAGAGGAGTCCTGCCTCTGCTCCAGCATGGGGTCTTTCTCACAGGAGCCAGTTCTCACCAGTATGTCCAACCTTAGACCTTCTCACAGGCTACAGTTCATGAATGCCTCCAGCTGGGTCCCTTCCATGGAGTACCGTCCTCCATGAACAGACTGCTCCAGTGTGGGCTCTCCATGGGCCACAGGTCCTGCCAGGAGCCTGCTTCATCCACCTGCTCTGGTGTGGGGTCTTCCATGGGCTGATGGTGGATCTCTGCACCACCATGAGCCTCCATGGGGGGCAGGGGAATCTCAGTAACAGTGAACAGAGCACATCCTCCTCACTATTTTCCATTGACCTCAGTGTCTGCAGTTGCTCCTCTCACACTTTCTCACTTCTCTCTTCTCTGACTTCTGCACAAAAACTCTTTTTTCTTCTTAAATACATTATCACAGAGGTGTCTCTGCTGTAACTGGTTGGCTCAGCCTGGGCTGGTGATGGGTCCATCTCGGAGTCAGCTGGCATTGACTCAGTCAGACACAGGGGAAGCTTCCAGTACACTCTCAGAGAAGCCACCCCTGCAGCCCCCCACTACCAGAACTTTGCTGCACAAACTTAATACAAATTCATATAATCACTTTTTAAATTCCATAAGCATGAAAAATAATATCACCAATACCACAGAATTAATCAGTGGCAGATTTTTGTATTAGAAATCCAATATCCTAACAGTCTTCTCTCTAAAAGTGGGCAGTATTATTGCCCAGTATCACACTTAATTCTCTAAAAAATTCAAGAACAAAAATTTCAAATATATGTATTTGCCTAACACACTTTCAATAAGGAGAAAAAGAATCAAACCAAAGCCAACAACACTAACCAATTCAAATACTTTTAAAGGAAGGAGATACTGAGCAGAAAGTTTCAGCTCATCTACCCTGAGATCAATAGAAATTTATCAGTTGTACGATTTACTAGGTTTTACTAGTAAAGATCTTATTGACAATCACACTGGAAGAAAGATAAGAATGAAAGGATGTAGTCAAAATAACAGAACACAGAATTATACTTCTGCTCTACACGTTTTGTATCCTATAGCACTAGGAAAGTCGTGAAGTTTATGCTGTGAGGAGCTAAAAGACATTTTAGTATGTAGGATAATACCAGTCCTGTATTACTGTTTATTTGGTTGGAGGATATTAAACACCTGTTTGGAAGATGTGTAGACTAATAATATTTTCAGTTATATTCTAGCTTGTCACTTCATTTTGTGTACACAAGGCAAAATCAAATGTTTCATCAAGGGAAATCCCAAGTAGGAAAATGAAGAAACACCGTTCACAATGAGTCTGGTAAAGCATGGGAACAGGTTGCACAGAGAGTTTGTGGAATCTCTATCCTTTAAATACTTGAAAGTTGACCAGAGAAGGTGGTAAGCAACCTTACCTGACTCAGAAGTTGGCCCTGTTTTACACAAATGACGGTCACAAACCTTTAAACCCAAACAATTGTGTAGTTCTACAAATTAAATATTTAATCACCATCAATGGAAGTGAACAATGCTAAAGTTCTATTGAAAGATAAGGTTTTGAATTTTTGTTCTGGGTAGAATATGCAATTTTTTTCTGAATTTACTATCTGAATCATGTATTGCCATAGCATACATTCTACTAGTAGAACTCAATCAATGTTGACTTTGAACATATATGTATTATATAGAAAACCACGATTTAATTATCAGTCTAAACCAAATTTATATTAAAAGTCACTTATTTTTCATCAGTAAAAACAAACAAAGAAAACCTTTTTGAGTTGTGTAATATCCCATCAAATATATCTCAGAAGCCATACTTCTTCATGCGTAATTGAAAACACATCCTTTAAAAAAAACAAAAAAAATTGTACTATCTGAATAATTTTTCTTTAAACATATAAGTAGAGATGGATCAGTTGTTTTAAATTCTAGTAGACCTCTAGGAAAAATTAATTCCAAATGGAATGGGCTCCCCCATCCTTCAGCTATCTTGCCATTTTAACCAGATACTTGCTAGACTGTACATGTCATGAGGTAAAATAGTTTACCTGTCAGAAACAAGTTTTCAGCCATCCAGGTGGGAGTTATATACTCCTGGTCAACACTTTTGGATGAAGCCAGAAATTATTTGCTGTTATAGCAGTACCTAACGCTGTAGCTGGTTTTGGGTTATTCCATTAATTTATTATGTGATTAGTCATGATTTGTAACATGGTAGTTTCAAAAAATATTCTAAAAATAAAACATAGTATGTAATGTGCAATGGACGGATGCCACTGCTTTTTCTTGTATTTTATCACATATATTTGACACTTTTAGCTGGTATTCCTAATGTAAGCATGGTATTCTTGAGAGATGCCAAATTGCCTGTCCTGGGCTTTTTTCACAAGCATTAGGAACATCAGCATAAACATTATCAGAATGACCTGCCAATAAATTTCTATCTAGAAGCAATACTTTGAAAGAATTAGCTGTTCAGTTACGTTTTTAGAAGACGTAAGTATGACTTGGTGCCAACAATTTTACATATCATATGATGCCAGCTTTTGATGAATAATGATTCAGAAAGGCATAAGACTAATGCCATCTGGGAATAAATTAATTATGAAATAATTTGAAATAGCCTGGCAGGAAAAAAGAGGCTTTAAATGTGTCAACAAATCTTTGTGACCTTTGGTGACGCTACAGTTAGAGAAGACTACTGAGACTTCATAATATAAATAAAAATATGATCAAAAAATTTAATTGTCCTTAATGCTCTCTACTGTTTCCTGCCTGTCCCTCTTTTATGTCCCCCCTGTTGACGTTGTGTACAGCCCTTTAGTCACCTAAGAAAATGATCAAGAAATTTATACATCAGTTGATATGCTGCAAATTAGGACCTTATAAAGAGATAAATCAGAAAAGTATATGTTAAAATTGAAGCCAAAATAAATTGAGCTGTCAGGCATTCACCACAGAAACTCATAACAAATATCTATACTCATTGCAAAAGAAAATGTGCCCATTGGATCAGCATGTGGATACAATGCACATATATATATTGCAGTTATAAATGTCAAACAAGAAAAAGACTGGGTATTTCCCATGACTTTGCCACATTCTACTCACCAAGTCATTTGTAAAGTCAGAATATAATTTTGAAAAGATTGTACAACACATTTTAACAGGGAACATTAATCCTTAATGTTTAAATTTTGAAATTACATTAATGTATTGAAAAGTTGAAGGAAAGTTTTAATGCACCCCAAAAAATATTTACTTGTATTCTAACAGATGATTAAGAAAAATATCAGCCATTTTTAACAATTTTCAAAACCATTACTACCTTAAAACAATGAATCAGTCAAACCAATAAATCTTGTTAGAAAGCTTTCACTCAAACAGCTGAAATTAGGAGTTGAGGTTTTGTAACATACCCAGTATTCCATTTTACTGCTTTTACCGGTTACTTTCTGTTGCATTTTCAAATCTGGTAATAATAGTTATACCTTCAAATTCCAATTAGCTGAAAATTCATCGCATTTCAATTAACATGCTGGTCCTACAACTCAAAAAATATAATCAAGGCTATATATAAAAATGGAATTATAACTGCTACTAACATCAAATATAGCCCTGTTTCATATAAAACGTCAGTCAATGAAAAGAAAATGCATATCAAAATCTGACACTAGAAACCAATAACAGAACAAAATGCAAGATCACAACATAAAGTTTATGATTATGAAAAAGCAAGGTGTATTAGCTTCCATTATGCCTTATCAGTTTGGTGTACCTTGTATTCACCATAATCTTTTTCATCTAATGGATTCATTTTATTCAGCTCTACAAGTTGTTCTGGGCTAGGTTCATCTGGCAAAGGTTGAATAGAGGCTTGTTCATAGATTGGTTTTCCTTTTAAAAAACATTCCTTCCAATCCATCATCAGTTTTAATGGAACACAGCTTCAGAAAAAAAGAAAAATAGTTTTAAACCAAAAATTAAAGGGTTGGATATTTGACAATGGTGTATCCAAATTTACAAGAATCCTAATAATGAAATAAGTATATGCTAAACTAGTTATAGTTTATAATGCATCCTGTAATTATTAAAGCTTTTTATAAGAGCTTGTTTACATTTATGACAGCTGTAGCCACTTGCAGACTTCAGTATTTTCACAAATGTGTCATCACACAGTATTTGGCTGGCAGAGCTGTGTAGTAACAGTTCTGCTATATCTACTTTTCCCTGTCCCAAAACATTCATTCCTTTGTGGAATAAAGCCTCCTCTTGCCAAAAATCTATAGAATACTTATCCTGGAAGTTAAAATTAATTCAGAATTATATGAATAATCAAACGTTTTCCTTAAATAGTAATTTCACGAAATTGTGTGCCTAGGCTGACTATTTTATCACGACCTAACTGAGTCAAAATTTATGTAATTTTTATTGAGTATAATCATGTGTATTTAATATAGTTACACTTTTATTATTTTAACTTACAATTACACTAAAAAGGAATAATATTTGGGCATGCTTTCTAAAACTCTAAGTCTAACCCCACGGCCAAATCACTAAATACTAATGAAAGAACCACAGTAATAAAGCCCCACTCTGTGGTTTTTGAAACACTTCTGTGGCACTGGCACTTGGAGATTACTGCCTTCTTAGGACCTTCTCAGAAACCCTGGGCAATTAGAGCATGTCAGAAGAGGGAATCACAGCATGTAGGACTCAGAAGAATTTGGATTCAGTTGCTACTCTTCGAACAGTCCGGGCAGGTTTATATATCTTGGGAAATTCATCCTATTTGTATTACGCTAAGGAAGTGTTCATCTGATGGACCAATCTAGAATGAGATGAGCACCATTCAGGTTTTAACTTTTAACTATGGAATTTTTAATAAGAAAGGAAATTAGCAGTTCCACAACATTTGACACTAGATTTTGGTCTCCTAAGAATTCAAGTTAATTGAGTTTTAAGAAATTCTGCTAAGGCTGCAGCATTTGTTCACCCTGTATTACACACCAGTGAATCGTCACACAAAACTAATGCCACCGTTCTTGCATACAAACTAATTGCAGTTGCCATGTAAAACATCTGAAAAGCTATATATTTTGCTATAATGCTTAAACCAGTCGGAATAATGCAGCCTAACAGCTATCTAACAGCTGTTATTTTTGCCTAGCAGCCACATACTCACTTGTTTGTCAGTTGACGATATTCTCCTACTTTTGTCGACAAATCAATGATTTGGCTTATCATCTCCCAACATATAGAATAATGCTTTTTATAGCGTGCCTGAGCTCTTTCAGCAGCAAGTTTCTCATGATGTTCTCTTTCCTGGATTATTTGTTCTTCATTATCAATCTTTACCTGTTTTGCAATAGCCTAGAATTGTTTTTAAGGGGTAAATTTGAGACTGCAATGAAAATGAAAATGTAGAGGCGCAGAGTCCTGAAAAGGAAAATTAACTTATTCATTTAACTCAAGAAATGAAAACAAGCCTCACCAGAACTGCATAGCCAGCAGGCAGACTAATGCATAAACATATCTAAAAATTTTTATTCACTCTACAAAGTCCCATTTTGTTTGCTTTCTAAAACAGAATAAAATAAAAGAGAAATACATTATTTCTTTTATGAGAAACAGATTAAGAACATATTCAGTCCTTAAGGGCAGTGAAATTGCAGCTTTTAGTATAACTACCCATTGAGAACATGTAATTTATCTTACTAGAGTCTGATCTTAAAATAATTTCATATTACTGATGTTGTTCAATACTTGAAATATTTCTGGTCATGGTAGAAAATTATCAGTAGTTCCTGTGATGGTGTGCTCCATCACCACCTCCTGTGGTGGTGGCTGAAAGTATACTTAAAGAGGTGATGTAATTGATAGCTATAGCTGCTGATTACACAGGAATCCAGCTGTGTTAGAGGATTTGGAGCTGCTGATCGTTTTTGACAGGAGAAAAATAAAATTCCTTATATTATATTATGGCCTTACTACGAGCATAGCACTTGGCAATTTGCCACAGAATTATGAGTCCTTTTAATCAATTTAAAGCTTCAAAGTAGAAATTAGCACTCATGAGTGAAACTATTCCAGCATTTGTCAAAGACAGAGATTAACAGATTGTATCTAAAGGAAAATAAGAACATGATTCCTGAAACAGGACTTTAGGCTATTGTCCTGTGGTCTCTGCAAGACTGTGCCTTTTAAACTCAGCAACAAGAGATGTTTTCCTACAAAGTTAAAAGCAGTATGGAAGAAAAGATCAAAAATAAGACTTTAAGTTGCTCAGCTTTGTCCCTTATTACAGGATCACGGAACAATAGAATGGTGTGGGTTGGAACAATAGAATGGTTTGGGTAGAAACAGACATTTAAAGGCCATCTAGGTCACACCCCCTGCCGTGGGCAGGTACGCCTTCCACTAGGTCAGGTAGATCAGCTGTTCTTTCTCCATGTAAAACTCCCCTAAACTTTTAGCACAGTACAAAATGCATTCAGTTCCACAGTTACAGTTACATGCTTATTGCGTACAGCTGTAACTTTGAACTAAGATAAAAGAATATACTTATCACTAAATCATCCTGTGACTAGAAAAATCCTGAGTTCTAGCAGTTGACAACATAAATTCCATTTTGTAACATGAAGGCATTCTAGCACTCCTGCAGCAATTCAGAGACCAAACAATCTTTTACCTCTTCTCTGTCAAGAGCTTCCTGGAACTCTTTTTGTCGTCTTTCTTCATATTGCTTTTCCCTGAAAATCCTGTTTTGCCTTAGCACCTCTTTTTCATGCCGAACATGCATGAGTTCAGCAGCAATCCTCCGCTCATTCTGAGATAGTTTCATTAGTCTGCAAATGAGCTGCTCCTCCTGGTAAGCCTTCTAAAAGATAAAAAGATAATACTACTAAGTACAGTTTATAAACCATTTCCTAGAAAACTCATCAGTGTCTAACATGATAAATAGGAATGCCATCATATGCTGTCATATGACAGCATTCACCTGCTTATATGGGACACGAATACACAACAGTGTTCATATCTATTTATTAGTACAATTTTCACAAACTATGTAAGAATTCAAAATATGTCTTAAGTGAGATACTCAGTAAAAATACATCTGGTCAGACTAACTCCATTTTAATGTGGTTATTTCCTGTGTGTAAAGAAACTGCAGCATATTTCAAATAACCTCTTATCTGAAGGCCTCTTATCTGAAGATACACCCTTTCCTCAAATCATTAATTTAACCCTGTTATTCACCAATCCCCATTCTCAGTCATAATCTACAGGATCCTTGAGCAGTCTATTCTCTACAGATCTGAAATTTTTCCTTCTTTTGAGGGAATTGGGTAATTAGCTTCTCCATTCTTCCCTATTCAGCACACTGGGACTATGAAGAAGAATTCAGAACAGAGCAAACTACAGGATTTCTGGGTAACAGTTCCAGTGTTCTCACTGGGACATGAATATAATACACCATGCAGTACTAAAGGAAAATCATTCTGAACCATTGCTCGAGACATGGTCTGTGTGCACAGATGCTTTGAAGGCTGTGAATTGTTATTTTTCAAAGTACTCTTGAAATATAATAGTATCTTCTCACTGCTATACTTCTCCAGACTGTTCTTGGTATCTAAACTAACACTTAATCTAACTTAAAGTTTTACTTCACTATCACAGTCCAAAACTCCTTTTGAGTCCTAAGCAAAAGCCTCAGCTTGCCTTACAAGCCTCATTGTCAAATACCAATGCTACAGCAGACGTCTAGAGGAAATTCCTGATTTGCTGAATATTTGCTTCAGGTGCATCAAAATTGCTATGAAATTTATTCAAATGTAAGGACTTCAACGGGGATCTGATTTGAAGATTTCAAACTCATTTTCCTAAAAACAGGGGCAAAAGTAAAGCCAGTTAGCAGTAACGAAAAAAAAACCAAACCCAAAACACTCATCTGGTTTATTTTTTCATCAGCTGTCTGTGATAGAGAGGGCAAAACACATTATGTAAACTAACCTATAAATAAAAAAACCAACTTGATTGCATATGATATTATTTATGAAAAAACTCTATGACGAGGTCTTGATCTGTCCTACACAATGCAACCAGGACACCTGTAATAGAATTCTAATACAAAAAATGACTACTGTAATTGCAAAAATAAGAGCAAGAACTTTCTAAATAATTTAGACATTTAATGATAATGTTTGCCAATTTAAAACAAACAAACAAAAGAGGTTTTCTTTCCATATTTTTAAGTTCCTTCCCATTCACAGCTGCTGAGAATAAAGTACATTCCAATTAAATTCTGGTGACTTGAAAATATTAAACTGATATAATAAAATCTTAACATTTTTTCTTATTTTAGCCAAAACATGGGCTTTGCACACCCCTTTACTAGCACTGAATCTCATGACACTGCATGATAGTCTAGTGACAAAGACACACTCATCTCAGGCCTTAATCTTCGAGTTCTTCACCTGGATGCTATATTATCTCTCTACAAAGCTTTTCATTAAATCAGGATCTAATTTTGAATGTGTCTGGTTTTGTTCTCTATCTGTAGTGTACTGTTTGCAAGCTATTTTTCTATGGAGGGAATTACCATCATACATTACAACTGAAATGGAAAACAATGCAATCATAACAACTTCATTCTATGTGACATTTGATATAGCCCAGGTGATAAAATTTTCCAATAGTATTGTCTACTGAAGAGCTAATTTATCTGTTTTCTTTTTCATTCATGAACTCAAGGCAATAACATGAGATATGGTGCTCCTCTCTTCCTCAGTTCTGTCCACAGCTTCCTTGTACTTAGTACTTCAATTAAGATTTCAAAGAAGAGTAGAGATCACACAATTTACTTCCTATTGCAAGTAAATATCCCTCATTTTTTTCATTAGTTGCTACTGCTTACCCTCAACCACAAATTATTAGAGCAGTAATAATCCCTCACCAGTAGAAAATGGATTTTAAAACCCTAATTCACAGGGAATTGAAGGAGCCATCCTAACAGAGCGGTCATTTGTCATACTCAAACCATCAACTGTACGGTGCAAGCAGGTGGTCCTGTGAGAAATTAAAACACCTTCTCTAAGTGAAATTGCTCTTCACAAAGAATTGGAAAATTCTCCTTTAGAACACTTTACAGCAGCCAAAAGAGATCTTCTCTTTTTAAAAGGGTAAAGAATTCAAATATTCTAAGTGATCAAATTCTTTGGCATGCTCACTGGGTCTAAAAAGAGCCAGCAGGAAATTTTTGAGGAACAAGAAGAAGTGAAAAGGCAATTAACTCAAAACTAGACAATAGATAAATAAGGTCAGGACACCAAACTCCAAACTCATAGTTTCAAAAAGTATCTTCATTGGGTGGGAGAGTGAAGCATTAGTAGCTATCTTTCATACAAAAAGGAATGCACAAAGTACTCAAACCAAAGGCTGGCAAGTTTTGAAACTTCTGAACGTACAAGGATACAAACCAAAATTGTAGTAGAAGTTTTCGACCTAACATTTTACATCAATATCTTAATGGAGAGCTGTGAAGGGCCTGAAGAAATCATAAATACCACAAATGGGACATCTTAGAAATACTTTGAAAAATTACTATTAAGAAAGCATAATAGTCACTTTTTTCAGTTTACCTACTTAAGACAACAGTGGCATCCAGTGGCCAAATATTAACATGTTTACGTTTCATGTAGTTCACGCATAGTTACTATATCATGTTCTTCTGTCTTTCTATTTCCTTGTTTGATTTATATACAAGTGAAAAAATTCTGTGCTGCTGTGTGATCATAAATTTTATGAACTAAAGTTAGAACTTAGCGTACATAAATCTATCTGATTGACAAGTAATAAGCTAGTAACAATTCATTTCTTCTCCCATTTTCACATTCTCAATTTACTGCTGATAGTAAGTAATGCCAGATAACTTTATAATTCAGAGAGATAAAATCTGAACAGAGCATTTAAAAAATAACAAATACAAATCACAGATAATTTGTTGAAATTGTGGACATAAAGTTTCAGTTGGAAGGAAGCCATACAATTGTCAAATGCTTTCAACACTTGCCTAGGAAAATCTGACTGGCATCATGCTGTGCTCCACCTAGAGTACTGTCACGTAACTGTAAAGTATTTTTTCTCCCAGGCTTCAACTTGTAGAATGATTAAAAAAAATTTGAACGAGATTCTTTTAATAAAGGTTTATAAGTATGGACATGAAACACATTGCAGTACTCTGAAGAGATGAAATTCCTTTGACTCTAAATGATCCCGTGCCATGTTCAAGGTTTATGCAGTATAGGTAAAAATGTAATGTGTATAAACAGCTGCAACTTCAGTCAGCAAACTCTGAGGAAAAGCAATTTTGAACTATTTTGTATATTCATTCATTTTAAAAAGAAAATACCTCAGTTTGCTTCCCACTTCTCTGAAGTCAAGTAACATCTAATTTCTGAAATCTCACATAGTTCCAACGAAACAGTTTTTCTAATTTTGCTAATTTAGAACCAAATTACCTCTAAATAGATTCTCCAATATGGCCAGATTACTGTTTCAGTCAAATGCTCATTTATCTTTCCTTCTAGTCCCTGCAGTCTGTGATTTCAATTGTTCCTACATCAAAGCTGATTTTTCTTCCTGGGAAGCTAGGAACACCACTGCTAGTTTTCCCTTGATTTGAAGCCTCTCTGGAGCCAGTCTAAGCTGCTGTATCCACCAAGTGCTTCAAGGACTGGGAGCAATGGCTTTTGGAACCACTGGTCCACACTGCTGGGGCTGCAAGAGCTGAGAGCACTTAAAGAGCAAATTTTGGGACTGCAGTGATTTCAGGCAAGTTGGTCATTAAACTTCTTCATGGCCCATGCATATCAACAAGAACATGATGTAAAATCTGATTGAATGAGAACTCAGGATACATGAAGAGATGGACTCTTGGTCTATGCCACTACAGATGTTTTTCAAGAATATAGGTCTCAAATAGACACTAAGAGGCATCTAATTTCTAGATGTTTACCTGTACAAATAAATATTTTCTTAACATTTGCAAAAAATCTCAAGACATTATATGCCAAGGCTTAAATATATATAAATACACACACGAATATATATAAATACACAAAGATTTACATACATACACAAATATATATGTATGTATGTACAATATTTCATATTTTTCAGAGATGCTACACCTCTGAAATGCTATTATTATGCAACAGCAGTGGAGGTAGGCTCAGCTATCATGGTTCAGTACATATGACCTAAACGAAGGACTCACAAGGATATCCTAAAATAAAAAATAAACAGAAATAAAAAAACTCTGTAAGTTACAAGGTCATATTTTGACAGAACCATTATTAAAGAGAAGATCTGTGAAATCAGTAATCTAAAAGCTGCTTTTTAAAGGAGGGATATATGAAGAGGAATCTTAAAAGGCTTTTGCTTTATGGGACAGGATTCAAATGGAATAACCTGCAATATTCATTTTTAGGCAGGACAGACATTCCCCAGAGATATATCTTCTATTCCGTAAGACATCAAACACTAAAGCTCTGACCTGCAAATTAAGTTTTGACTCTTTGTATCACCCAGCACAACCATTTCAGAATTTATCAGTCCAGACCAAAACCTTCATATAACACATTTGTAAATACAGGTTTTCAAACAAGGAATGCCACATTTTGTAGTTTTTAAATACGTATCTTCTTTAGAACCACTATACATTTTGATACCATAGGATGTTCAATTTTCGGGGGAGAGGGGCAGGGAATAGAAGGCAGGTCTACAATGGATTTTTAATAATCTTTGCTCTGCTGTCTTAATTTTATCCTTTAAAGTTTATAAGTATGGTATATGACATAAGGGTGGTAATGAAACAGCCAATTTTCTGTATTTTTCAAGGAAAGCCAATGGTTGACATAAAAGAAATATTCAGACGTAAGTGTATGTATAAGCCCCTTTATCCCCTTCAAATTTTATTCAGCCTTCCAGAAGTACTCATTTTACATTTCTAAGCACATTTTAGATTACTAATTAATTGCACATGGACTATGTACTTCAGCAAACAACTTCCTACCTCTTGAACTTCATATGCTGCTAACTGATCCACTAGCATTTTTCGTCGTCTCTTTGCTCGTTGTTCTCTAGCGAATGTATCTTCCTTTAAACATTTTTGAATATTCCTCATATATTCATCATCTGAATAAATATTTAACAGCTCATTTTTCGTCTCTAGTATAGTTTCTAGAGTTGTTTCTTGCAACTTCTCTGCTCGCAATAATTCTTGCATATCACTGATTAAAAAAGAAAGACAGGAATTATGGTTCTTAAGGGTGTGATCCTACAGATCCCTGTATAGTTATGTGCAAGTCTAACAAATGTAGAACATCACTCTGTGGGCACTGTAGCTACTTCGTGATGCTCTTGTGTCCCACAATGACCCCTCTGTCCAGAGGAGGGTTCCAGTACTGACTTGAGCTAACTGATTATTAATTTCTTTGTCAATACAAAACCAAATTCCTCAGAAACAGAAAATTAAGAGGGTTCACATCATTTCAAAGAAAGATGGGTTACTCCTCAATAAAGCCATACTCTCTGAGTAGTTTTGCAGCTATTAATCACAGATTTACAGATAGAAATAGCCACAGCAGCATACATGCATGTCACCTCTTCTGAGTAGGGAATACATGTCACTAAAGGTGACAGAATGAATATTACTTGCAATTATTCGCAAATAAATCAACATATAGATAAGTTTCAGGAGAAAAGTTACTTCTTTTCCTTTTGAAATATGTTACCATATATTTACATTCACAACATTCCCATCTTGCTGCAAGGCTAACTGAATTTACAGACCCAATGACTAAAATGAACAGAGAAAAAATGCATTTTGAGCCTTGTCTTGCTGCATATGGGGCAAAAGAGTAGGGAAGGAAGCTTGAGCCATCCCTACAACAGCTAAAGTTAAGTTAAAGACACTGCAACAGTGTTGCTGAAAACAGTGCTAGTGCAACATTCATTCGAACAACAATTACAGTTTAAACTAAATGAGACATAAATCTTTCTTCAAGTAGCTGTCTACATAGGATACCTGAGGCAGGATCTTGCCTATTCTTAACAATTTAATATCCAAAAGTTACCTGTCAGTCACCTGGCTGTGTACTGCAGAGGCACATCCTGCCATAGACTTCTCAAACTTTTCTATTTCCTTGTATACATTCTGAAGAAGTAACACAAAATTTTATGTTTCCTGTCTCTTCACAAAGCAACATAAAGAAGGTTCAACAGAATAAGTACTAAAGAATAACTTTTATGTCATATTAGTACAACAGGAATGCTTACACTGAAAACATTTCAAGCATCAGCTACATCAAGAATAAAGGCAAGATGACTTCCATCCTATACCTTGCACTTCTTTCCCCTCTTCCCTTCCTCTAGCTACACCCACTTCCACCAGCCAGAAAATCCTAAAATTTTGCAGCTGTTCATTCTGCAAGATAATTCAGATTTTGCATAGGGCTCTAGCAGTGTACATAATTGTCACCAGGTGGGGATTTGAGACAAAATATTCTGGAATATAATCTGCTTTAGATTCAGTAGTCTGAATGTATTTGATAGTTACTCAAGCAACTGTGTTACTATATGGGTTACTATACTCTACATTTAAATACATCTGTCACTGTTGCCCAGTTGTAAAAACTGATAACAGTTGCATCCCCGATGACAGTACAATCCATGAATTTAAATTACAATCCAAGTACTTTTTGGTACTAGATAATGCATATTTTTTTTAATTTCTGCATCTCTTGATTTGATTTAAGATTATTGTCAATGTCAGTTGTTACTAACATTTTATAACCAGACAGTTCCATAGCGTCTTACAGAACAGTTCAAACATTATGGTGCAAACTGTCATCATGCACAAATCAGAAAGGAACATAAATGTTTTTCTTTCACATATTGTTCCCAGTAGACTTGTAGCTACTTTCAGCTATCAAATTAGTCCCTATCTATGGTATTTATTCAATATGAAATTCTCTTACATCAAAACAATTCTTATTAAAAACAAATGCAAAATCATACTCATGGCTGAACTGATATTTTAACAGTTATTTGTCGGTAACTTTCAGATGGTGTAAATCCAGTATTTGTAAGCATACATGCTCTCAGAAATCAAGGGGTTTGAGTTATCATAATTAGCAAAAAAAAAAAAAAAATAGATCATAATTACCTCTGCTTCTCCTTTCTTCTTCAAGAGTCTTTTGGCTTCAGCGGATTTCATGGTGGGCCTTGATGGTTGTTTTTCAATCTGTATAACAGCCGTTTGAATCCTGGCCATTATTGCATTTTGTCTCCTTTTTCCTACGTAATGCTGATATGAAGCAAATATAATTAAGCCAAAAATTATCTTTCAGGAAGAAAGTAGAAGAGATTATCAAGCTCCAGACTTGAGCAGATGAGCAGTGCTTTATAGGCTTTTAAGGGCTTTCATTGAATTCTAGTTCTAGTATGGTACTTGTTTCAGGTCTGAATACACCACAGAAAACGAGAATATCAGTTTACTGCTACAGAAACTGAGAATACCATTAGGTAACACTAGCTCAGATGATTAAGCAGTAACAAGCACGTAAATTACACTTGTTAAAAGTGCATTAGAGATGCAGGCAGGTAAAGGTGGAACAAAGAACAAAAATAGTTTTTATACAAAGAAGTCAATGATAGTTAAAAATACAGAATATATCAAAAGACATATTCATGAACTTTATTTAAAATTTTAATTTGAATATTAGTATATTGCTTGCATTTTCTTTTCTAGATACATGAAGGAACTTTTTTCATTCCTTCAATGTTACAATATTTTAAGTCTGGAGGAAGCCTGAAAACAGAGAAGGTAACAGAAAAAGCTTGAAAACAGAGCAGGTAATATAGACCAAACCAAAACAAAGAAACACAGAACACAGAAGATCAATATCCTAATGAGTTTCTGATAAGCTGTGCAAATCCACTGTATAAGACATAGTAAAGGACTGCTTCTTTTCTTTATAAGTACTAGGTTTTGAATAGGAGATTTACAAAGTAGAGAAGGGAAGAACACAACAGGCTTGAAAGGTACATGTAAATATGCTACCTTTTCCATATTTATACAAAATAAACGTAATTAGTTACCTCTTGATTTTCACCTTCAACAAACTTAAGCTTTGCAGTTGCTGCAGGTCTCATTGCTTCCACATCTACTCCAGTGAGTTTTGCCTTTCTCCTTTTTTCTAAAGCAATATACAATTTATATAAAAGATTTGTTGCAGCTCCATGCTGTCCTGTCATGATGTTTTGGGCCACTTTCTTATTAAACTGCACACCAAGGAGATGAAGTGTGGGTTCCAGGCGAGAAAAATTGTTAATTTTTGCATCTGCAACTCTACATGATTAAAAACAACAAAACAAGAAGCCAGAACACAAACTTATTTTCAATTCCAACTTGCTGCATTAAGGATATTCTAACACTTATCTCATACCAAGACAGGAGGAGAAAAACAATACAACCCACAGAGAACTTTCTTAAATAATGTGATACACACTTTGGCTTAGGTTTTGTACTGCTGTACAGGTAACTGCATTGATTACTATGCATAATTTTTTGAAAAGACAAAGACCATGCTGGATTATATAAATCCTGATACATACCCACACAAAGTGCATCTAACAGCAAAAGCTAATCCTCAGTTGCAGCTAATGGTATACCATCCACCAAAAACACAAAGAGTTCGAATGAAGTTTCTGTATTAACTTGAGTTCTCAGCAGTTAAAACATAAATTACAAAAAACAAAAAACAACAACAACAAAAAAGTCTGTATTACCTATTAACCATTAAAACATTTCAACATATTTTTTCTACAATAAAAAAAATGGATGCACAGGTTAAAGCAGTGTTAAAAACAAAGTCCATGTTCTAAATGAGCAATTTACATTTGAAACTAAAACAGTGGCTTGCACACTAATATTTCTCTTGATATGCAGATTTTCATGAAGAAGCACTCAAGATCAACAGATGCACAGGGGGGCAAAACCAAATAACAATAAATCATCAGCTTATAACAGTTAACACATCAAATTTCATCAAACAAATCCATTAACTTTGGTCTGAGTTAGAAGATCTTGCTTTCTATACTGCTCTATTGCTTGAGTTCACATTAGTTCCTTTACATGGACCAACAAGCTTTTGAGGTCAGTCAAGATCCAGCATAATTCTATAAAAATACCTAATTTTAACTAAAGACCTGGTAAAACAGTATTTATATTACTTCTAGATGAAACTGTCCATGAGCTCATTATTTTCACTGTAATAGTCCATGCCTTATTGCTTACACCCTTATACTGAACAGAAATTACAATTATTGAGCATTTTTCTGCCATTGATTCAAGGTCAAGATGAGCCCTGTTGCCAGAAATCATCTGACATTCATTGAGAAGCTCTTAACTTTTTATTCTGTGAGGCTGACTAGCTTGTACATCTCCAGTTCTCCCTTCCTGCATTCCTTGAAAAGACAAGCCGCAGTTGCAGTCTTCTGGTCCTAGGGATTCCCCAGTCACCACAACCTTTCAAAGAGTAGTAAGAGTGGCCCAGCAATGACATCAGCCGGGTCACACAGCCTGGGTGAATATATGGTCCCATGGACTTGCATATTTCCAATTTATTTAAATGTTTCTTAAACTGTTCCTTCTCCATGGGTAAATCTTTCTTGCTGCAGACTTCTCTGTATCTCTCAAGGCCTTGGTATATTTCAGCAGGCCCACATTTTCCTCAGCCTTCCTTTTGCTGAGGAGATGCCTGTAAAAGCCCTTCTTATTGCCCTTCTGCCATAAGACGAGACCTTTTCTCCATGAGGGCATATAAGCATATTGAAATAAATTTCCCAGAGAGGTTGTGTAGTCTCCATCCTTGGGTGTTTTCAAGATCACACAGGATAAACAACTGTTGCAGATTTTCCTGTTAGTCTCAGGCTTTTGAGATTTCTGAGTGTGACTTTCATTTAGTACACTAAGATACATAAGGCATTCAGTATCTCAGCCTCAGCATAGCAGATACTCATTTGAGAATCTGAGAGGGAGCCTGAAGAGTGGAGCCACACTCTGCCATCTTTCTGATGCAGGAAGACAACAAAGAATGGCAACTACAGCGGCAGGTCCTGGATCTTCCCTGCTGTCTCACATAGAGGACAGCTCCTCTTCGTCCTCATCTTCCCAGCCTGTCCATCCTAAAGAGCCTTTATCAAGCCAGGGCAGCACACCCACCACACCATGGGAGCTATCCCACTGCCTCTCAGTGATTGCAATGATTACCCAGCAACTGCTCACAGGCCTCTAATTTCTTCTGTTTGATCCCCATGCTGCATGCATCACTATATAGGCACTTCAGAGAGGCAGCCAGTTGTGTGACTTAAAAGAAATTTCGAGTAATTTAGAAAAGGCATGAATG
Organism: Pardalotus punctatus; assembly: GCA_013400915.1. Lineage (NCBI taxonomy): Eukaryota > Metazoa > Chordata > Aves > Passeriformes > Pardalotidae > Pardalotus > Pardalotus punctatus. The sequence goes on along the minus strand of VZTX01008263.1, from coordinate 3,073 downwards.
CTTCTCCCATAATCCTGTCTTCTCTGCACATCCTTAATTGTTGCATACATTTGGGGGCGTGCAGCCTTCTGCACTGTTTTGCTGCTCTTCTTCACACCACCCTCCTCTTGCTTGCCAGTCTAGGCCATCACTTCTTCTCTTGTTTGAGAGTAATCCTCTCCATCCCCACTCATCCCTAGTTTAAAGCTATCCTCACCAGGTCTGTCAGGCTGTTGGCAAACATTTCCCTGTCCAGGTTGGTCAGGTGGATCCCATCTCTTCCTAGCAGTCTTCTTCTTGAAAGAGGATCCCATGACTTTGAAAAGCAAATCCCTGCAGTGGACAGCAGCTGCACAACCACTTGCTGACCTGTAGAACCTATCCACTCCTCATCAAGCCCATGCACCAGCAGAAGCGACGAAAACAAATACTTGTGCCTTCACGCCTTTGGCTCCAGGTCTCTTTGGCAGTATCCTTGGGGTCCACAGAGAAGAGCAGCAGGGATATTAGTACAAGAGCTGGACAAATTTCTGCGGCTCTGAACTGAACGCCCAGCATGCAGCAAACCTCCCTGGCTAGCATGTGATGTCAGCAGATGGCACCTCCATCTCCTGCAGGAGAAAGTCTCCCACTGCTATCTCCTACCTGCTCCTCCTGGTGCTCCAGTGAGGTTTAAACTTCACCAGCTCCGATGTTTTGTTACACTGGGCCACCAGCACTCACTTGATACCACTGCAATGAATCCTGTTCTGCACCTGCAGTTCAGCAGGTGGAGCAGACACCTTACTTTTCCTCACAGAAGTCACCAGCTCCCAGTCATCTCCTTTTCCTAACACAACAATTCTGCCTGTATCTCCTCTCCCTCAGCACAGCTGCAGGTCCAAGTTCCCCAAGTTGTATCTGCAGCATCTCAAAGAAGATCCACTGTACTGACCTCATTCTGCAGCAGCTTGACTAGATAACACAGTTCCTCCATGAGTATACACCTCTGTAGGCAAAGCCACCACCTCCCCCTGATGAAGGCACTCCCTTCAGTCTGAGACAGGGAGAATTGACTCCTTTCACCGTAGAGGAATCCAAGTTGAGGCCTCTGATACTCTGGGTAGTTGCTCCAGCAGGTACTGGGTATCATGCCCTGTCATGCATCACCATCTCTGCTGAGCACACATACACTCTCTCAGCAGAGTTCTAACTTCTTCTTGCACCTACTGAAGTGCATACTCACTAAATGCACCTCTCTAATCAGCTGGAGACAAGAACTCAAAGTACCCTTTTATTGGGAAGAATTGAGAGAACATGGTAGAAGCTGCTAGAACTTGCTAGAAGAAATTTTTTCTCCTGAAGCTATTTTTTCCAGCAACAGCAGGCACTCTAAGTTACCAGGGGTTTCCCAATGATACTAGAAATTCCTGAGAGACCTAGAAGTCCTAGAAGCAGAGTGCAAAACCTGCCGGGCAAAACTGCTTTTTGTTGGCTGCCTTTATTAACTGTGCTCAACCTGCTCTCTTACAATTTGGTGGGATTTGGGATAGGAAAGGGTGTGAATACATTAGAGTACAAAGTACATAAAAACAGATGTTCAGAAGAAACAGGAAGATTTTGTACAGCCTGGAACTCTTGATGTACATGCGCACCATGGTCTGACAAAACACAACATAAGCCAGCCTCATGAATTGCATCATCAACATACCAAAGCTCACAGATCTGTACAAGATTTTTCAACCTCCTATTTTTCAGTTCTTCTTCATTACAGATATTACACCAGATTACTTGTAAAGTTATAAATTCTTATATGATCTTCTGCTTGAACTTCACTCTGAGCTTCATAATGTTTCTCCAACATTTTCATTTTAATGAAGATGTAACAGTCACCACCACAACACAACTCTGTATTCCTCACTCTACACGGCTCATGGGCAGAGCACCACTATTCCCAATCTTAGACAGATCCTTGAAAGGCTTTTTGAACCTTTGGTCTAACCTGGTACTTCTGTAGTTACAATCAAAATTTTCTTGCAGTTACAAGAAAATAGAGATACAAACACAATTTTCTTGAAGAAGTATGATCAATCTTTCTGGAAATACAAAATCAATTCATGCATCAAACACAGTTAGCTTTTGAATTACTGAAAAATGTTTTAAATCTCAATAAGTTCTACGTGATTTTCCCACTCTGCATTAGCAAATCCTAACTGAGAAAATACATATTTTTGTCTATGTTGTAGAGAGACCTGTTACTTTATATAAGAGACCTTTTATCCATATGTACTGACCTGCTCTTTGAAAACTCTTCAAAGTCATCCTGAAGACCATATTTGTGTAGAAGTTCTCCTAGGAGGTAGCCAGTAGAAAATTCTTCTGGAAATGATCCTGGAACTAAATTTGGGGTTTTGTTTGTTTTTAAATAGATAATCTAAAGAATTCAAATGTTACCCTTTATAAAACTTATGACTGTGTTTATAACAAAACTAAATCCAAACTTCACTAAATAATTCAGAGGAATTTTAGAAGATTGATCGAGCAATAACAGTTTTCAACTCACAAATAAATATATTTTCTGTGTAGTTATTTTGCAACATCTGCTTTAGATAGTAATATCTAATTTTCAGTGTTAAAATGCAATCATTGTCATAACTGTCACTGAGATTGTGACAATATCTATAAACTATAATTACTAAATTTTCCATACAAAATGCAAATAAAAAGAAAAGCTAGATCTAATGTGTTTCTCTTCATACAATCACAGAATCACAGAATATGCTGAGTTGGAAGGGACCCATCAGAATCATCGAGTTCAACTCCTGGCCCTGCACAGAACACCCCAAGAGTCACACCATGTGCCTGAGAGCATTGTCCAAATGCTTCTTGAGCTCTGTCAGGCTGGTGCCATGATCCTTTCCCTGGGGAGCTGTTCCAGTGCCCAACCACCCTCTGGGTGAAAAACCTTTCCCTGATATCCAACCTAAATCCTCCCTGACACAACTTCAGGCCATGCCCTTGGGTCCTTTCACTGTCACACCACAGAGAAGAGATCAGTGGTGACAATCATCCCGTGTTAGGATGTTGAAGATTGCAACGAGGTCTCCCCTCAGCC
>VZTX01008260.1:113826-167006 GCA_013400915.1 Pardalotus punctatus | reverse complement strand
TGTGGGAGAGAGAGGGCCAGAGGAATGGAATTAGGATAAATACACACAGCCCCTTAGCACTGATCCTCTTGAACCCTCTTGCTCCTTTGATGTTGCTTTATTTTGGGAAATTCCCAGTGAAAGTTGTTTGGAGAGGTATTGTGGGTTACCCCTCTCCACCTATTTTTTTTTTATGGCAGCTTAGGTGCCCAAGTGAGAAATTAGTTTACCAGATGCCTTTTCAGTATTTCATGGTGGGTACAGCCCATCCAGAGGGCAATCTGGCCTACCTAAGGGACAAGCTGCAGTTTTGTGTGTCATCACTGGAGTTAGAGGAAACCTAGATGTGGCCAGTCTCATAAAAGAGGCATTCCTGCTAAACAAGCTTGGATGAGAGCAGGTCTGTCAGGTGAGAGCAGGGTAGGGAGGACCTGTTTTCTGATGCTTGGATATATGTTGGGAGGAGTTCTCAGAGGATTGTTTTTCACACATAGCATTTGTTCTGTGTTCTGGGCTGGCTGCTATGAGAACACTTGCATCCAGATAGAAACCCACACACTTGACTCTCAGTGCCCAGTGGTTCTGAAAACCCTTCCCTCCCTCCTTCCCCAAAATTTCCACTGCTGGGAATGACTTTCCCACCTAATTTCTGAGGTATTTATGGCCTAAGTTTTCCCTCTGCTGAGCAGTGCCCTGTGATGAATGCTCCTCTTGTCCAGCCCTTGCTGTTGTACATACACTGCACACACATATGCAACATATAGATAGTTATTCCTTCCTCCATAATTCCCCAGAGCACAAAGGCCAGAGAGACTTAGTTGTGCTTCTTCTGGTCTCAATTCTGCCAGGTTTTCTTGGCAGAAAATTTGCAGGCAGCTTCTCACAGAAGAAGATGTAGCCTAAGGAGAAATGTGGATCTTGGCTTGTTCCCTGGCTCCAGGGGAAAGGCAGCACAGGTGCATGGGAAAACGCAAGGGCAAAGGCACTGAGCACAGCAGAAAGTATTTAAGGATCACCAAATTTAATGAATTATTGCAAAACTGATGACACCTTAGAAGACAAATGCTAATAGTGGTGCTATGAGTGTGCAATCTCTCAGTTAAGGTTCCTTGGGATGTCATCACCTTTCTGATGGGCAAAGGGAAGAGAAATGCCTTCATCTTTCAGCAGTTGCACTCCTGATAACTGCCTGTACAGCCACCAAAGCTGAAACAAACTCTGCATTTTTCTGTCTGCTCTCTGTGTTTCAACTGCAGATTGTGCTGAGTAGGAAATGAGAAACACATGGGAGTAGTTCACCCCCTTGGCTTCATCACAGCTATATCTGTTTTCCTGCAAGATTTAGAGTTAACTTGGCACACACAATTTTAGCAATCCTCCATGCAAGGGTTTTTGTGTGACTTGCAATCTGTGAAGAGAGGGAGTGACTGCAAAAATAATAATCTGTCTGAAATGGCTGACTAGTTTCTGGAAATTATCTGAAAATTTGGTTAATAAGCAAGTTTTTACTGTCATCTGTGGTCATTAATGATAATATTAAATTCTATTGTAAAACATGGTAAGCAGATGTATTCCTGGTATTTTACTTGGGAAGACACCTAATCCTAGACTTCTGCATAGTGCATAAGTCTGTAATTAAGCCCCTGAAATGTGGAAAATTGAAAAGTCTCTAATGACAGAGTTTAGACTGATAGCACGAGGAGCCTTGGACAGTGTTCAGAGGAGCTGGCTCCTATTTGCAGTGAGTTACATTTATTTCTCTGAGGTCCAGGACTTCCCCCAGGTTGGGGAAGTAATTTTTTCGCTGTCCTGAATGTGGAAAATCTTGCAGCCCCTTGACTGACGATCCTTGCTCTCCTGAGCCATTTCAACCCTCTGATGGCTTTCAGGTTCACCTTTGGGGTCACCCTTCAGGTTATTGTGTGTCTTCTGGGCTTCTGCTTTTACGTCCGTTCATGCTTTTCCCAGGAAAATGTTGTGTTTTGGTGTGGTATTAGATGTTATTCATAAGCTACTTTGTTTTAAAATTCTTATTCTTTCTCTAGGCTGTATCAGGGACTAGATGATCTGGAAACTTACTCTTGACTACGTTTGCAGCAATTGCTTTGGAATCTGCACTCTTTTCCACATCTTCTCTCTTAGGTGCTGTCTCTTAAGAATCTTTACCAGAGAAACATAGTTGCAGGAAGGAGAATGAATGTTTGAGTCATTGTTTTTTCCTGGGATGAACTTTGAATTTAACCTTTTCAGAAATATCAGCACTGTGTTTCATGGACCTGTAGCTCTTCCATTTGAAATACTTGGCTGTGTATTTGCCATGTCTGGGTATGTTGAAATAAATTGAGCTGGCTGAAGTGTCTTCCATACACTACAATAGTAAATTCTTTCATTAAGTGTTTTTAAATTATATTCAGTATCTGATAATATTTGCAAGTTAAGTAAGCATTCCATCTCCTAGCTATTGCATTAGGAGATTTAATAGTAGTAGTTTTTGTACAAAAGTGCCATGGTAGAACATAAATATAAAACCAAGTAAAATAAAATTCAAAACAAAATGAAAGGGTTCTCTTAGCTAATGACAAAGAGTATCTTTAGACTTCTTAGTGGAGATTTTCTTTAGACTGACATGAGGTAATGAAAAGCTGTTTTGCCAGTGCACCTTTCCCTGACAACAATTTGTTTGCAGACACTTTAAACTGTAATGCCTCTCATGCTGGTTGACTGCACAGAAAAAAATTGCCATAATTTATTTTGCACATGCTTCCAGGGCTCCACCAGCCACTACCGAATACTACACTACATCTTTGCTTACATTTGGTTTCAGTATTTCCTTTGAGGTAATTTGCTTTTCACAGACTCTATGAAGCCCTTCAGCGTTTGAACCTGAGCTCTTTCTCTCTCTGTGCAATCTGGTCACACCTTTCATTCTCCAAAGGGCCAGCAGATAGTAGCCTGCTTGTCTCACCCGTTCATAAATTTATGCAGACTGGGCAGCTGCTACTTCATCCCTGAAAGTCCCTGCCCAAAGATGCCAGAGATACTGCTCCCCTTTCACTCTGTAAATCAGAACTGAAAGCTTCTTTCCCACAGGACTCTCATCTGTCAGCTGGCTGCTGCATGCCGAGCTATTCTATTGTGGATCATTTGGAAAGCATCTCTTGGCCCTGATCCTCAGAGGGACTGAGAGGCCCCCAGTTGTCCATGAACTCTGTTGTGAGTGAAACGGCTTTGCAGGGTAGAGCCTGTGCATGTCACAGGCTGAGATGCTCTGTGCTGCAAGGGGTGGCAGGTTTCCCACTGACCTGAAGAAGAGCAGGACTAAATTGTTCCATTGTGCTTTGCTTAAAAAACCAAAGGTCATTTGTGATCAGGATGTTTTAAGAAAAAATATCTATTAAAGGAAAAAAGTGTTCCATTGCTGGGCACAGGTGACAAGATAATGCAGTCCAGGAGTTTGATTAAAATAGCTTTTCTATTTTTAAGGCAATTCCTTTAAAAGAATGTTTGACTTTTGTGTAGGTGATAAAATCCTGAAAACCTCTCAGGACAGCGCTTGGTTTTTGTTTTCCTTATTATAGGACAGTAACTATCATGCTTACAGGCTTTCAAAGCATTGCTGCTCTGAAATAAACCTACTGGACTAAATACATTCATTTGGATGAAACATATTTTTGAGCACTTAAGTTTTAGTCATTAAATCGAAAACTTGATGCAAACTGACCTTTAACTCTCAATTGATTCCAAGCTGTTAGAAATTCAACAATTACGTTTCCAGTGACAATGTGAATTCATGAGTGTTCTGTACTTAAGTTCCAGAATAACACACGTGCTCACACACGTGACCCCCACCCCTAAAACGCACAGGCGTGCAGACAGGAGCCTGGTAATACCATAGGAGTTGCAGGATGGATTTTGTTGAGAGGTAGCTCCCAATCCAGTGAATTTGTTTATTCATTCTGCAACAAGTCAAAACAGTTTTGGTAACACTGTCAGTGTGCCACTGCCGCTGTTCACAGCAGGAATAAACATCACCTGAAGTGCATGAGAGAGACTGCCATGCCCCACTGCTGTGGGAGGCTTAGATCCTTTTTTGAGCAGAAATCTTAACTTCTGGTGGGTTTGAAACATTGTACCACCAGCAATCATAATATCTTAATCAATCATTTTACATTGTGATGAAAAACTCTTAAAGGAAAGGAGAAAGAAAAAGTAAAAAGAAGCTTCATTTAGATATGAGCAGTGTTCACATCTGCATTTTGATCCACTCCATCTACAGAGAGAACCTTTCTGCAGACCACCAGTGACATGTATTGAGTCTAGATGCTGAAAACAGCTGTTTTGAAAAACTGGCCCTTTTCTTTTCAAGTTTACCAGAGGTGTGACCTTGAATAGGACATTGAATTACTGGGACCAAATTTTCAGTCTGATGTGATAAATTATGCCATACAGAAATTTGGGTTAGTTTTGTAGTGAGAGATTTCCACTTTCATGTGCAACTATTTTAAAGTAAATTCTTATCTGCATCTGAATTTGGTGTGATTAGACATGATGCTCCCTGTGCAAGAGAGTGACTTTTGTGCTTGGTTCCCTCCCCATGGCAGGAGAAGCTGGTGCCTGAAACCCTGACTCTTAACTAAATGCAGATGCAATTTGAATTTTGCCTCTTCAAACAATCCCATTGTGGGTGAGGGGGAAATATCTTTTTACTTTCATATGTTAAAAGCACCAAAAAGTATGCTGAGTTTTGCAACATGGCAGAGATGCTGCAGGTGGATACAGGCAGAGAGGGAAAAAAAAGGAGAGGACAAACAAGTGGAAAGAACAGTACCATGGGTGCAAATACCATGGTCATTCTGTTTCAGTCCCCTTGGCATGAGGAAAGCCAGACTTGGAGTAGCTTGTCTGGAAGGGAAGAAGGGAAATGGCTGAGAAAGGGCAGGTGGGCAGTACAGCTGGAATGGGTGTGAGGTGCGACTGGAGCACAAGGCCAAGCTGGGCTGGGCAGAGGATTCCAGCCTAGCCACAGAAATGCTGGTGGGGCTTGTGGATCCATTCTAATACAGTTTTTTTTTATATTTGTGAGTGTTTTTTGCTCCCAAGTCAATGACTTCGGAGTGAACAGTAAAACTGCACTTGCATGCTTCCTACTAGACCCTGGGAGATGTCCTCCCCATCACTGTGGGAGTAGGAGGTGATACCATGAACAGCCACTAGAAATTTTATTTCTTCCCTCTTTTATGTGCCCAGCCCTGGTGCTAAGAGCCTGGCTAGAGCAGAAAATAGCCCAAGATAGTTCCTAAAGAGGAAGATGGCAAGGGAGGAGTGCTCTAGTGAGCAGACAGTGTGGTTTTCACCACCCTGGGGGCTGTGAAATGAAGCTCTGTGAGGTGAGTGATCTCGGACAAGGTTGCAACATCACTGTACCAGAGGATATTAATCTAAATTCTGCTTTGCCTTCATGTAAACTATTCCTCTCTGGAGCAGCTTGCCCTGCTGCAGCTACACATTTTGTTTCACAGACCCCAGACTGTCAAGCAACCTCACACAAGCATGCGTTGAGCTCATCTGATTGAGCTACATGTGTTTACTTTGTTATAGGTCAACCACTTGAGCCTACCCTCAAGATGAACTTAATGTTTGCGGAGGAAGGGCAGCAGCTATGTAGTACTGGAACAGGGAGAAAACAGAAATATAGCTTTGAACAATGGGAAAAATGCTGCCCATCTTAACTAAGTATTTTATTGCATGTGAGCGTAGGCACCTATAGAAAAATGTTACCGCACTCTTCTGTGGTGTTTGACCAGAATATGGAAAGCCGGTAGGCAAAGTAGAAATTTCTCCATGCCAATTTCATATAAAACTTGAAACAAGATATCTAAGAAGCACGAATCTGGTGAATATTTAAAAAATGGAGCAAAGCAAAAATAAGTGTTATTTTTTTCTCTGAAAAATATATGCATATAAGTGTGTATATTTCACTAAATATGGCTAAGCTTTCCATGTCCTAAACTGCTTTACCTGCAGGGGCTGATTGTGACCATGAACAAGGGAGAGAAGGGTGAACTAAGTGATGGCAAAGCTTTCTTGGCAAGAAACCTCACTGAAAATACAAATACAATTTATTATGTATCTAAATTAAATTAATGGTAACTGTAAGACTGTGTTGTTTGTTTTTAAAGCCAGAAGAACAGTAGCAAGCACTTTGGTATGTTGTACACAATGTTGTACACAAAAAACCTGAATAAAACTCTGGTCTTAACAACACAGATCCATTTGTTTTAAAACCTTGCTGTTTTGACTTGGTGAGAGAGTGCCTGATTAGGCCTTTCTGCTCATTTTCATCTTCTGGGATTTTAAATGGAAGAGTCAAAATGAGCCACTACATTGACTAGTTTTCTTGTAATTAAAATCACAGAACTTACTAGTGCAAACAGACAGTCAAGCTCTTTCTATAAAAACTAGCACAAGGATAAACACTGCTCTCTCTGGTAGCTTTTATTATTTGCATCTTAGCTTTACAAGTAAGAAAGTGAGGATTTGAAAAACAAGCATTAAAGTCTGAAAAGAGCTCGTTCAAACAGTCCAAAGAAACAGTATATATGAAAAATTCCACTCCTCCTAGGCCTTGGGCTATCTTTGAGTGAAAAAAATTCAAGTGTCGGATGTTAGGAACATACTTTTGGTACCTTCAGCATAAGCTGCTTCGTGGTCTTTCTACCCTTTTCTAATCCTTAACCTTTTATAATAATTTCATAGGTGACTTGTCATGATATTCCCCCATCTCTGTATTATCCTAGCTCCTTTTGTTGAGTGGCTGGAGCAATGTGGTGAACTTCCAGAGCTGTGGTGAGGGTATGGGGCGCTCCCTGTGCAGCTCCTGCTGGGTTTGGCAGAGGGCAGTTCTGCCCGTGATGGATGTGGGAAAGCAGCCCCGATGCTGGTGAGAGCTCCTGTTCTGAAATGCTGCAGGGATAAGGCTGGCATTGTCTCTCTCTTGCTGGACAGTGGAGTGCAGCCTATGTGTAACTTTTAGTCAACACAGGCACGCACAGATAATAGACTGTTTCAGCTGCCTCTGGGAGCTTCTGTTAGAATCTGCCAGAAGATTCTTTCTGTGGTTTAAACTCTGACATATGAGGAACGCCAATACTTTATATAGACAAAATGTCAGTTATGTGCCCTCAGGCAGCAAGCTAAAAATGATATTACCCTGTTGATGGATCTGAGTTTAGATAGTTTCAGCTACAGTAAGTTTCTTGATTTAAACTCTGAAGATGGTTGTGACAGTCAGCTAAAATAAAAATCGCAGGGTGTCGTTGGTTTTCCACTGATTTCAAAGTGCTTTGAATAAATCAGCAGGGAGAAAAATAATTTTCTTACAGGGGCCATCACCCAGTGCAATAGTAATGGGCAGCCACCACGCCTTACATAATGCAACTGGTGAATGAGCTGCTACCCAAACTCTGCTGACCTACAGCCTGATGGTGCTCCAGTGGCTTCAGTGGCATTCAATTGTGCAGTGTTAGAGCCTGCTACGGGTAGTGACCCTGCTCTGTAAAAGCCCTTGATGTCCACGGCCAGCACTGCAGGATAATTGCTGCTGCCCTGGGGGGAATTGTGTGTGATAAGGCACCACAAGGAGAGGCTGGTGGTGCACACCCTGATGCCAATGCAGTGGTAGCACGCCCTGAAACAGGCAGAGTCAACAGAGGACAGATGTCTCATTAGCAGAAGCCAAACAACTACATGCAACTCATCCACAAGATGAAATCAATGTGCTGCAGAGAATTGCTGACAATAAACAGCCAAAGAAACGCTACACATAAAGTGCCCAATTCTTATTTATGGCAAAGCTACTTTATATCCCTTGGGTGTTTGCAAGTGGTCCTCGAAGAGGAGGTTTCTGCGATAACTTACATCTGGTGTACAGAGGTGTTACTTTAGAAATGAGATTGGGAGCCCAAACAAGAAGTAGCCTGCTGATTTTTAAATTTCTCATGCATTTAGAACTTGTTAAAAAATTATAGCAACACTTAGTAGCAGCTTTGAATTTTGAATTGGAATTTAGGCTGGAGGTTTAATTTGCTTCAATCAACAGAAGTTTACTGGGACAGACAGCTGATGTTCCACAGCTGGAAAAGACCATAAAGTTCCAGCCTCTGTAAAAAACCCTGTCTCCAGTTTTAGTGAAAATATTAGCATCTAGGGTTGCTTGATTGTTGAGTTCTAATGTGAGTGAAGAAATAAAAACTCTGGGCCAGATTTTGATCTTACTCATACCAATGTAAATCCAGGCAAATTCTCCTCAAATCAGTGGAGTTATTCCAGGCTTACATAAGCTTAGCCAGTATCAGAATCTGATCCTTTTATTTTTGGGCTACTGGAATTCCCAAAGTAAATAATGTGGACAATTGTTCAAATTCCTGTTATGGAATGAAGAAGTTTTCTAGTAATAATCGCATCAGTCAGATCAGGAAGAAAAAAAAGAGACAGATGGTAGATAATGAATAAGGCTAATGAAAAAAATGAGCTGGGAGTAAAAAAGACAACTCCATGAAAATCTACGATGACATAAGCAAATTCTTTATGACTGCAGCCAAGTGTATCTTGGGAAGCAAAGACACAGATAAGACCTGTGTGAGCTGAAAAAGTAGTTTTCTCCTGGTATCCCCGGTCTGGGCACCCACTGCTTGCAAGTGTAACACTGCTGAAGACTTTCTTACCTCATCTGTTCTAGCTGCTGGCTGCTGTGTCAGATCTTAGGACTGGTTGAATCCAAAGAACTGCCAGAGCTGCATCCTTCATTCCATATATCTAAACACAAGGAAATGTAAGAGCTTCTGCCTGCATAAGCAGTGTAAGTAACCTCAGTTACTGGGAAGTCACTGGTAACGGCAGTTCTGAACTTAACTATGGACACAGAGCAGATGTAATACTTTGATAATTATTGAAAAAGTTGTGAATGTCTTTTTAACTTCTACAGATCAATGTGAAATTGTCTGTCTGCTTCTCTTTCCCCTAAAAATAACATTTCTGAAGTTTGTTACTCATCTGTGAATCAAGAAAATTATAAAAATATGCAGAACTGTATGTTCTAATATATGCTGAGTACAAGGCCTAAAATTATATCTTCCAATAGTAAGTTATGTTTTGGTTATATCTGTGGTAGTGTAGGATGTATCTGCATAACTTTTTTTAAAAAAAAATTATGCAGAAGGATGTAAGTAAAGCAGGGTTTCTCATGCTACAAAGATTTATCCTCCCTGCATGGGGAAGTAAGAGCCTCTTCCTGGCTTAACAACAGGTCAGCTGGGTATTTTCTTTTCTCCCTCAAGAAATAAAGAGGGTAAAACTAAAGCTGTCTGGAGTAGATGGCTTCGTACTGTGGGATCAATGTTACAGCCTTCCTTGTGAAGTCCTATACCAGGAACTCCTCCAGAGCAGAGTGCTTTGCCTCTGCCTGCATCTGCTTTGGGGAGGTTGTAAGTGAATGCTGATTGATGTGGTATAATTTCATTGATGCTTTTCCAGATCCAGTTACCACAGAAAATCATTATTTTCTGAATCACTTCCTGCTGTATGCAAAACTCAACTGAATGGAGCAAGAGCTGGAAAAGGAGGACATGAGTGGCTGCCCTTTTAAGTGTGATTTCACTTTTATGAAATAATCTGCATACAGTAATAACATTCCAGGTCTGCTCAAAAATCCCTCTAAAGATCATGGTTGCCCACTGAAGTGTGTGTGTGGAGAACAACTAATTTAAAATGAGCAAAGCTTGCTTGAATCTTCACAACCTGCCACTTTACAACAAGCTGGAGGTAAAAGCCCCAGTCACCAGTGGCTTTGCTGCATGACTCAGGACACTGTTTTGCCTTGAGAAAGATAACTTTACAGTCTGGTTTGACAAGTGATAGAAAATACAGATGCAGCTGGCTACATTGGACTGGTATAGAACCCCTCTGCTATAAGGATGGCCATAACAGTTGGGTGCACCTTTAAATGAAGCTATAGGTGGTTGAGGAACCAACCAACCAATTTTAGCATCTGTTTTCCACTTGATACTTATTTTTGCCAAACTATTTTTCCTATGAAGCAGCCCTAAAGTGAGTGTTATTAAAAGCTCTTCCATGATTCCTATTATTTCTGAAAGTCGGGCAGGCATACCATGTAGAAACACACAGGGTAACAGAACTTTCTTCATGGCCTGAAGGCAAGCTGTCTTCCCATGGCAAACATGGCCAGGAATTTTTAAAGTAGCCCCTGGGAAAGGATATGAATCACAGTTTGGATGGGCTTTGGGGTGGTGCGTGAGTGGGACGGGTTATATGTAGTTATATCTACGCAGGAGAACAGTTGTAGCTAGGAGGGAAATAATAATTTCCTCCCTATAATCTAAGGGCTGTATAGGCAAGGGCAAAAGTGGACTGGCTGAGAGGATCTTCAGCCAACACAGAAGGAGTTTAAGAAAGAGAGACTCTCTCAGGGCCTGCAGTGGCAGCACAAGGTCTGACAGTTTTAAACTGAAAGAGGGTAGATTTAGGCTGGGCACATGGAATAAGTTTTTTTGCAGTGAGGTTGGTGAGACAGGCACAGGCTGCCCCAGGAAAGTGGATGTGTGAATGTGGATGCCCAGAGAATTGTGGATTATGGCTTTTTAGAAATTCTACAAGGTGTTAGTAATAGCAAAGCTATGCTCTGATCACCTGCCCCAGAGGGGAGCGTTCAGAGACGGCTTCACAAATTCCTTTCTATTGCTTTGGCCATATTTGTTGTAATCACATGCACTATTTTAAGGTAACTTCTATCTCAGCAGTTTGTATGAAACTGCCTGGATTGTACATTGTTGTCCAAATCCAACGTATTTCACACTGCCAGGAGCCTCCAGCAGAGATACTGTAGGGAGGGCAACGACTGGGCTAAAGGTCTGATGTTTAGGACAATAGATTTTCTTGGGAAGGCAAATAAATCTAACTGGCTTGATGCTGCCCTGTGCCTACAAATTCCTGCAAAAACCTTCCATGGGGAGCAAGGTTAATCGCTTTCATTGTTATGGGCTAAATTTCAGATGAAATCTACATCCTCCATTTTATGACAAATTCCAGTGAAATTAAGCTATGGTGCGCACACACACACACACACACACATATATATATATATATATATGTATATGCATACATCTGGGAGAGCAAACTGCTGGACATTTGTCTCAAAGACTGACTTGTTGAAGTCTATAATATCTGTGGAGAGGCAGAAGGAAACAGATCAGTCTTCATGCAACTGAAATGTAGGGAGGAAGCCTTTGGTGGCCTTGAGATTGTGATCTAGACATAAACAGTAATTTGCTTCAGCACTAAAATGTATATCCAACTGAAATTTGATTTTACTGCTGCAGGCAAAAATTTGCTCATATGATTTGTAACTACCTACATAACTAGCTATTTTAACTTCCTGTTTAAGGATTTATGAAGATTTATTTCCTGTCCTCTCAGTTTGACATTCTAACCAAAATGACCATTTAATTCCAATGTTCCTGCTAATTTGTCTATTTGGTGTGGTTTTAACCTTAGTTTGACTGGGTTTTAGGGCTTATTTGGATTAATATTAATAACTATTTAGTCTTAGTGGCACTGAAACTCAGAGATCATTGAAAATTACCTCTCCTTCAAATCTGAACAATGGGATAATCAGCCTGATTAAAATTATTAAAGGTAGTGGAAATTAACAGTGTCAGGGAATGTGGTTTAAAAGACTTTAGGCATAACTGAACAGAAAATTTTAACCCTGTTTCAACCCATGTTTGCCTATGAAATAGAAGAAATAAAACTCCAAACCCTCTAGATTCTTAGAGTCTTATATAAAATCGGCAATCACACGTCTTTTGTGACATTGAGAACAGAGCTCTACCTTCCTGGCAGCATATTGAATGGATCACTTTTGAAAGGACACATCTTTTCCTTGCTACTAGGTAAGGGTATGCATGAGGGCCCATTGTATATAACCTAGGATGGAAATTAAAAGTGTATATCCGTACTATTCCTACAGGAACAGGCTGCACCAGTGGGACGATGTATCTCCTCTTCTGCTTCCAAAAGCCACTACATCCTTTGGCTACCCCAGCTGCTGCCAATACAGCTGTGTCCTGTCCATTTCCTCACCTTCTGCACAGTCTGGGCTTGGATTTGACCTTTGCCTCCTGTGGTTCTAGGAGTGCTTATTTTAAGGTGAACTCTGTTCTATCTTGTGGTATCCAATGAGTGTCATAATTTGTCTGAACTCTTAGGTTCTGCTATGTTTTCTTTATTCTTTGCTTGATGAGAAACACTTTCTGTAAAATATCTTACTTAAGCAGGGAGATGCATTTTTTTAAGCTGTGGATGTTTCTGTGTGTTTAAGTATGGGGAGAATAAGACCAGAGAAAGAGCCATATATGTAGAATAGGGAGTATTGAGGTACCCAGGGTTTTGCTCCTGGTCTTTGAGGATATTTTTCCTATGTACCCTTAACTCATAGCCTTTTATATTTCCTGGACTTACGCAAAAAGAATGCCTCAAAGACAGTGTTCAAGACCTTGGGGCTGATTTGAGCCAATTTATAGCACAGATAGAACTCCAAACATCTTGTGCTATTTTGGTGTTTGGACTGTTTGTCACCTAAAAGCTGAAGTTTTCATCTGAAAATAAGGGAAGGCTCTTGCACCTAACCAGGGATACAGAATGAGTTATTATTGAATAGTTCTTTCAGAGCACATGGTGAATCCAGTACAGCAGAGGCAGCTGCTCAGAAATCTTTAAACAAAGATGATAATTACATGTTTGAAGATAACTCAGGATGCATAAAACTACCTTCCAGCATTGTTACTGAATTATAACCATTCTTCACTTCTAAACCAGTGTTGTCCCAGCACTAGACAGCTGTGATGGCAGTAGGTGGTCATATTTAGTACTGATACATGATGCCTCCTGTTACTCAGTGTTAGAGTCCAGCTTCTGTATGAGTATATTATCCAGTGCAGTACAGTACAAAGACATAGGGAAAAACAGAGAAAATACTGATCCAAGGGACATGCTGTTTGTCATTATTATTTAGTTCATTGAATTTCTCCCATTGGGAAAGACTGAAACTAATTTAACATAGTTCTTGAGACTTTCACCAGTAGTACAGAGAAAATACAGCTAGAAGTTGTTGTAAGAACAATAATGTGTCAGCTGCTGCAGGGACAGCAAAGAAGAGCAGCAAGGGTGAGAAGGATGGTTACCTTTCCCTCTCCACCATCCTAATAAAGGTGGCTTTAGCTTTGTGTTCTTCCCTGAGACAAGGCTCAGAAAACCTAAAATGTTTTTCCTCTAGGCTTTTTGCAGAACAGATTTCACACTGGGAATACAGCTGGGTAGCATCAGTGCATCTGGGATGGGTGTCTGGTCTTTAAAGGAAGAAGAGCTGGGTTCACTGAATGATGCATTGGCTATTTCAGTCTGAAATTTCACCAGTTGCTCATGACCCTTCTCACAATCCTGGAAAGGCATGGGTTATATTCACAAGTCTTGGTTTAAGGCTTATGGATGTGCAGTAGATCTGACATAAGCTGCTCTGCCATGCCTCAGATTTCATAATCACAGAACAGTTGGATTCCTGACTGGCTGATCTAGGCAAGAATTTTGGGTTCCAGTTTACACCGGACGTGTCAGAGACGCGCTGGCACTTTGAGACATTGATTTCATTACTGTCTCACATAAGGATTTCTGGTTCAGTTATTGTGTTTTGTAAGTGATCTATACAGCCCAGGATTAACTTTAATACCCTCTAGAGTAATTATCAAAGCATGTGGTATCCTGATGACACACTTATAGCTTCACAAGGACGGATAGATGTTCTGCTGACTGTAGGCCAGAAAGTTAAAATCCTCAGTCAGTCAGCTGTAAAGAAACTCCCTGTGTCTCCTCTCTTTGAGCATATGCATAATTTTCAAATTTGGACAACAACCTGTTAGGGAAAGCTTGGTAGAAACATTTTGGGTTTTAGCCATAAACAGGCACATAATGCAAACCCTGCATCTTTCCACCAGTCCAGTCAGGAGGGTTTGAGACACTTGAGCAGACTTCAGTTGTTGCTTTCACAGAATTCAAACACAAAACCCTGGACTTCAGTGACAGGAGGGTCAGGTCCAAGTGTTTGAGGAAAGTCATTCATTCACTGAATCAAGGGAATCAAATGCCTTGTTCAGCTCCTTGGAGCTGCTGGCACTGGCTCATGGTGGGAAAGAGCAGTCCTACAAGGGAGAGTGTGCAGGAGTGGGAGAGCCTCACAGAGCTAGCGAGGGCTAGTGCTGTGGTGGGGATGATACTTCATCAAAGTGGCAGGGAGTCTGGGAGAAACCAGCACCTTTAAAAACTTCCTGCTGGTTAAAAAAAAGCACACACTCTGCATGAGCTCTGCAAGCATGCAAGGAGGTATGAGAAAGGTATTTAAACATGTACCCTTTATATGCCTTCCATGCACCTCAGCCCTTGTGTTGACTGTCTTGCTGAGCTCCTCCTGCCAGATGCTTTCCAGTTTTTGAAGTTTTTCTTGTTGTGGGTCACAACAAGGCCATGCAATGCTAAAGGCTTGGGGCAGAGCAGTTGGAAAGCAGCCTGTCAGAAATGACCTGGATGTGCTGGTCAACAGCAGCTGAACATGAGCCAGGGTGTGCCCAGCTGGCCAAGAAGGCCGATAGAATCCTGGCCTGGATCAGCAACGGTGTGGCCAGCAGGACCAGGGCAGGGATTGTCCCCCTGTACTGGGCACTGGTGAGGCCACACCTCGAGTGCTGTGTCCAGTTCTGGGCCCTCACTGCAAGAAAGACATTGAGGGGCTGGAGTGTGTCCAGAGAAGGGAATGGAGCTGGGAAGGGTCTGGAGCACAAGTGCTGTGAGGAGCAGCTGAGGGAGTTGGGGGTGTTGAGTGTGGAGGAGAGGAGGCTGGGGGAGACCTTGCCACCCTCTGCAATCACCTGGAAGGAGGCTGTAGTGAGGAGGGCGTCGATCTCTACTTCCAGATGACAAGGGGCAGACCAAGAGAAAATGTTCTCAAGCTGCACCAGGGAAGGTTTAGCTTGGATGTTAGGAAAATTTCTTCACATCAAGGATTGTCAGACATTGGAACAGGCCAGTGAAATCACCATTCTTTGAAGGGTTCCAAAAATGTCTAGATGGGGCACAGTTTAGTGTTGGACCTGGCAGTGTTAAGTTAATGGTTACACTTGATAATATCAGAGGGCTTTCCCCACCTTGATGATTCAATGATTCTGTACTGTGCCCTGCAGGAACAAAAGTATTTTGTCATTAATCTTTCAGTGTGGAAAGAAAAAGGATCTTTGAGCTCATCTGAACACTGGGCTGTCATTTATTCCTTGTCTTCATTCGGAATTTAAGGGCAGACAGAAATTATCTTGTGCCTCAGATGTCCCTCTTAATGGTGAAGGGAGGCTTGGTTCTGACTGTACTGTGGCCCTGTGGCCTGTCCATATAAACCTGTTTCTTAGTAGGTTTGTGGGAGGTTGTCCCAATTGGTGGCCTGTGAGGGCATGGAGTATAGCTGGCACACCGAGCCCCACTCTCCTGGGAGTTCGGCTGAATGTTTGACAGTAATGGCGATTGATGGCGTGTAAGTAATGCTGAGAGTTAACAGTGGGGCAAGGTCCAAAACAGTTTGGAAACCATTGCCTTGGAACGTGTACTGAAAAATGAGTGCTGTGATTTATCATTTCCTTCAGAGAAAAACATTTTAGGCAATTCTGACATGAAGCAGTTAGCTGTATCATATACTCGTGAAGATAATCTGGTGTTTGCTATCATATCTCTCTTCAGCAGATGGTTAAGGCCAGGTACTAATTAAGATCAAGCAAGAAAAAAAAAGGAAAGAAAGAAGATTTAGGTTGACAAAATGCTACATTGTGAAATAAATAGCTTCATATTTGTTATTTCTGCTAACAATTATGGACTGGAATGAGACCTCTCATAAGGAGTAGATCATGCTTCCATCTGTCTACTGCTGTGTTATTACTCCTGCATTTGCAGCAAGTAGTTCTGGGCTTGTTAAAGGCAGAGCATGAAACATGATGGTTAGGACCAAACTTCAAGAGCTTTCCTTGAGGATAATGGCTGCCCCTGGGGCCAACATACTCATCCACTGGCAGCTTTTTTAGGTACTCTTTAGAAAGAGTGCTTTTATTTTTTTTCTCTAAGAAAACCTCTGCAGCCCTCAACCAGATTTGAAAAATGAAAGCTAAAATGAACTTCATGAATCAACAGATCAGAGATAGCGAGTCTTTGCCAGAGAATATCTATAAAATGAGCACACAAAGGAAGAATGTAAGTTAGTAATAAATAATCAGAAATATATTCAGTTGAGGGTTTAATTCAAAGTTCTCTAAAATTTGCCAATACAAAGGTGTAAAACCAGCTTTGACTTAACCTTTCACTGCTCTGCCTCTCCCCAGAGGGCAGACTAGAAGGAGGCTGTGGGTGCAGACCCAAGGTTGTTTTGAGGTATGGAGACAGAGTGGTTCTGAGGTGCTGCAGAACTCTTGGGGGATCTCTTTTCGTCAAGCTCCCAGAAACAGGGTAATGCAAAATTAGGTTTGAATGCTTTAGGCTGCATTAAAGAAGAGAAATATAAATTAAAAATCTGCTGAAAATGGCTCAGGATCTGTACTAAAAAGACATGATTTTCCATGGGAACAATTAAGAAGTGCCCTAAAAGTAAAATTAAAACCACTTTTTAGTGTTTTTATTGACCTACCTGACAGATACTCACATTTGGGAAGATATAGAAGAAAATCTTGCTTTGTTTCAATAAAATGCTAGCAGATTTGCCTTGTCATTAAATATATTTCCATTTTCTTGGATCTTAAGCCATGTTTTAAACAGGTTATTCTTCTTTTCAGAAAGGATTGTTCTTGGTTTTTTTTTTACTGGCTTCCAGAAAAAAAATCAGATTTTTTTAATGGTATTTATGCACATTAATAATATTTCACATTGACTCATTTGGGAAAAACTTGATGTACTAAGAAATATTTATCAGATGTTATGCAGATCTAGATCAAATAAATATTTTCCCTTGTATAATAGATTGGTTTTGTTATTACAAAATATGTGCCTTTATTGCACACAGCTGGCCACCCTTTAGTTGTCCATTTCTGTGGGCAGTTTCGGTGGCCTCTTCAATGGGTTCCCAGTAGTTTCAGGCTGGAACACGTGGAATTTTTTAAATCACACAATTATTGGATTGTTTTGTGTTGCTTAACTTAAGCCATTGAAAATACCATGTGGTTTGTATTGATTAACAAAATACACAATCCCTTAGTTTCCCGTATATCAATTTATTTGTCTCAAAATATTGGCA
Organism: Pardalotus punctatus; assembly: GCA_013400915.1. Lineage (NCBI taxonomy): Eukaryota > Metazoa > Chordata > Aves > Passeriformes > Pardalotidae > Pardalotus > Pardalotus punctatus. The sequence goes on along the minus strand of VZTX01008260.1, from coordinate 149,644 downwards.
AAACACAGAAGCTGTAATTTCCACAGAGTCTAAGCAGTTAGCTTAGACAGGGAAATCTAGGTTCAGAGCAGCTAGCAACACTAGCTCTGCAAGGAATTCCTAGCTGGCCATGGTCCTCATGCCCCGCCAGTCTCCTCATAGGCTTTAAAGGTATAAATAGAGAGACACTGGCATATCTCTCTTCCTGCCCTTCCAAGCTTCCAGAAGGCATGACTCCCACTGTGCTTTGTTGCTATAGAAAGGTCTGGCTCAGGGTTTGACAGCTCAAAAGGCTGCATAGGAAAACATGTCTTTGGTGGGGATTAAAAATGACTGTCAGTCTCTGTTTCCAAAAGAGATCAGAAACTTAATGGCACTGATGGACAAGACCTCAGGTCCACAAGTGACTTTGGCTGGAAGTCCTGAAGAAACTCCAAACACCAGATGTTTTGAGAAAAGACACATCCTTTCTTCAGTGTTGTTATTGGCAGTCTGCTCCTTCCTGCCCTGTTACTAAGTATGGCATAAAATGGCACATTTCTGGAGCGTTAGTAATGCCGTGGGATGATAAAAATTTAAACCTATCAGACTAGAAATTCAGAGGAAAAAGATTTCTATTTAGACACCTGCTTAAAATTCTGCATTGTCTTAACAGCAATTTTTGTCTTATTTTTCATGATCTTTCCATGCTGTACTACAGGGCTGGAATCAGTTTCTAGCCAGTAGGGACTTCAAGAAAGAGAAAGATATTTACAGGAAAGAAATCTTTTTTTTCTGCAGTTTGTAAGGATTCTTTTGAAAACTCTTTCTTTACCACTTCCCTTACATTATTTTTAGACTTTCTCTGGCTTATCTTTGCAATTTGGCATTCTCCTCCTGGCAAAAGTTATCTTCTTCAATTTCAGGGAAAGAGCAATTACTGGTAAAACCTCTGATTTTTTAATTTTTTATTTTTTTAATAAGAAGGAAGAGCAGTCTTGTATTAAGTCAAATTAACTTTTTGCTATATGAAGCTCTGATGGTTTAGTATGCCCACTTTTTGGTACTCTGTTTAGCATATCACAAAGCTGTGAGATTTTAGTCTTATTCCTCGTATTCCTGTATGAGAAGTTTCCTCCCTTTTGTAAGGGTTCTTGTAGTCAGGGAGCTTCCTGCGATCATAAAAGCCATTCACAGGCTACAATATGTTTAATTAAAATGTTCAATATTGTGTGAAGGAAAATGGATATTGTGAAGGGAAGAACTGTCTTAATTTCTCAGTTCTACAGACCATCAGAGTAAGCCTTCCTCATTAAAGAGATGTAGCGTAAAATTACAGGAGAGAAAATCTTGCTGCACCTGGAGAGTAAAGAGGTGGCTAAGCCACAGTCTCAGCACTTTGCTGTGGTCAGCTCTTGGTTGACATCAGTAGCATAGTAAATTTTAAAAAGGAATTTGAAAGACAACATTGAGGAATCTTCATGGTTGCTTTCAGGCAGCTGCTCCCAACTGCAAGAACCAACATGGTAAAAATAGAACGTATTTGTTTGCAAATCTAGCAAAAGATTAATCACAGCTGGAAATGGGGCCATTGAAATGGGCCCATCTCCTGTGTTTCATTTGTCCTCTCAAATATTTGGGTGGGAGTTCCCAGGCAGGTTGCGCCGATGCCTGGCTCAGCAAGTGCAGATATGTATATGTAGTTTATCATATAGAGACCAATGTGCAGGTGATGTAATCTACAAAGATTATGGGAAGGAAGCAGCAAGAACTGCCAACAACCACGACTATCTCCCATTTACTTATTTCTGCTTATATTTTTTCCTCTTTTTTATGTATCTGAAATTACTAAAGGTGATTCCAGGAAACAGGAGACTGGAAGTTTTTCTTTTAAAATAGTGAGGCACTTACTATATTTGCATTAGTGTTTTTGGTAAGTACAGGTGTTGAGGACTTAGTACTTCCTCGTTCTGGCAGCATGTTTAGCACATATGTTATCCTGCAGATGTCATTTTCCATCTCGGGGTTTTCTTTTCCTTGTGTGAAAGTGGTAGAATGGCTGTGGTTTCCTGAGGCTTCTTTCCTGACTTTAGTGTTAGAGCTAGTTCATATCAGCACCCAGATTCTTTTCTGGCAATGTTTTTCCTATGCACTCTAGGATGGACAATAAGAAAAAAACTGTAGTTGATAGAAGCTACTTTGTACTCTTACTTGCCACTTAATCATTCATTATGGATAGCCCTGAGCAGAATAATACAAATAGAGACTAATAGAGAAAGCAGAAAATCTCACCACCTGTGAAACAGAAAAAGGGGGGAAAGTAACTTTTATAACACGTTTGCAATACTATCAATGAAGCTGTTCAGCTTAACTAGTCTGTATCTTTTCACCAAATGAGAGTTCTTCTAGGAATATATAGGAGCCCAAACAAAGTTAANTATAAAAGTAATAGTAGATTCCCAGCAGTTTGGTGACCTGAGCAAGTGACTTCTTTGTGTTGCCAGCAGTAAAACTGCCAACTGGAAACTTGCCAACTTACTACTGTGCAAGGGAATGACTTTTTTCTATTTAATTTTGTTTGATAAATACATATTCAGTTGTTGCCATAATAAAATTCTGTCGATGTCCCAGTTGTAGGATCTGCTTAATGCAGTCTGTCCTGTGCCACCTGCTGTGCTGGCCTGATGGATGCCATGCTTCCATTCAGGAGTTCTCCCTCATAACTACAAATGTGTGAACAGAAAAGCTTTTCCAAGTGCTCTTATTTACAGTCCTGGAAAACGGACTGAGATCAACACACAAGGTCATGAAGCGCCTAGGGAAAACAGTAGCACTTATTTCCAGAGACATCACAGTGTCATAGCTTCTTACTCACTTACAAGTTGCATGTGACATTGTCACTTAAAATGCTCTGGTCTAACCAGAGCTGGTTAGCAATTCAAGGTATGTGCCTTTAATGGAGCTGAGTTGTTCATGTGCTCTGTAGAGCATTGATTTCAATTGGCTTGAAACACCACAGCATTTGGTAGTTGGTTTCTATTTCATAAAAAGATACACATGCCTGAAAGGGTTGACTAATTGTGTGGTTGAGTGGAATGAGACGAGTAAATAAATGTTCTCCCACTGAACAGAATATAGAAGAAAACCAAGGGGCTAGGTTTTGTGGCTTTAGAAGAATAAATCTTACCCACAAAAATAATCACACTGGCTTCAATGGGAGTAGCAACACTTGTGACTGCATTATTAAAAGAGTAAAAGAATCAGAACCAAAGGGTATACCTGAGAGCTTTTTCTTAAGAAGGCATTGTCTAACGTAGCCACAAGAGGGGAAAAAGCCCCTCACTTCCTCAAAAAAAAGAACTCCCAAAGTTGCTTTATTCCTAATTGAAGTGTTGAATCTGAGTGACTGTGCTCTTGCAGGGTTCAGCTGGTTTAGAGAAACTATGTGATCACTGGCCATGGTTATGTGTCCATGTTGTGGACGCCACATTAATACATGCAGAGGGTCATGTGCATGATACCTCAAGCTCTGAGTGCATATAAATGATAAACATGTTGGACAAAATGGGTGTGTCTACACAATTCCTAATATGGGAAGAATTTCTTAATGTGAAAGGGAGTATCACAGCACCAATAGAGTTTGAACAGAGCTACGTTAAGCAAAATAGGGCTGTAATAAGGAACCAATGACTTCCCTGAAATGCCATTGTAGAGGTGTTAGAGTATAACTGGCTCAGGACTTGGCTGCTGCTGCTCCAGAAAGGCTGTTCCTGCTGGTGGCAGATGTGGGTGTTTCTGGACTGCAGTTTGGGTTGCTGTGTCTGTGATGTGTGAGTGCTGGCTGTGAAGAGAAAGGCCGAGCACAGAGTGGCCGCCCCTCCCGCTCCCAGCTCTGCAGGTACAGACTAAAGGAGCTAAAGGGCCAGTCTTGCTCTGCTGGGGGCTGCGGTCAGTTTTCTGCTCTGCTGTACCTGCTTGTCGCTGCCACAGGTGTGTGGAGCCGATGATCAGTGCACACGGTATTTTACACAGCCTGTTCTCTAACAAGTGCAGCATAAGCCCCTTCTGCTGGAGTGAGGTACAGCCCTGGCTCTGTGGCAGGCTTATTTGTCTCTCTGGATCTCAGTCAGACAGATGCTTGTTTGCTAAATGGATAAACTGTCTGTCTGCAAAACTGGGCGTGAAGGATGTTGTGAACTAAACAACCTGCCACCACTCTCTCCTGTATAATGAGTAATGCTTCCTCAGCTTGTCTTGTGTTCAACGCTCCTTTCGTCTATGCTATGTGCATTCCTGTTGCTTAGCATCATTTGTTTTTATTTTGGTCTTTCTAGGAGAGGCTGTGTAGATTTTGGGCCCAAACTGGCTTCCTCTAAAGTCTGAGAAAGTATTGGCCTTGAACCAGCAAAGCACTTACAAACCGATAATGCTCCTATAAAATTCAATGGCAAGACTCCCACTCACTCCAGCGGTGTAGCCCGAAGTGCTGGGATTACTCAGCTGAAGTTATGTGTGTGCCTGAGTGTTCTGTTGTTTCGAGTCCTAACCAATAAAAACAGGTCTGAAAACAGGGATTTCCATGGTTATTTCATGGGTTTGATATCAGAAATGAATGAATTGTGGGGCATTTCAGAAAGTGAGTAGAAATGGAAACTGGAAATTCTTTCCTGAACCTGAAATTCAAAATGGAATTGAGTTCTTTGAAGAGAAATCAGTGAAAATACTTGCAGGGCTCCAAAGACACAGCATGACCATGGAGTGCCATCTGCTTTACCTGACAATATTCAGATCCTTAGGCAGTAATGGTATCAAAGTCTATAAAGAAAAAGAAATTTTTCATACTGTTTCCTGTTATTTCAACATCCTCTCCCTTCCCCTTATTCCAAAGAGCAGATACTTGTTCGGTGTGTCTATCAAAGTGTCAGCCCAGCCTCGTGGTCTGTCACGGCTCCCACAGAAGGCCACACAGAACTGCAAACTTTGGCCTTGAATAGGTTGGTGCAAAAGCCATTCTCCGTGGGAAGTGGGAACATAACAGGCTATGGATTGCTCCAGACCAGAATAATTTAGAAAAAAGTGTGGCGTGTGACAGACAGAAGTTGATTGTTTCATACTGCTCTTTAAACCCTGCTTCATGACATTTTCACAGCAAGGAATATTGGGTACGCTGGTGTTAATGAAATTTTGCCAACTAATTCATCTGAAGTATGGTTTTCCCCACAATATGTAAAGTTTCTTGATAACCTGAATTCTATTTAATCTGATTTACAGATATTTACCACTATAGTGTGACCACACTAATTAAAGGACTCTGTATTAAATGATGGCTTTCCATAACCTAACGTACAGAAATGCACATATACACAAGGGTCTTCTTCCCATGTTTATTTGCAATAGCAAATTGAAATTTTGGACGCTGATACAACTACTGCATGTAACTGTGGTGACTCTGACTCTGTATCTGCTGAATGACTGCAGCTGCCACTCAAAGAGATCCTTGACTCCTGAACTGTTGAAACCCATGCCCAGGCTATCAAAAACTAGTGATTTAAAGAAAGTTCAGGATGTTCCAACAATCATCAGATCCCTTCCAGCAACTATTATGCTTTACATTCTGCCCACAGAAAATGTGTACTTATAAAGAAGGAGTGAAAAAGATCAGCATAAACAAATATGCCTAATCTCTAATAATAGTACTGCCAAAAATAAAAATCTACCAATTAAAGTAAAGAAAGAAAAAAAACGTTGCAGGTTTGATGCCATCCTTCACTTGCGTAACACCACAGCTACAATCTGCATATATGGTCTGCCTTTTCAATGGAAATGCTGAACTGCAGCCCTTGGAAGTGTAGCTTCGATGAGCTGTGAAGTAAGCAGGAACTCATGGCTATGGGTCCTGGCTGTATTTCTGTTTTGCTGCCTGACCTTGGGTGCTCTTGCTGAGAGGAGAAGCCGTGGGTTTTACTGCACCAGCTCTTCCTTCTCCACTTACTTTGTGTTTCCTCGTCTAATAGGGAATAGCAGAACTCAGAGGACCCCATGGGGTTTCCCCATTCCAGGGGCTATGCTCTTAAAGGCAAAGAAAGCCCCATACATAAATTATGTGTACTAATACACTGTTCATCCCACACTCCCCATGATGTCCATAATCACCCAGCAGGGCTCACTGTGTGTTTCAAGTGGACGTGAGCCACTGGAGTCTAAATCAACGCATCCAGTTGCTTTGCACTCTCTCAGTATTGACACTCACCCCATCGTGCTGCATGACAGTGAACAGCTGACAGAATAAATCAGGGATCCTGGACATGACAAGAACTCCCTTGACCTTACTTGACTTGACCTATAATATCTTGTTGGCGCGGGAGGAGAGTAAGCTTTCTTTAATAAAGTAATCATATCCTCTCTAATTTTTCTTCATCCTATCCAGAGCACGCTGTTGTGTGTGCATGGAGTGAGGGGATTTGTGAGGGAGGAAATACCTTTTCCTTCTTGAAGATTATTCTAGGAAACTGCAGTATAAATCTTCATTCAGTAGAAAGTATTTTTAATGTGAAAAATGTTACCAGAAAAAAGAACTTGTATAAACTGAGTTGGAGGGAGAGTGAGGAAAATCCAGTAATTTATGCCTGACCATGATCATTGTTTTGTACTGGAAAGATTGGAGAGATGTAAATTTAAATGCCTTTAATTCTACAAATTATCGCAAAATGTTAACTTTGCATGATAAGACAAAAAAAAAAAAATCATGCACTGTGAGAGGACTAAAAAACATGACAAATTTCTCAAAATTGCACACTCCACTATGTATTAGAAATCTGACTCAAACGACCATATTTAAGTGGAGGAAGCATTCAAAACCTAAAGGCACATGAAGCCTTTGCTCATGTAGACTTCCCTATGCCAGAGTGGAAGTTGCTGGAAGACTTGGTGAGCTAGACCATCAGTCATATTTCTGCACTTTGAACAGGGAAATATCAAACAGATGAAAGGGATGTTAATGAATGTTGCTCAGATAGTATTCTCGTAGATGAAAAAAAAATAGTTTAAGTTCATTACAAGTTGATTTGTATTTTCCCACACTGATTTGCTCTGTTTTAAATAAAATTATTACTTTAGCAATAGTGGCAACAACATATAATAAGGATTGCTTTAGGTGATGAGGTGTCTTCAGCATTCTAGGCTATGGACAACCCAAAATATTTCCTAACATAAAATCTATTTCAGTTTAGCCACTGCAATTCTTCCAAGTCTATTTGACTGAAATATTGAATATTTAATTTCTTTTAACGGAAACTCACATGAATGCTGAAAGAATTTAGTAGTAATATAGCCGGAAATATAATTTTACCACCTTGATTTACAGTGAGTTGTTACATATAGTATATATTTATATGGTATATATAGTAAATAAATATAGTATTTATTTAATATGGTGTATAAGAGTATATGCCATTAATCCTCACATTGAAATTTCTTACTGAAATTCATGACCTGCTGGATTTAACTTCCAAATATTTGAAATTATGATATTCACATATTTTATATATAAAACTTAAGCGTGTATTCTTCATTTGTTTATAAGCTTTGTATGCTCACAGTCATGCAACAGATTTTCCTTTGTATGATAAATGTATTCAGCTATTTGCTATTTAGTAATCTTAGCCTATGTGATAATTTCATATATAATATTTAAGTTTGAGTTACACAAGTGCCTACATTTTCTGGAAATAAGATACAGGGTCTGTGTACTTCGATACAAGATCTGTCTTCATTTATCTGAAGTGAGTCCTAACTGCACAGGAATGATTTTAATAAATTAGCCATGCTGTCCTGAGAAATTCAAGTCTACTTTTGAAAAATCAGTTGTTTAGTTTCATCCAGAGTGAGAGAAGCTTTAGTAGCAGTCCTGTGCACAGAAACATTGCCTGTTACCTTGTCTAAAACTTCTGCAGGTAAATACAATATTCATTAAATAGATTACATCACAGTAGCAATGAGAGCTTACAGTTTCAGGGGTCTGATTTTCTTTCAGACAGTTATTAATTCAACATCTTTGCTTTCTGTGATTTTTTTAAAATTTATTTTTGGCTTAAGGAATTCAGGTTTTATACTAGGATATCAGCTTGGTACAGTGGTAAAGAGAATGATAAACTCTAGTGAGTTTTCTACTGGTAAGATTCCACAAGCTTCAGTAAAGCTATGCTTGTTTACATGCATTGAAATTTTGTCTCAGTGCCTGGAGATAACTTTTATCTACCTGCTTCTACTTTTTCAGATACAGACATCCTGTGCATATCTTGGCTTTCTTATTTAATTCAATTTCAGTCAAAGGCAGCCTTCAGATAAGGAAAGTCTAGCAGACATGAGTAGAGGAAAGCATTAAATTGATAGGACTTTAGCAGGAAGCTGCAGAGCAAGAAAGACTTGGAAATCTTTCATAGTGCGTAAGGATTGAACAATGACAAAAGTTGCTCTTCTATTCCAAAAGAGGTGCTGAGTTATTTGGTTGTAACTGTTTCATTTGCTTCATTTGTTATAAGCTTGTTTTGGAAAAACATATTTTCACTTTTATGTCATTCAAAAAATCTTTGTCTGGAAAGATCATCTCTTTCCCCACCCACAGTGCCATGTGTTGGTGGTAGGGAGCACTCTCTGGATGGCTGCTCTGCCTAAAAACTTATCATTTCCATCCCCCAGCAATCTCTTTTTTCAGTGTGCTCCCAAGTTTTCAGGATTTTGCCAGCATTTTCCATTCGGGTTTTCTATTGCAAATTGAACAAGGAGACCTGTCTTCACATTCTGCCCCTGGTTTTCGTTTCAATTTTTTTTTTTCCTTTTTAATACCATGTGGTTGCAGTACCTCTCTCTGGGAAGTAAGACTCTTGTCTTGCAAGTGGCATGGAGTTGGGAGGTGTGTGCTTTCTCCTGCCACAAGTCAGGAAGCTTATTTTGCTAAATTCCATTTCAACACAAGTTATTTTAGAATTATGCATTTGAGGTTTCTGTGGGACTCCTTGAACTACTCATTTATAGCAATGCTGCAGGGTGTAAATCATCATGAACTTTCCAGAGTTTTTTTCCAATGAAGCAACAGTTACAAATTTAAAGTAGTATTTTTGGATGCAAAAGAAAGACTCTCAGTAATCCAGTTTCATGCCTTAAGTCTTTAAAAGCCAACTTTAATTTTGAATTATTCAGGTCTAATGGGAATTCTAATTTTCTGCCATGTAATTTGAATCTTAGTATTTTCCTTCTGAGCCCAAATATAATTATCTGTTATGTTATACCAACTTCAGCTCATTTCACAGTAGGGAATTGGGGTGCAGGTGCTCAAAGCAAATGTAAAAGCTAGAAATATGATGTCACTGTACATACATGTTAGAGTTACATTTCACAGCAGTATTTTACCACTGATGTCTGTGGACATCAATTCTGATGGACATTTAATTCACATTTTGCAAAAGAATTACTGTGCCCTTTTATTATTTATTTCAGGTTCAGAGTTAATACTGACCAAAATTGATTTAATTGATTAAAGAATGACTTTTTCACAAGAAGTGATATGTTTTAAGGACACGTTTAACATCAAATGTCTCTACTAAATATGTGTTTCTTTTTAACTCAGATCTTATGACAGGTTAGCTTTAACTAAATGCTGTTTCATGTAATAAAATATATTCCTGTGTAAAAAAAATGACAGTGTCTCTACAGGGGTGTGTGTGTGTTGCGATCAAAAGGGAAAACTGTACAACTAGCAAGAGAGAATCGAAGAAGGCCACAATGTATTTGGATGAATTGTCCCAAATCATCAATAAATGCTGTCCTTTCATGCAACAGGACAAAATTCAGAGCAAGTGCATTTGGTTTCAAGCAGGTGAAACCTGTGTTACAGGGAGATAGCTCTTTGCAAGGATGGTATATCTGATATAAGAGCAGATGAAAGCTCACAGTGGTCAAGGGGAGGATGGGAATGGATGGCCATAGGAAGTCAGTTCTTGTGAAGCACTAAAACTCCATCCATGTTCATTCTACACATCCAAAATGCCAAGACCTGGTGTTAGAGTCATCATTAAGGCTGAGATTTCCAGGGAAAGCTATGGAAGACCAAGTCACGTCATTCAAGACACCTGCAGCAAAGCAGCTTTTCTGGGAGGCAGAAGATGGTCCCTCAGCTGATGGAGAAGCCCAGATACCCATGTGCCTCCCTCTGGTTCCCTGCTGCCAGCACCAGGCCATGACATATGCATGAGTGCCAACACTGCTCGAGCATCCTGCCTGGATTTCAGAAAGAAAACAGAAGCCTGACAAGAGCTGCCTGCTGGTGGGAGGGAGCGGGGTCAAGCTCTATTTGGAGCTCTGACATGGGCGGATGCCGCAACCCTGGAGAGAGTACAAGAATTCGGGCCACGCTCCTGCAATTAACATTTCCAGCTCCAAGCAGCTCCTGCTCCACATGCGCTTTCTTGGATGGCCCTTCTGAGAGGTCTAACTCTGCATGTGCTCAATGAGGGGAGGCTTAGCACCCAGGTCTGGGTTTTGAATTTCACAGAAGGAGCCAGATGCTTAGAGGCCAGGTATTTGGTGCCCGATCTGCGGGGGTTAACTCTCTTATTGGATCTACCTACAATAATTTGACCTCGGGGATCGCAGCTCCAATTAGATGGCGTAGGAAATAGAAAACCGCACAACCCCCTCGGATGCATTTTTAAACAGTTATGTATATAGGTCCACAGCAATTCTTTGTGCAGGCATGCATGGGGATTCCTATGATAAGCCCTCAGTAAGCTGTATGCATCGAGCAAAAGGTTCTGCTTTGGAATGCCACAGGCAAATTTAATGGTATGCTGCAACCTCCTCTTTGCTGCTGGAAATATTTTCTTCATTTGCCCCTAAATCTGAATTGACTAAGAACTGTGTTGCAAAGTGGAGAAGTAAATGCTCCTTAAATTAGCTCTTTTTTTGAACTTCGCTAATGAGTTTTGCGTTGTGATTATCTGCTCCTTTGTATTCTGAAAATGAAATTAATGAGACTTTTTCCCAAGAGCTGAGGATTGGGCTGACAGAATGTGACTTTAATAGGGGGAAAGAACAGCAAAGACTTCACATCACCACGTGGCTTTCTGCTCATCCACCCACACCTGGAGGCAACTGTAGAAATGAGAATCAGTCAAATTGCTTCTCATTTCTGCACTTGGCAGAGTGCTGCTTTCTCTGCCACTGGGGCTCCTAGTTCTGGTTTTCTAGAAGCCCCCTCTCAAAGTGAAGGGAGGCTGTGTCCTGAGGCATTTTCCAAGGTTGACAGGAAACAGAAAAAAAATGCCTGTTCCACTGCTGGGAGGAAGAGAGATGGGTTTTGCTGCAGGAAACCCACATGCACACGAAGAATGGTGGTGAAGTCCCATTCCCATCAGGAAGGCAAACAGCCATGTGGTGGCTTTTTAAAACTCTTTGTGGTATCAGAAAAGTGTCCCACTGATATTTTCCCAAGCAGGAACCCCACAGCCCCTCACTGGGAACTGCTGCTTGGTGTGGGGACAGTGCCTGAGCACTCTCTGGGGGTTGCAACCAGCCTGGCTAAGTCACCCAAGTCCGCTTAGTGACCGAGGAATGCACAGCCTGCACCAGAGTCTCCTTGACTGGACACAGGCGGCACACCCAGAGTGGGCAGGGCTGCACAGGCTGCCCCCTCACCATCACTGCACTAAGCTGTGCAAACCACCCCCCTGACAGCATGTGCTGGGCTGGGACGTGTGGCACTGGTAAATATGCAGGGCTCCACACCAGGCACAGAGCCAGACACTGCACATCAAAAGCAGTAGGGCTGTCCTGTGCAGAGACACCTTTGAACACTTGCAGATCCCCTGGTATCAATGCAAAATTGGGGATGGACGCTTCAAGAGCAGTCCTGAGGAGATGGATTTGGGGCTACAGGTCGGTGAGAGGCTGGACACGGGCTTGCAGTGTGCACTTGCTGCCCAGAAAGCCAAATATGCCCTGGGCTGCATCCAGAGCAGAATCAAGAGAGGTGATTCTCCCATTCTGCTCTGCCCTCATGAAACCCCACCCGCAGCTCTGCATGGAGGTCTCGGGCCCCCAACATAGGAAGGATGTGGTCCTGTTGCAGTGAGCCAAGAGGCTATGAAGATGATCAAGGGGCTGGAGCACCTCTCCTGTGAGGACAGGCTGAAAGCATTGAGCTTTTTCAGCCTGGAGAACAGAAGAGAAGATTTTGGGGACACAGGGATAGCACTTGCCAGTACTTGAAGGGGGCCTATAAGAAAGATAAAGACAATTTTTTAGTAGGGTCTATTGCATTAGGAGAGGTAAGGGCTTTAAACCGATGGATGGTCAATTTAGATTAGATATTAGTGAGAAGATTATTACAATTCTTTTTACAATAAGAATGGCAAAACCTGACATAGGTTGCCCACAGATATGGTGGATGTCCTATCCTCAGAAACATCCTTTCTTACTTGTGGTTCTAATAAGGGTACACCCTGCCTGAGTACATCACGCTCAGTGCAAAATTTGCCGCCCAGGTTAAATCAGGCTGCTCTGGTGGCACTCTTGGACATTCTTTTTTCTAGGTTTTTGGGGCATCCAAAGGTGAAAGAGAGAACTTGAGTTCCCTAGAGTGCTTGGTAGACAGACAGGATCTTCACCACTGTTTCAACAGGGAAGACAAAGATTTTCTGACTAAAAGACTTGACGTGACAAATGCAGATGCTGCCATTATTATTTCTACTTCCAAACTTAGAAACGGTATCAATTCGCAGCATGTATTTTTCAAGGCAAGGTGTTATGAAATGACTTAAGGGATTCACAAGCCTAGCTTAATGTAAAGCAGTATTTAGTTAAATGTTCCAGTTGTACTGGAATGAAGGTCTTCTAGAAACAATTTTAAGACTTGTAGATGTAATAAAATGGGGAGTTTCAGTTTGCGACCTTCCAACCCCAAACAAAGAAGTGTGTGAGGCTCTGTCAGACTGGGGGCAATGAACTGCCTGGTTTGTTTTGTTAGCCAGGTCACCTAGGTCTCATTATCTGCACTCTAGGGCTATAAAATGCCTGGGTGTCTTTTTGAGCCAAAGGGATAACTCTGTGAGACAGTACTCCAGCGGGGGGCATGTCATAGCAAAATGTAGCAGCATTACAATGTACTCAGCATTATTTTCTTTCCCTCTTGTTGTGTTTCCTAATATTTTCTTTGGCTGGGTGAGTGCTGTTTGTGAATTTCAGCACAATGATTTTCAGATTGGAGCTGTACTGGACAATGCAATAGGTATCCAGAGTTGCTTGGTCTATTGTAGTTTCTAATAAGCTATATATAACTGCATCAGAATAGGATTTGTAACCCAGGCCTAATTATTAGGAATGGGTTTTGCACTGTTGTGTTCTGCATTGCACCATAGCAATTAGGCTTTTTTTGATACAATTTTTACAATGTTTAACTCTTACCTCCGTTTTGCATTCTATTGCTTTTACCACCATTGTTTCTATCTGGTGATCTCTTCTTCAGTTGTCAGCTTCCCTTATAAAGCTTATTACTCTATTTTAGCCTTAGTGGGTCAGAAGAACCTTGTCTCACATGCCGGTGTTGGCACCTTGGTACTGCTACTCTTGTGACCAGGACTCCAGGAAATGGCCTGCAGCTGAGTCAAGGGAGGTTTCAAGTGAATATCAGGAAAAGGTTCTTCACCCAGAGGGTGGGAACAGCTCCCCAGGGAAGTGGTCACAACACCAGCCTGACAGAGCTCAGGAAGCGTTTGATCAACACCCTCAGGCCCATGGTGTGGATGTTGTGGTGTCCTGTGAAGGTCCAGGTGTTTAAGTCAGTGATCCTGATCGGTGCCTTCCAACAGCGTGTTCTATGTTTTTATGATTCTATAATGAAGTCAGTACATTAATACAAGTCTTTCAGTATCCTCAGACACAGGAGGATATGAATGCAGAATGGACAAAGGGGACTGGTTATGTCATTGAGTCCTGACTTCCACAGGGTTGGGGAACTACATCTGAAGTGGTCAGTCTAAAAGATATTTTAGTCTGTGCGTCTCAGTCTATCAGAGAGTACAAGGCACATAGCTTGTACTGAATTTAGATCTTGTGACAGTACAAAATCAATACCACATTCAAATGCCTTGGTCTCTATTTTTTTTTATGTGACTATTTGCCAATATTTGAAAGACTGAAGGGAAAAGAATAAACATGTCAAATTTATAAAAAAGGGGAAACAAGTTCTTTCCTGACCATTTCAGGCAGCTAGAAGAAGCCTCAAATGAACGTTGTGATACAAATGTACAGTATTAAACAAAGATGATCAAGGAGTTGAAGGTGGTGTCTTCCTTCTGTTCTCACAGTCAGCATACCAACAAAGTAATCACATAAGGACTCACGAACAAAGCTTAAAATTATGGTACAGTTTTCCAAAATGAGTGTATATAGTGTGTGTATATACATGCATATCTATCTATCTATCTATCTATCTCAATCTTTCTATCTCTATCTAATCTATCTTTCCTGTTTTGTTTTTTTTTTTTTAAAATCTCTGCTACAACAATAACTCCAGCAGTTGTACCACAGATTATAGGAAATAAAGAGTAGAACAATTTTTGATTTTGTTTTTAGCCATTTTGGGAGGATGTCACAGAAATTACTTGACTTATACTGAATTTTTTATTTAACAGGGTAACAATTTTTTTTAGGTTTCACAACATGGATACTGTCATGTAATGTCTGAAATCTTCACTCACACTTCCATGTCCTATGTTAGACCCCTTACTCTTTATGTGATCTCTAAAGGATTATTTATTTACAGACGGTCTTACTTATTCACGTGTAAGGCATCAGTTGAATACTTTCCATTAGAAGCCAAATCTTCTGATAGTTTAGAGTTTATGATAAAACTTATAACACAATACATTTATTGAGTTGCCATTTAGATTTATTTCCTGAAGTTGAACTATGATATATATCTAAACCTTGCTTCAGTAGGTTGATGTGCATCATAGAAACAGTTGTATAAACTCTTTTGCTAACGTTTTTCCTTGAACTGTAATTTCCCTTGTTTCTTTTATGTTTAAAAGATATAAGATTTACAAGTTGGAAACATGGATCTCACGAGTTTGTGGAACCTCAACATGACCAATAAACACATTTGCTAGCATCATATTCAGCAATTATTGTGATGTTAAGGAATGTTTTAAATTGTGTTGCCAACATAAAATCATAAGAATTGTGCTTATTTGCAGCAGATTTGATGTTGGCCTATTGTGTAAAGATGAAATCTTAGCATAAAAGCCTCAGTAATGATACTGCTCCAGAAATACTGCCAAAAAGGAAAGAATCTCTTTAACTTCTGTGAGGTTTCAATTAGGATCTGTATCCATTCCAGCCTTTAGAAACAAGCATAAAACCATCAGTAACGACCTCTGGACTACTGATCCATGGCAGTAGATGAGATATTTTGGAGAAAAATTTAGGAGATTACTTGGTTGCAACAGTTACAACGTATTTCTGTGGATGGTATATTTAACAAGGCAATACACTCATTTGCAAAGATTTTTTTCACATTAACAGCCCTGATTGTCAGAAAGTGTGTGGAGCTTTAGGATGGAGCAGGATATGTGACAACAAAAAGTTGCTTGCATTGCAGAACAGTGATATGCACTGTAATTTTGAGACACTAATTCTGAGACCTAATTCCACATGGTCTTGGAGTACATAGGAGGGAAGGGTTTTGATTTTATCTTTGTAATGATACTGGTAAAAGAAGATGGCAGGGCAGTAAAAATGAAAATTTCTGTTTTTCTGATAGTCAGATATTGATTAATCTTTTGAAATAAAATTTTAGTTTAAAAAGGAGATAAGAATTCTGCACTCCACCTCTGAGAAGTGCCCTTCATTAAGGGGGTAAAACCACCACAGAAGAGCACAGAATCTGAGCTAAAGGATAATATAAAGTGAGGACAGCCTCAGAGGATCAATCTCTTGTTTATAAAAATGTCTGACTTATTCACAGAAGAGACGTAGGAGAACTGAGTCTTATTTTTAACAATCATGATTACCCAGCCAGTAAATGCCCACATTTCTCCTCTCTTGGTGTTTGTAAAGGGTAAGATTTGTTTTCAGTATGGCATCAGCTGGTTCTGGATAATGTCAGGTATATGCAAGAACTTTATACATCTTGGTCTGCAGAGATCCACAGCTACTGCAGGGGCACCTAGGACCCGAGTCTGAGCTGGAAGCAGATAGAACATAATTACAGCACTGGGCTAATGTCAACCGACCCCAGCATGTGAATCTGAGGCTGCTGAAAGTCAGGGCTGGCTAATGGTGGAGCAGCAGCACCCTGGGGAGCTTGGACTGAGCTAGCGTAACTGGTCCACACTTCCCTTTAGGCTGTACCCGTGTGGAGCCATGGCACTTCTGTGTTTCATTGGTGAGGATGGAGATTCCTAAAATCCATGATGCTTTGGCCTGAGGATGCTATCCCCTAGATCATCTCAAAATCCTTTTAACCCTAAAAGATAGAAAAGGAGACAGCTAGATTATTTGGAAAATAGAAGAAAGTTTTGTTTCAATGAGATTATTTTCCCGTTAAACTGTGGATGATTTAATTTTTCTAAGGAAATCTCCTGTTCAACAGTCTTTTAAATGTGATAATTAATACCTTACCGCTTTGGGAAAAAGAAGAATTTGGTTCTGTGGCTGGACTTGATGATTCTGCTGTCAACAAAATCTGATTCTGTTTCTGAAAGCAAAGAAAGATAAGCCGATAAATGAGGCAGAAGAGAGCATAGAAATAGCAAACATGGGCTCCTGGGTTTCTGACTCTCAGAGAAACAAGGCTACAGTCATGACAAAACTTGGCAAACTCAAAAGTTCACTCAACACAACTTCTAGCTTCCTCTGAAGACACTGGATGACACCAGTGTCACCATAAGACAGCTCTGGGCTTTCTAAATTAGACTCTTCTGAGGCAAATGGCTAAAAAATGAGACATAGCAAAGGCAAACAAAATGTGAAGGAGATGGTAGTCAGGAGAGAGGTAGGCAGGGGAAACGAAGCAACAGGAAGAAAGAATCACGCCTAAGTTGTGGTTTGGGGTTTTCCTGTCAGTGATGGAAGTTGTAATGCCCAGAGGTCTCTCCTCCTGCTGTTCTAAGATTGTTTAAGGAAGATATATGTTCTGGCACAGTTTCAGTTATTCTTTGATCCCAAAGACTCTTCTTTTGGAAGGTTTCTAAAGGGATATGGTTTTAATAATCAGTAATTTAATTCATCATTAATTACTTCCAGTGCTTCCTTTTGGGTTTACTGATTTCTAGGCCCATTCTCACATTTTTTCCTAGCACATTTTTGATGCAGCAACTTGGGTAGCATTGTCAGACCAGTATATTAGATTAATTCAGTCTTTCTCACTCTTATTGGCCTTTATAAACAGTGTCCTGTAACAGGTTTAGGTTCTTAAAGGATCTGACTGAAGGTCTGATGTAATCAACCAACACTGCTAGTTTTCAAAAACAAGGAGTTTATTTGTTAGTGTTATTTTGTATCCTGACTCTCTTATGACGTTTGTCTCTTATGACCAATGTTACGCCTGTCTGACATCTTCTTGGACAAAACAAGATTCTTGGTGCTTTCTTTGAAGATGTGAGCAGCATATTGCCTAATCTCTAGCAGTGTATGCTTGTCTGGGCTGAATACCCAAAAACCTTGGTGAGGATGTGCTGCTTGTGAGTGACCTTGCTTTCTACCATGGTGAACCTCAAGCACACCCATTTAATCTGATGTGCAGATTCTGTTCAGCTGTGGTGTCTGTGTTCATTGTGTCTCTTGTTCAACAGCCATATCCACCTAATTTCAGAGTGAATGGTTTCATTCGAGTTGCAGGTCACACCAGCATTGTTAAGGGTTATTTGTCAAAGGTTTTAATCTGTCTCCTAGAGCTTTGGACTTTGATCCTAGTGACAGTCTGGTTTGTGTTATGGGCCCAGCTTGTTGTCCTTTCTCCTCTTGATTTGTCTGTATGAGAATTTTGTCCTTCAGTTTTACCACACCCACAAACTCTTCAATCATTTGGCCTTTTTTCCACACTCTGTTTCAGCAGACATCTTTCATGTTTTGTTTTTATGTGACATTACTCTTTCTGCTTTTTAAGCTTTGTTTCATAGTTAGCTTTCTCTGCCAGAAATAAATGAAAATTGATGGACACAAGTGCCTTAGAAGAGTCTGGACCCTCAAGCCTGTCTTTTGCTGGACCTCTCTCTTGGCAGGTACAGAATGAAACACTGTAAATGCTTTACAAAGTTCCTCATTTTGAGGAGACTTTAAATCTGTGGTGATCATAATGAGAGGAGAGAGGAGCTGGAGGTGTGTTTAATTTAGGAATGCTCAGTTATCTATCACTGATTGCCAGAAATCTGCTTTATTCTGTGTTCTGTGTCTGTACTTAAGGATAGCAAGAGCTTCTCTATGTGTGTTCCAGGCTGGAGTGCAGTGTAGAGATATGAAGGCAGTGTTGCATGTATTAGCTCAGGTGCTGAAAGAGACCAAAAGACTGTTTTGGGTTAGTTAAACCACTTCTTGTTGATTTGTACAGAAGACAAAAACCTCATATTTTTTTCCTCACTCACTGGTGTCCTTAAATACTACAGTTACAGAGAGTACAGGGAAATCTTAACAGAGGAAAATAAGGCAACGAAGAGAAGATAATGTGGGTTTGTTACGAATGACTCATGACAAGTTAAATTATGTGTTTGGTGGTTATCTTAATGAAGGAAAGAAATGCAGTGCCCATACTGTTTTTCTCCTTGTGTGAAGTTTTCCTCTGAAGAGCTCAGGTATCTGATGGAGCTATAGCTGCCATAATGAGACTCTAGTCTGTTCTGACTAAAGTAAGTTAAAAAAAATATAACCAGTAATTGCTATTTATTCATCACCAGGATATGCTGATATATGAGGACTCTGTACTCATGGGGGTTTAAATGTTTCTCAGAATCTTCATTATTACTTTCTCATAAAAATAGTTAGAAGAGAGGCATGAATGCTTTGTGGAACACAGTTAAATAATCCTGTATGAAAGACAGCAGTAGAAACAGACTGAAGTCAATCAAGTGAACTTTTAAATGTAAACATAGCATATTTTACATAAGAAAAAATAAATATAGAATGTGGGAAATATTTTAGGACGTGTATTTAACTCATAAAGAAATATCTGGGGATTATAGTGGATGGTGATTTGAGTTGGTAAACAGTGCAGTGCTAATGAGAAAAATAGCTACCCTTGTACTTCATTGAACTACCAAGAATATTACATGTGAGGCAAGTGTTCCTAGCTTGCTGTAGTCAACAGATGATTTATAGTACTGTGTTCAATTCTGGGCAACATGTTTTAAAAGAGACCCAGACAAGCTGGAGAGAGATCAAAGGAGAGCAGCTAATGTGATAGATGTTTTGGAAATGAAGACCTGTGTGGAAAAGAAGCGAGAATATGTAATGCAGAGATGACTGATGGGAACATGGGACCTGAATATCTCACATCAAAACAGTCTCACAAGGAGCAGCAGCAAAATTGTTCATGTTAATCTGCGAGGATGGTAGAAGCAACTATGGATGGAGCAGGAATGAAAATACAAATTGAGCAGGGAGGGTTTGTTAGAGGAATGGAGTAAAAAAGACAGCTGCCAAGGGAGGGTATGGAACTGCTGTTGTGGTGTGCGCTTCCAGCTAGAGTAACTGTCCATCCATCAAGGACAGCTTCTGGGCTTAAAACTATTACTCCAAATATACAGGTGGCTGAGTTACACAGCTCTCAATTCCTTCCAGATCCTAAAACTGACTTGGCTTTCCCCTTTTTGTCTGTCATCTTCCATCCATACTTCTCCTTTCCGCCTCAGGCATGAGGCTGTTTTGTATCAGTGAAACACTTGATTATTTGAGTGACTCAAGTTCAAGGAGAGCCATTAGTCGAGGCCCTGGAACCACTCCTTACTTAAAACCTGGGTCCATGGATCTGCTTAGAGATGTTGAGAAGTGCTTGTAGAATCTTTTAAGTGCCTCAGGCAGTAAGCTGAGAATCTTTGCAGTCAGAAGCAACACGGCTGGCATGATGCAGCATCTTTTGGCGATGAGCCTCACTATGAGCCAGTGTAATTAGTATCAGGCCCATGACATGCTGAGGAGATGTCTGGTTTGAGGGTCCAAGTGCGGTTCCTGCACAGCTTTGCTCCAGTCTGTGAGTACGTGCTAGCACTTCTGGCTCTAACTTCTTGCTCTTTGCCTCTCTCTCTATTGTACCATGTAAATATAATCCCCATTTTCCTGAATCAACTGAGAATTAAATGTCTTGCTGTGCACAGAATCTCTCTGTGCTGAAGCAAGATTAATCCTTGCATCAGCTCAGTCAACAAGGGAAGAATTTTATCCCAAGTCTCCCAAGTGGAGACAGTGTGATGAAATGTTTTAAGGATTGCCAGCTCTCCAGACAGTATTTTGGCTCCCACACCTTGCATTTTTCTGGCAAATATTCTGAACATTAGGATAAAAGGAAAATATGTAATAGGAAAAAAACGTGGGGGACAAATGATCATCCGATGCAAATCAGCACTGTGAAGGAGCAATACCGGTGTTCCCTGTTCAATATCTTGCTCTTTCTTGGCAGTATCCCACAGAAAAATGTTGTTTTTCCCTTTTATGAGGCTAAAACTTTTCTGTATCTGCATACCCTAGCCTTATAATTCTGACTTTTATCTAATTTTAATGGAACTGTAAAAGTGGGCTTTTTTTCAGATAAAATTTGACCATCAGAAGCAGAGTGCAGGAAGCACAAGGAAATCTCAAGGCATCTGAAAAAGTAAATTTGGTGATTTTTGAGATAAAAGAGCACAAACAATGATAAAAGCTGACGACATTTTATGAGTGCTTTTCATTGACATTACAACTTCAAAGGTTTTGTGGCATTTTATTATTGAACTTTCCAGGTCAGTGGTCAGGAAGGGTGAATTATATTATGTATGAAATATCAAAAAAGGAAAGGAAAGAATTATAATAAAACATTCACAGTCATTCACATGCATGTGCAGACATATTTAAATTTACCAAGTTTTGAGAGGTTTTTTGGCCTATTGAGACCATTTGTCAGTGCCAGCACTGGTGTAGTCTAAACATCATAAATTGTCTTCTCTTTAGCTGCATTAAAGTCACTTGACTACAGCTTTAACTGTATTTTTTTTGCTGCCAGTAGTATTTTACCTTCCTTTTCTGGGTTTCACATATGCATTCAGAGGTCTGTTCTTTGCCAGTCAATTGTTCTAAGCATGTAGACACCGTAAGGGTAAGGCAGACTTTATATTTGACTCCCTTTTCCCACAGACAGTATGGTAAATGTAAATAATTACTGGTATTACTGCTACCCTTAATTTTTCCTGATTGCCAGGCTATCATCAGATACAAGATACAGAGCTGGAGGAAGTTTTAGCTAAAGTCATGGCTATTCTTTCATTCAGAAAAAATTGAAGGGTAAGGTGCCCAGGAGAAATGGTCATCCTGTACCGGGCTGTAAATTTATAGTTGCCTGTGTAAATTGAGGCTCTCCTTACTGTTCCAAGAATTTGTCACATGTGGACTGTTGTGAGTCTATGCAGATGGTTTTTGTCACTGGGTGTGCTCCACACATATAACGGCTCTGTTTGCCCTGGGAGGAAGTGTTGGGTACTTTTTTAAAAAATTTCAACAGTGTGTCAGCTTCTGTGGGAGCAGTAACAACATGGGATCTGCTCTTATCATGTCACTTTTGCTCTGTGACATGCTGACTCGTGTTGTAGCCAGGCTAATCATGAGGTGAATTGGAGTGCCAGAAATTTGTCTTCTCCTACTGCCGTGGAAATGCTGCTCTGTTTCCCCTCAGCCCAGTTGTGCAATATGAGGCATGGTCTGCTCGTAAGTTTATTTTTCACTTTAATCCTGTGTTGCTCCTGTTTCGTGATGTCTCTTGCCAGCTTGATATCTCCTAGTAAAGCTTTTGAACCAACTTTTGACCTCAACACTTGTGTTGGTGAGTCCCTGTGTGAAGCCTTAAGCACCAGGTTGGTGTAGCTGAAAGGGGCTCAAGATATGCAACAGCTAGAATAGTTTCATTGTGGCCATGAGAACACAGGTGATTATTTGGACACTTTCACACTTACCTTAAAAGATGATCTGTTTACACAGCCTGAGTTTGTGGTAGGCAGCAAGGGTATTTTGCCTTTTCCATGCCCTAACTCGTGAGCTTTGTTGATTTGTACTTCAGGCCTAGGAATCTTGGGATGGCTTTGTGCTTACCTGTTTGACAGAGAGACTGCTATATTCTCGTATATGGAGCTGAGACAGTTGCCTGAAACTTTAGATTTTAAGGATTTTTCTTAGAAAAGTCTTATTTGTTTCAAGCCATCGTATTAGATTCAGTGGGAAAATCCTATTGTACACACTCACACAGGCATAATAAAATCTTTTGTAGCTGGCTTAAACCAAGCAGTTTTTTCTGCAACCTTTACTTTACGAAGAAAGTTATCCATACAAAAATGAAATGATAAGAATAACTGTTTGTATGTAAAGCTTTATTTTTCATTGTAGTCACTTGCTGGTGAAACTGATCTCTGCTTCCCAAGAAACATTTTATTCATTTTCTGGTTGCATTTTTGTCAGCATCCCAGTTCAGCTTGGAGATTTTGTACTGATGGTAATTAGTTTCAGCTCATACTTACTGGCAGGCATCTCTCCAAAGCAGTGAAAGTAAACAGAAGTGTAACAGCATTTTTAAAAGGATGCAGTGTTTTTGCATCTAGAAGGCCATAAACCAGAACATAAACACAAAAATACAGCAAGGCATCAAATGTTTAAGTTCAAAACAGTAAAGACAATAGGAAGAATACTGCAATTTTTAATCTCAACTAGCTGACTTCTAAGGATTATATCTTTTGCAGGATAAAAAGAATCCTGCCATAATAGGGACTGTAGTTGACAGCTTAAAGCATTTGCAGAGAGAACTGAGAGAAGTTCTGGATGTTAATAGAAGCTTTTACTGATAATGGCTTGAAGTTCATGAGTGCTAGAAGTATGTTATTTCTGGTGTAAGGTTATAAAGAACATAATATGGTATTCATTAAACTATGAAGCCAAAAATAACATCTGTCTCTCATGAATAAGGGATAAGGTCTCATTTTAGTTCTCTTCATATTTGAAAACAGCATTTTTGCTAGAAAATTAGAGCTTTTGTACTCTTCCAAATAAACAACAACATTAAATATCGCAGTAATATGATCACACCATTTTTGGCACAATACAATATAAGTATACAAAAGTTGGTTGAACTTGATTGCAACTTTTCAAATCCTGGGCATGACTCTCATCACCCAAGCAAGCCTTTATTTGGTTTTTCCAGTGGGTCACATGGGTATTGGCTGCTTTACCTAAGAGGAAACTGGATGTTTTAGTCACTGATCTCTCTTGGTGCCGTGGAACAGGGTTCATCCATGGGGATGTCAAGTTCAGGCTGCCACAGTAACAACCTGAGTCTGTACAGAACTGAATGTCTCTTGGGAGCTTCTCAAAAGCTTTAGGGTCCTATGGTGTCGTGTCTGCCATCACTGGAAGTTATCAAATTCATGGATTTCAGCTGTCTGGAAATTATTTATAAATTCATGTGGAATTCAACTATTTTTTTCATGTAGATATAGATGTATTTTAGAAAAAAGATTGAAATGTTGCAGTCTGGTATCTTTGAGGAAAGAAATTCAGCAGTCAGGTGTTTCTTTCAGTAATGTGCATGGATTTACTGCTACTGAAAACCCTTCTAAGGCAGCTTTTCCTACTCTTGGGAATGAAATGCACCACATGAAAAACATTTTTGCTTGTTTTACTGGATAAAAGTATAAGATTTTTTTCTCAGGGTGCTGGGGGTTTTGGTTTACTTGTCTCTCCTGAGTCAGTTTTTCAGTCTGACTTGCTCCCTGCCACAATTGTGACAGGTCCTGCTGCTGCACTCTGGGGAAGGCAGGTGTGCACATCTGCGCTGAAGCCCTGCTGCAATCACCAGCCACAGGGATGTGCGCTGTTGGTCATTGCAGAAGCAAGCATCATGCCATCATGTTTTCATAGCTAAAGTTATCTTTCTCTCAGGTGTTCTAGGTTAGTTTTTCAGGATAGCTGTAGCCATTTTCCAGACCAGGCTGAAAGCAAGTGAAAGCAAGCTGTGTGAGGTGAATGTGTAAGTGGAAACGGGAAATGACAGGTCTTGTGTGCAAGCTGGATTCTGGGTACACTGGCAATCCATAGGCTGACGGTGGGTCGCTGTTTGGATGTAATTTTGAGGCCCTGCAGTATCCTCCTGTTCCCAAACTGATTTTTAAAAGTGACTGTAGAGGCATTGACTGTGGCTTGTGCAGTGCCTGGTCTGCTGAGTGCGTGTGAAACAATGTGCAATAAAATTGATGGATAGCAAATGTCATATTGCATTATAAATATGAATTTTTCATGGTTCAGGGCAAAAATGCATAAATCAATAGTAAACACATTTTCTGTTTGAAACACCTGTTGCAATTAATTCTGGATGATCAGTTATATTTTTTAAATGAAAAACAACAGCAACATGGACATTACTTATCTTCAGCCTGATTTTAATTTTGATATCACACAAATCCTTTTGGTTTTGATTAAAAGGGTTTGCAAGGTCTACAACAGATCTATGACTTAGGTCAGAGATTTTGGCTGACACAGGAAAAAGACAAGTGTTAAAGAAAACATGTTATCTTGATTCACTAGTCTGCTTTTTATTTCCTATTATTTTTCCCCAATAGGAATTTAATTAGCCAGGGCTGGGTTGAACAAAAGTGTTGCAAAATAGTATTATGAGTGGATAATAGTTCTGTAATCTCAGTGTCCGTTTGGTAATAAAATATTCTAATTTAATAATGCCTAGCCAAAATGGAGCATTGGAGCCACATGGTAGTATTATTTAATCTTACACACTTAGCTTTGTTCAGCACAAATCTCAAATATGTCTGGATGTAGTCAAAGTTTTCTTATGTATATGTGTAACTTAAATAAAATAGATTCAGAAATTTGCACTGGCGGGAAGCCTCTGAGGGCAGCGTTAACCTGTTTGGGTTTGGGTTCACGTTCCCATCTTTTAGCCACTGTCCCAAATGGCAGAATTTGCAGTCCCAATGCAGGCAGCTAGGGATGTCTGCCTAGCGCAGGGAATGGACAGGAATCCTTTCTTGGGATGCTAAGCAAGGGTTTGGCCAGAGAAGCTGAGGATGTGGGAAATCTTTCATCCTCCTCTGTCTCTCAGAGAGGCTTAGGCAGCTAATTCTGAAGGAAGGTGCCTCTGTTTCTTCTTAGCATTGACAGTCATGAATCCTTTTCTGCAAGTAGGTGGGTGGCCAGGACTTTCTCACACAAAGTGCAGCTGGAATAGGAGGAGGGAAAGGAACGTGTGGTGCATTTGCACTTCTGGCCAACAGCTCAGTCAGCAGAGATCTGTCTGAAATAAAGAAGCGTTAAGTTCAAGCTCTTGCTTCAGAGATTATTTAATTATCTATGCAAAAATAGGTAATTATATAGCTTTAGTCTGGTGGTCTTTCAGTTCGGCAAACCATCACAAATCAGGTATTTGCACAGCTCTCATTACTCTGTATCACAACATCTTCAACAGTAGACATGGCATTCCTTGAAATGCTCAATAGCCTTGCAGTTAAAGCATTTTCTTGGAAGTCATCTTCAGACCTCTGCTCCAATTTGTACTTTACATGGTCTTGAATTTGGCTCATTTACGTCCCTGTACTTCAGTTATAGAGCGTTTTGGTCTTTTACTTTGTAAAGTTTTGGTCTTTTGCTTCGTAAAGCTCTGGGCTTCCAATAAAAAGTGAGAAGGTAGTTCTGGCATGAAGTCTGCCATTTTGGGAATGGTGAACTGTACTTACAGGATCCTTTCTTCCTTAAAATGCAGGGTGCACTTCATGAATTCTTAAACCGTGGTTTAAGCCTGAGGCAGAAGTTGAGCTGCATATCTCTACAACTATGTAGATACTGCTATGACCAGCAGCAGAAATGAATTTATCTAAGGGATATTTTGGTGAAAAATTTAAGGTTAAGCTTGCACACAGGCCAGTACAGACATGCATCTAGCCTGCACTCAGGCATGGTACTTGATAGGGCTTGTGCCCTGGAACAGTATTCATTGCAGCAGCATGCTTCTCTTTTTAAGCCAAAAGGAGATTCTTTTCGAGGATAAACAGAGAACTGAAGGCTTAAATTTTGCATGAAGGTACCCATCTCTAAGTCATTTGAGTGTGAATAGGGATGTGTTGTATTGTGTGTTCTATTGTTCTGAAACTTTTCTTGGAGGATGTCAGAGTAGGGTTTGGTGTTATTAAGCTTCAAGATCTGGAATCCATAGTCAGTCAGTAAGACCTTATTTTTTTACATGCTGCAGAAGTAGAAAATAACCTCTCTGTACCAAAGAAACCTGAAATTTAAATATAAAAACAAAGAACTAGCTGCTAATTATGGTTCTAGCACACCAGTTACCCTAAGCCCTATTGTGATCACACTTTTGGCAGAATATGTAGAATACACAGTGAACTGAGGTAGGAAAAATGGATTATTTGGCTGGTGCTTACAGTTTGTTTTGAGGTGTACTACTGGGGAAATCCCAGAGACGTTAAAAATGTTAACAAACCATGCTGGCTGACAAGATGGGCAATTTGGAGATAGATACTGATCTCTTAATACTGAAGGAGGTGGTATTTTAAGGATGCTAAAGGACATTTTCAGTATTGATCTTTCTTGTTCTTGTTCCATTTGCCTCAATATTAAACCATTAAGAAAAAAATAAAATCAGAACTAGTTTTATAATATCTAAGGTGACTGTACAATAGATATTATTTCATTGGTACATAACTTTCAAGACTTAAGATAAGATGCATGAAAGTCAGCATATCGTGCAAGGAATGAATAAAATACATTACTTGCCTTTCTCCCAAAGGGAGTAGAACTCCCAGATCTGGAGGAAAGGGCCTGTGCTTCCCACCACTTTATTAATACTTTAAATCACAGTCCTCTGTTCTAATCCATATCAGCTGTGCTCTGAACAGGCAAAGATTCTGTCCTTCTGATAAGGTTCATGGCTGTAACCTGTAGTCCAGCTTGCATGGAAAGAAGTAAGGAGCTGTTCTCACTGCATGTTTTAGGTTTCATTTCACCCTGACACCTGGAAATCTTTTCATGGAAATCAAAGAATAATTTCCTAGGAGAATGATGTGTTGAAAAGCACTGAGAAGAAAATGTCAGCATTAGCTTCATATTTTCTTGGATTTCTCTGGTTGTCACAGATTTAGCATTAGCCAGGATAGCTTTTGTGTTGAATATGACAGGAAAATTACTTTTATTCTTGGTATCAAACTGCAGAATTACACTATGTTCAGCTATGCTTATACTGTATGGTTTGGTTTTTATTTAAAATTTAATCTAATAAAGATGGGTCAATAGCAGTAGCTAATACCGAGTTGAAGTTGACTAGAAAGAGGTTTCTGAAATAAGGATCCTGCTTTCAATCTACCTTAAGACTGGTTTTTCACGTTGCTTTCAAAACTTGGACTAGCAATAGCTTTTAAGAGAAAAACAGCCAATGCAGTGTATTTTCCATTTAATTAAATGAAATTTGTATACAGGTACAATGTGGATTCCAGATTTTTAAAATTTTATAGCACTAAAATCTGGTAAGATGCCTGAAAAAGTTAATTGCGGAAGAGATACATTCCTAGAAGATGCATAGTACTCTGGCTGTGCTATGAAAGACAAACTTCGTTTCTTGTCCTTATCTAGTACAAACTAAACAGATTCCACAGGCTGAAATCAGAGTATTTTGTGACGAGGCTGCAGCAAAAAGACACAAACCCAAGACTGGGCTGAGAAAAGGAAACAGGAATTAAAAAGAGCTTACAATTACCATACTCTGCTTATACAAGCAACTGTGGGATGGCATCAAAATGCTTGTCAGGCATTAAAGAAGCTTCCCAACAACTTCATGAAGTTGCCTATTACATTCATTTTACAGATGGATTAGACTGAGAGAGCATGAAATTTAAATGTCGTGGTTCCATGAGGAATCACTGGCAGAGCTGAGAACAGAATCTCTCCCCAGCAACTGCTTCTTAGTATTGACAAGAGCAATGGTTTTAAAATAAAACCTTTGACTTAGGTTTACAAAATCATAACTTTTTGAATAAACCCCCTCAAAAAACTAGAGATTAAATCTTCAATGTTTCTATAACTAAAAAAATAATTTGTTTACATGTCCAGAAAAATGAAGAGAAGGTAGTATCAGCTGTAAAAAAGCAAGATTTCTAAGAAAGTATAAGAAGGTGTTTCTTTTGAAGCCATTTATACTAGAATCTATGGTTTCACTGAAAAGACCAGCTTTTTCCCATAAACTTGGTGTTGGTACATCTAAATTTGTACAAAGGAAAAAATGGGACATAGAAGGTCAGCCTACCCTTGGATTCAGAGAATACCAGCAAAACCACAGACTTGGTGTGGTGCCAACGTAAACAGATTTACACCAAATATCCTATCAGGCATGATCATAACAAGTTGTTCCCTGAACAGAGAAATTCAGGGTACCTATGGATTCCTGATCTGCCCTCCATACAATGCAGGCTCCCCTGCAGGACCCCTGGTTTCCTCTCCCTGCCACATCTGCGTCTCTCCTGTGTGCTTTGTACAACATTGCTGGCACGCCCTCAGTTTGCCCAGTTCCCCACTCTCTCTTCCTTTAATACCCACAGCTCTGGCCCTTTTCTTCTTTGAGCCCCACGACCCCTCAGATCCTCATCACAACCAAACATCCTCGGCACCCCCTCCCATCTCCATCTTCATGGTCTGAGTGTGACTGACGGGTCAGGAACTTCATGTGCTGCCTAGGGGGTTCATGCCTCATTAGCGGCCCAGCCCACCCTGCCCTGTAGGACTGAGGGGATAAGGAATGAGAGCACCTGATCTTACCTTCAGCAGAGGCAGTAGTAGCAAATCTCTCTTTGTTTCTCCCCCTAAATAGTAGGCGCTGAACTTTCTGTTAAATTGAGCTGGAATTGGTAAAAGTTGTTGGGTACTGTTAGGGGGGATTTGGGAGATGCATAAGGTCATGTTCATACAGATATAATGGCAACATAAACATAATTTTCCTATGGAAAAAATGAAGCACTATATTGCGACCTATGTTATTTAGACATCTACTTGATTAGTATTATAAACTGCTTGAATAAATAATAACAATAATAATAATAATAATCATAATCTACTGGACTTGTGATAATGGTGGGATATGAAATAGAAATGGCAGGAGTAAATGCACCCAAGCCAAAAAAACTGAATGTCCTTCTTACAAAGATAGGAGAGAGGAGCCGGTCAGAGAAAATGTGAAGCCATTTGTGATGCTGTGGACAGAGAAACATAGGTATTCATTTGCTGTCCAATAAATCGATGTTTGTGATATTGCAGAAATATGTACTTCTGTAGAAAAATGCCCTCTTCTCTTTGGGGTCTCAGAAGTTTCAGAAATCCAGGAGAAAACTCCCGGTCACCTCAGCAGGCTTTGAAAAAGTACAGAAAACCTCCTCTTACCTTTCTATGCACTGATGTTGATATTCCCAGAGATTTTGCTGCAATGACAAACTGGATGGAGAAGAAGCTAATGCTAAAATGAAAACTGAACCCCATCAGTGCTATTTTTAAAGCATGGCTCTGATGCCATGGACTTTTTCCAAGAAGTTTTTGCCCATCTGACCATAAACCTGCTTGCCCTGGCCATATTTCCATACTCACCGTAAAAGACTTTTCACATCCAGTTGAGTGTTATTAGCTGCCTTTACTACACCCAAAGTTCTGATGTTTTCTCACCTCCCACTCTTGGGACAGAAAAAGATCCCATCAAAAACATTCAGAGACTTTAATACCTCCTCTGCTTCCTTCCTTTTTATGTTCTACAATTATAAAGGCAATGAAGCACAGCTGTAACTAAAAAGTAGAATAACCCTACCACCATTGCACAGTGATTTGACTTATGAGGGAAATACTTGTTTAAGGACCGTGAGATTACAACAGACTCCAGTGAGTTTTTTGTGTATTTTGCTTTGGTTTCCTCTTGGGAATATTGTGTATGGTCTTCATATAGCTCTGGCTTGCAGATTACAGCGTCACTGCTGGAAAAAGATTTAAACCTAAAAACATGTTTAATCTATTGTGTCTATATTATGGCAGAGTTTTATTTGATCTTGGCAGTTTGAACATCTTTGGGGAACAGTTGAAAACATATTTCTAAACTCATTATTGTCAGTCTAAAACAGCTCTCAAAAACGAAATTGCTGCAAGCTTCAGTATAAGGCAGCTGTACATTTATTAGACATAACATTGGACAGCAGAAGTGCAGTGTCTTAGATAGCCAGACTGATAACATTTTATACTGTCCTGATAAAAGTGAGATTAGCTGATGTCTGCTAACAAGGCAATGAAACACATTTCTCATAGAGCACACAGATTTATATTACAGCCTTAGCAAAACTGAGAAGCATTCTGAATTTTCTGTAATAGCATTAATGCATGCTGGTAGAAAGGGACAGAGCTATGAGAAATTCCAAGTGTGGGTCGAAAGAAAAGATAGAGCCAGTTGTCAGTTCTCTCTGACTAGTAACAGAAAAAAGTATACTGAATATGAAGGTTAATATTAAAGAAATTAACAACTGAAGTTAAGCTTTTTAGACAATGGAAGTGAACAAGATGATGTGGCTGTGGTGATTCCCAAGTACCTGTGATATACAGAGCAGTGAGAGACCAAGTATTCCAATTAACCAAGTGTTCAAACACACTCAAGCTCAGTCTGTGATGCCTTTAATATTTCTGGATTTAATATATACAGGATTGGCACTCTTAAAGATAATTATAGAAGGTCTGGGCTTTGTAACTTAAATAAACCTCTTTGCTTAAAGAATGTGAAGAACTGTAAGCCCAAACATGATCCAGCCATGCTACTCAAGGAGGTCTAGAATGAGCAGGAGGCTGAAGTGTGCTGTGCTCAAACAGCTCTCAAAGGTGTTAGTAAATCATCAGCCTCTCCTCTGCCACATCACCTGGTGTTCCCACCACATCCTGGGCTAACAGCAGTGGTCAGGCTGTGCACTCAGGGGCATGTGTCCAGGGAAGGTAGAATTTGGGGTGTGACTGCACTGCTGGCAAGATGATAACCCTGTCCATAATATTAGCTCCCTCCCCTGGCGGGTCTGGCTGTGCTGACACTTGCTGGATCCTTCCTTGCCCTTGGCCTACTGGTGAGCTAGTCCTGAGACATCAAGGACACTCATGCATGGTGCAGACAGCTGCCTGTCTGCTCTTGGGAAGGCAGAATTTGTAGTCAGGACTCAACATTACACTGGTGCTGTCATATGGCATCCGGATTGCGGCTGGTTGTGGAGCAGGCTGGGAATGTGAAGAGCTGTTTGTGGGACTGTAAATGTGTTTCAACTCTGCATGTGGGATGATTTTAAGGGCTTCTTCCACAGAGAAAATAAAGGTTAGAAATGTTTTCAAAAGAAAACAAGAGTGACAAAACCAGTTATTCGTTTGCTTTGTTGGCTGCACTTCCAGAAGGTCAAAGAAGTTTATGGTCTTTATGTATTTGTTCAATATCACCTGAACAAAAGTGAAACATTGTAAATTAATTGCACTGAAAAAGTCTCCTTGTGGTTGGGCAAGTTTCTCCATTGCATGGAAACTCCTGGGTTCCTGACTATTAGCACTGTCCTCTGAAAAATTCAGGAAACTTGCTGTACATCGCATGTGTCTCTGGAGGGAAAAAGAAACAAATCCACACACTATTAATGTTCCTGAAAGGATTAGCTAACAAAACCATCATGGTAGAATTGGCTTATGAACGGTTTGTTCTCCACCAGGACCCCCAGGTCCTTCTCTGCAGAGCTGCTTTCCAGCAGATGGGTCCCCAGGCTGGGCCCAGTAAGAGCCCTGGGTGGCACCACTAGTGACAGACCTCCAACCAGACCCTGTGCCACTGCTGACACCCCTCTGGGCTCTGGCACTCAGGCTGTTCCCAAAGCACATCACTGTCCTCTCATCCAATCTACAATTCCTGATTTGCCTACAAGGATATTGTGAGAGACAGTGACAAAAGCCTTGCTAAAATCGGGGTAGACAATATTCACTGCTCTCCCCTCATCCATCCACGTAATTGTTTCATTGTAGAAGGCAATCAGGCAGGTCAAACGTGACTTACCTTTAGTGAATCCATTCTGTCTGCTCCCAGTCAGCTTCTTGTCTTCCATGTGTATAGAGGTGGTCTCCAGAATGAGGTGCTCCATCACTTTTCTAGGGATCGAAGGGAGGCTGACTGGCTGGTAGTTCCCTGTGTCCTCTAGCCACTTTGAAGACCAAGGTGACAACTGTTTTCTTCCAGTCCTCAGGCACCTCTCCTGATCTCCCTGACATTTTGAAGATGATCATGAGTCCTCTGGCTATAATGTCTGTGAGTTCCCTCAGCACTTCTGGATGTCATAGCCCACGGACTTACAGATATAAATTTTGTTTAGGTGTTCTCCCATCCACTCCTTGGCCAATGGAAAGTCTTCCTCCTAACATTCCTGTACCCTGGTCTCCTGGGTTGGAGATTGCTGAGGGCTGCTCTTATCAGTGAAGACCGATACAAAGAAGTCATCCAATAACTCTGCCTTCTCTCTGTCCTCTGTTACCAGGGTCCCTTCTCTATTTAGTCATGGACTCACATCATCCTTTGTTTTCCTTTTGTTATTGGTGTATTTTGTTGGTGTATTTTGCTATCTTTGACATCCTTGGCCAGATTTAATTCCAGGCGTGCCTTGGCCTTTCTAGTCCTACTTCTGCTTACTCTGACAACCTCTCTATATTTGCTAATTCTGTATTGCTTGATTTTGTGTATGTGAAAAATGGGTAATAATTAATACAGCAAGTAGTGTCTAACGTAAAGGTGACATATGAAACTTCTAATTTCCTAAAATAAGAGGCTCCATTTTCAAAGGGTGGATTTGTGCCCTGGCTGAAGCTGACTGGGGTATTGTCTGTATCAACAGTGAGTTGCCTTGAGGGCAGGATGGGTTCTCAGCTGGGTAATTCTGCTTCTTACAAGGTGAAGGGAGAAGTGGCAGAGGACTGGAAGGTGGAAATCCACCCGCTGCTCAGAGACATGTTCATGTGTCAGCTACAGGACTGAGCCTTTCAGGAAAGAGACATAGCAATGATGAATGCTACAGGAAGCTGTTTTAAAACATGAGGCTGGCAGGAGCTTCTAGGGAAATCAAGCTATATGGTAACCTAGAGACTCTGAGCTTGGCATGATCCTCTGCCACAGCAGGGTCTGTGTCATGTACAAAGCAGGTCTCAAACATCCACACCGGCTTTCCTGTGTCCTGCTTGCTCAGTGTCCTTTGAGCAGCAGTCTGGATGTCCACAGGTCCATGCAGTAAAATGGCACTAAGAGAGGGTACTGAAGGGAGGGGAGAAGTTGTCTTCCATATTACAGCTCTTCTTGAAAGTATATTTGCCTTGAGAATCTCTGGGGGTGTTCATTATTTGAGAAAAATCATCTTTATTATCAGCTGTGTTACCACTGTCTGGAAGGAAATCTCGCACTATCACTGCAGTTGGTGCAGAAAAACGTGGTCAGTCAGCTTTGGTTTGGCTGCTGTCACTAGCTCTGGTTTTCCCATTAATTTCAGGGACTTTGCTGGCATTCCACTGACTTTAATATACTATCGTGGATATGAATTCCATGTGCGCACTGTCTGGGCAGGGTTTGTTTGTTTGTTTCTGTTTTGATGGTTTGTTTGTCTTGGAGATTATTTTAGGGCAGGGCTCACCCTGTCCTCACCCTGTCCAAGGCAAAGACAAACCATAGCCTCACTGCCACAGCACAAGGACCTCATTTGAAGCTTCGTCCTCTGCCAGAACAGGCAGCCAAATTATATGTGAAATCTGACTGCAGAAACTTCCTCAAGTTTCCGGGTTTTGTTTAATTTCATTTATTTATTTTTTATTAATCCATCTTGAGAATATGTATTTCTTACCATATACCATCAGTGGAGAATTAATTTAAATGGTGCATATTCAGGTCTGTGTAACTTGTACATACATCCTAAATCCCAATACGAATCATGTTATTTTCTACTTTCTCTGTTGAAAGACCCTTTATAAACACAGCATCAATTACACTGAATGAACTTTTTTATGTATTCAAAGTTTTGAACATGCAGATCATTGAATTATTATAGGTTTTAAAGTTTTTATGCCATCTTCTTGGTGAGCATGGGTCCTATTTCAAACATAGGTGTTCACTACACAAGGCTGTTCTAATACCCAGCCTTGTTAGCAGCTCTGCATATGTAACTTAGCAGTTCTTCATGCATTTGCAGTTACAGAGCTAGGAACCAGGATGAAAGTGAACCTTTCAGTGTTAGTAAGAAAGGAGTCCTTGGAAGGCCTCTTCTGGGGACCTTGGCAATTAGGAAAATAAAGTAAAGTAAATGGAATTTGTTGTCTCCATATCAAGGCTGAGGAGCTGAGGTGAAGACTGTTAATTCTTCACGTTTTTTGTGCACTGGAAGTTATTCTATGCCTGGGTCTGCTGCTATGAGAACTTGCTTTTTTGTTCAGTGTACTTTTCCGATGGATATGTTCCTGTTTGCAGGAATGTGCATTTCTCTGCCTTAGACTGCAGGCTGTAGTGGTTTGACAGTTATGGAGAAGATAGTTCTGGGAGGTATTGGAAAACAGTAAGGGAGGTAAAGGACAACACAGTCATCAGTCACAGCCAGCATGGCTTCATGAGGGAAAAGTCCTGCTTGTCAAACCTGATTTCCTTTCATGACAAGGTAACCTGCCTGACTGATCTCAGAAAGACAGTTGATGGTATCTTTTTGGACTCAAGCAGAATTTTTGGTACTGTCTCTCACAGAGTCCTTTCAGACAAAATGTCCAGCTCACAGCTGGATAAACACATCCTGCCATGTGTCAGCAGCTGGCTCAGGGGTGGGGCACAAACAGTTGTAGTGGATGGGGTAACACTGCACTGGAGACTGTCACTGGTGGGATTCCATGGGCTCCATCCTTGGTGTGCTTTTCAACATCTTCATAAATGGCTTGGACACAAGATTGGAAGGGATACTCAGTGAGTTCACAAAAGATACAAAGCTGGGAGGAGCTGTTGGATACCTCAAAGGCAAGGAGGCCCTAAAGAGAGGGTCCAACAAATCAGAGAGATGGGCAATCACCAATTGTATGAAGTTCAATGAGGGGAAGGGCTGGATTCTGCACCTGGGAGAGAGCAGCCCTGGATGTATGGACAGACAGGGGAAGGAGATGCTGGAAGGCAGTGCCATGGAAAGGGACCTGGGGGTCCTGGTCAGTGGCAGGCTGGACATGAGCCAGCAGTGTGCTGGCAGCCAGGAGGGCCAACCCTGTCCTGGGGGGCATCAGGCACAGCATCGCCAGCCGGGCAAGGGAGGGGATTGTCCTGCTCTGCTCTGCACTGGGGCAGCCTCACCTTGAGTGCTGGGGGCAGTTTTGGGCACCACAATTTGAAAAAGACTTTAAACTGTTAGAGAACATCCAAAGGAGACCCTCAAGGGTGGTGAAGGGTCTGAAAAGGAAGCTGTGTGAAGAGTGGCTGGGGTCACTTTGTCTGTTCAGCCTGGAGAAGAGACTCAGGAGAGACCTCATCACAGCCTACAACTTCCTCCCGAGGAGAAGCAGAGAGGCAAACACTGATCCCTGCTCTGAGGTG